>CM051529.1:23637500-24237500 GCA_028017165.1 Herpetospermum pedunculosum | reverse complement strand
ATAGCCTTATTAATGAAGTGTGTCCCCTCATCACTAATGACAGCACGAGGTGTCCCAAACCTAGTAAAAATGTGCCTATGCAAGAATTTTATGACTGTTTTAGCATCATTATTAGGACATGCTATGGCCTCTACCCACTTGGATACGTAATCTACTGCCACCAAAATGTAAAGGTTACCTGAGGATGGAGGAAATGGTCCCATGAAGTCAATGCCCCATACATCAAAGAGCTCTAACTCTAAGATGTAGGTGAGAGGCATCTCATCCTTGCGACTGAGGTTACCTGTTCTTTGGCATTCATCACAGCTGTGGGCATAGTTGTGGGCATCCTTGAAGATCGTTGGCCAATAGTAGCCACTCTGAAATACCTTTGCAGCTGTTCTTTGGCCACCAAAGTGTCCACCATAAGGAGCTGTGTGACAGTGCTGCAGCACAGACTTCGCCTCAGCAGCTGAAACACACTTCCTTAGCAAGCCGTCAGCACATGTTCTGTAAAGTGTGGGGTCATCCCAGATGAATTTCCTTGCCTCATGAAGGAACCTCTTCTTCTCTTGTCCTCCCTTGAAAACTGGTAATACCTGTGATGCAAGGAAGTTAGCAATGTCAGCGAACCAAGGTTCCTCATCGTTACCACGATGAGTCAATACAAAGACATGTTCATCAATAAAAGCATCAGAAATTGCGGGGTCCGCAATTTTTTCGCAATTGTGCTGCAATCGAGACAGGTGATCCGCAACCACATTTTCACATCCTTTCTTGTCTCGAATGTCCAGATCAAATTCCTGCAGCAATAACACCCACCTAATCAACCTAGGCTTAGCATCAGCCTTCCTCATGAGATACTTCAAGGCAGAATGGTCAGTGTACACAATTGTCCTAGTGCCTACAATATAGTTTCTAAATTTCTCACAAGCAAACACTACAGCAAGCATCTCTTTCTCAGTAGTTGTATAATTACATTGAGCCTCATTCAGTGTCTTGCTAGCATAATAGACAGGGTGTGTTAACTTGTCAATCTTCTGTCCTAACATAACCCCTACAGCATAGTCACTAGCATCACATAGCATCTCAAATGGGAGATCCCAATCTGGCCCTACTATAATAGGTGCTGTGACCAGTGCTTTCTTAAGGGTTTGCCAAGCTACTAAACATTCCTTAGAGAAGACGAATGGCCTATTTAGCTCTAGAAGCTCACACAGAGGCTTGGCTATCCTAGAAAAGTCCTTAATGAACCTTCTGTAGAAGCCAGCATGCCCTAAGAAACTTCTAATGGCCTTGACATTCTGAGGCTCTACCAACTTCTCTATGATCTCTATCTTTGCCCTGTCAACTTCTACACCTGCCCTTGACACTCTATGACCTAAGACAATCCCCTCATCTACCATGAAGTGACACTTCTCCCAATTAAGGACTAAGTTAGTCTCTTCACATCTAGCCAGGACTTGTCCTAAATTCTCTAGACAGTTGGTAAAGGAATCCCCAAAGACTGAGAAATCATCCATGAATATCTCTATCATGGACTCATCCAAATCAGAGAAGATTGCCAACATGCACCTTTGGAAAGTTGTCGGTGCATTGCATAAGCCAAAAGGCATTCTGCGAAAGGCAAAAGTTCCAAAAGGGCAAGTGAAGGTGGTCTTCTCTTGATCCTTAGGGTCTATAGTGATCTGGTTATACCCTGAATAACCGTCTAAGAAACAGTAGTAGGCTCTACCAGCTATTCTGTCTAACATTTGGTCAATAAATGGTAGAGGGAAATGGTCTTTTTTGGTCTCTTTATTTAGCTTCCTATAATCCATACATACTCTCCATCCTGTGACAGTCCTAGTTGGAATCAGTTCATTGTTCTCATTGACTACCACAGTCATCCCACCCTTTTTAGGTACACATTGTATAGGGCTCACCCACTGACTACTAGCTATGGGGAAGATCACACCAGCATCTAACCATTTTATTATTTCTTTCTTAACTACCTCTTTCATAGAGGGATTCAGCCTACGTTGATGATCTACTCTAGGTGTGTGCTCTTCCTCTAGTATAATCTTATGCATGCAATAAGAAGGGCTAATGCCTCTAATATCAGCAATAGTCCATGCAATAGCCTTCCTATGTTGCTTAAGTAGTAATATTAATTCAACCTCATGCTGTTCGCTTAGCTTAGAAGAAATAATTACAGGCAAAGTCTCATTATTCCTTAAATATGCATACTTGAGGTGAGTGGGGAGAGGTTTTAATTCTAATACAGGTGGATGCTCAATGGATGGCTTTAAAGGATTTAAGGCTCTATCAGTTAAGTCAATATTCAGACAAACATGCTGAGGGTTATTTACAGATATGTCCATTATTTCAGCTATGTTTAAGTCAGTTAATTCTAATCCTACATATTTATTAGCATGCTTGGTTAATAATACATGCTCCAATTGTTCTTCCATCAAAGAATCTACAACGTCCATGCTAGCACAGGATTCAAGGTCAGAGGGGTACCTTAAAGCTTTATACACACTAAATTTCACCTCTTCATCATGAACCCTCATAGTGAGCTCACCTTTTTGGACGTCTATCAGTGCCCTACCTGTGGCTAGAAATGGTCTGCCTAACAGGATGGGAACCTCCTTGTCTGCTTCATAATCCAGGATGATGAAATCTGCAAGGAAAATAAATTTGTCAACTTTCACTAGAATATCCTCAATCTTACCTTCAGGGTATGCAATGGATCTGTCTGCTAGTTGTAAAGTGACAGTGGTTGGACGTGCTTCTCCTATTCCCAACTGGCGGAATAGTGATAGGGGCATGAGGTTTATGCTGGCGCCCAGGTCACAAAGCGCTCTGCCCACGTGCTTGCCTCCAAGTTCTACAGGTAAGGTGAAGGAACCAGGATCCTTCTCCTTCTTGGGCAGCTTGTTCTGGAGGATGGCACTGCACTCCTCAGTGAGGTTTACTGTTTCAAACTCACCAATTATTTTTTTGTTAGTAATAATATCTTTCAAAAACTTTACATAGGAAGGCATAGACTGTAAAACTTCTACAAAAGGAATGTTGACATGCACTTGCTTAAGAATTTCTAAGAATTTATTAAAATGCACTTCCTGTTCCTGCTTCTTCTTAAGCCTTCGAGGATATGGAGGTGGTGGCACATATGCAGGCACTTCAGGTCGCCTTAGGATAGGTGGAGGTCTTGGAATTTCTTCTATCTCCTCAATAATTGGCTCTAGCCTGGCTCCTGATGTGCTAGTTGGTGGTGGACCTTGGTCTGGCAGAGACTCCAGTGGAGCACTAGACTCAGTGTTCTCTACTCTCTTTGGTGTGTCTTTGGTGTTGCTGACCAATGGTCTACCACTTCTAAGTTCAATTGCTTGAACTTGTTCTTTACCATCTCTCCTTGGCACTTCAGTGTCAGCAGGGAGTCTACCTTGGGGCCTACTCTTGAGTTCATTGGCTAGTTGCCCTATTTGGTTCTCTAGGCTCCTAAGAGTGGCTTGCTGACTCTGTAATGTGGCATCATTCTTGGCTATGTATTCCTTGAGTAAGTTTTCTACAGAAGATCCTACAGGTTGGCTGTAAGGTTTTTGATACATTGATTGGTTATGTTGGGGAGTGAAACCAGGTGTTCCACTCGATCTAGGTTGGTTAGGATTTTGGTTAGTGTTCTGTTGGCCACCCCATGACAGGTTTGGGTGGTTCCTCCAACCAGGATTGTAAGTATTGGAATAGGGGTTGTTCCTAGGCTGCTGTTGGCTTCCAATATAGCAGACTGAGGATGGATTCCCAGGGCAGTATTCATACAGGTGCCCTTCCCCACAGAATCCACATACAAGTGTCTCACCTTGACTTGGTTGGGTGCCCATTGACATGGCTGTGGCGGTGTTGACACTTGTTTGGAGATTGGCTTGAGCCATTTGCTTAACTAGGTTGGTCAGGGCATTTATTTGGCTGCTCATTGCACTTAGAGCATCCTTGTCTTGGGCTCTAGTTGGCTCAACTGGATCATCTGACCACCTACAGTGAGATGCTGAGATCTTCTCCAAGATCTCATAGGCCTCGTTGTAACTCTTGGACAACATGGAACCTCCAGCGGATGAATTTAAGACTTGTCTAGTGCTGGGATTGCATCCTTTGAAAAAGACCTCTATTTGGATACACCATGGGATGCCATGGTGTGGACATTTAAGAAGTAGATCTTTGAACCTTGTCCAAGCTTCGTGAAGAGACTCATTATCAGCTTGCTTGAATTTGACTATGTCATCACGAAAGGTAGAATTCCTATCAGGTGGGAAGTATTTGACTAGGAATTTTTCTGCTAAGTCTGTCCAGTTGCGGACAGATCCAGAAGGTAATGAGTTCAACCATGTTTTGGCTTTGTCCCTCAAAGAGTAAGGGAACAAGTATAGCCTCAAAGCTTCTTGGGAAACTCCAGGGATGATGAAGGTATCACTGACTCCTAAGAAGTTCCTAAGATGGTTGTGGGGGTCCTCATTTTCCACTCCAAAGAATTGTCCCACAGTGGACAACATTTGGAACATCACTGGCTTTAACTCGAATGAGTGGGCAGTGATTTCAGGACGGATTATGCTGGGGTTCAGCTCCCCAGGCATAGGTACTAAATATGAGAGGATGGCACTATTCTTGTCATTCACTATTTCGATGGGATTGCGAATGACAGGTACCTGATTTGGAACTATCTCTTCCATTTCTTCTTGAGACAATTGCGGAGGAATTGCGGTTCCCGCAATTACTTGAGGTATAGAGGGTTGGTTAAAGAGACGTTTCTTGGCTCTATTTCTGGCCCTAAGTAATCTCTCAGGCTCAGGATTGAACTCTAGATCACCACTTGAAGGCTCACTCATAAACTAACCCAATAGTACCTACAAAAGAAATGAAACAGATCAGCTTCAATAGGCAATAAACTTGGTATTTCAAACTTAACAAACTTCGTTTTCACTTAAATAAATCCCCGGCAGCGGCGCCAAAAACTTGTTGCGTGCTCAATGTGTTAAAATAAATAAGCAATAAGGTAGAGAGAGCACTCAGAACATGCAAGCATACATGGTCTTATAGCAAGTAGTAAGTATATTTCATTCGTTTTCCCACAGAGATTTATTATAAGCTATTCATGAAGTGTAAAGTTAAGAAAGAAAGGGTGGATTTGATGGGGTAGAATTGGTTTTTAATTGTCTATTTCCTACTGAATACGAAGAGGGTAGCAACATAAACAAGTGCAAGTCAAAGCTAAACTCAACTGAGAAGAGACGAGATTAATAAATGAAGACAAAAACAGCTAGACAGAATTGTAACTTAGCAGAATTGCGGAAACAGCAATTCTACCGCAATTTAAATAACAGCGAAAGTGTGTAAAGTGATGAATTAATGGCTACTAACGACTATCCTATAGGCTTTTTCTCACGATTCTCAAGCATTGGATCAACTCTCTATGCATCAAACTATCTTAGTCTCATGTATCTTCCGATTTCATGCATTAGATTCTTTAGTTTACTCATGTCCAAGTAAGGTCTTAAGCATCTTGTTAAGGCAGAAAAATATGGTTTGTACTAGGGAAACGCCTATTCCTAGGTCGTTTCCTGGTTACCTTGAAAGGCTAGCATGATAGTATGACTCTGAACTCTTACTCCTTCCAGAGGTTAGGAGTTCTTTGGACAAAATGGATGGCCAATCGAAATTGCCCGTGGGATGAAGCTTACATACAATCAATGCTTCGAGAGCTATCCTACATGCTTGGTTCACGTTTTTTAGCCTATAGTGTTGTCATTAGCATGCCCCTAAGTGATTTAGCTACTCATGGATGTAAACAGAACAGAAGCAAGAGAAGAAGTAAACATGCTTAGAAGGAATTTAAAGACAAAACAGTAAGGGAAAGCAGTAGAATGTAAAGGCAGGAAACTGTGAATTGAAGAATTGAGATTTGATTACTTGATTGTTTGATTGACAAAGAACAGCTTTAAAGCAAATAACAGAAAGACAGAACACAACGAAATAGTATAATCTAGCTACTAGAAAGGAAACAACGACAAGACAAAGCTGGAAAATGGAAATGAATTGGATGAATCCAATCAGGAGAGAAGAAGAATCTCCTCTCCTTCCTATCAGATTATCGATTCCAACAGCTGAGCTTCGCAAACCAGCAGACGGCAAAGGAAAACAGGAGAAAAGTTGGACTGCGAGAAGACTTCTACGCTTTCGGATGATGCTTGAACCCTCGACTTTGACCCCTATTTATAGTAATCTGCAGGTGCATGTGGGCCAAGGAGAACCATCAATCTTCAACGTCGTACTTCAGAATGGATGGAGGAGAAAGAACGAATCCCTGAAATAACGGAAATTAACAGAAAAAGATCAGTCAACTTACGGTTTTCACTTGAAACATTGCGGTGTCCGCAATGTTTTCGCAATGCTGTCTCAATGCAGTTTTTTCATTCTTTTCCTTCGGTTTTCAACCCTTTTCTTTCCTATTGTACATAAGTCCTAATTTAGCTACCTTCTTCTAATTCTCATATTTAAGCATAGGTTTAGGCTAAATGCTATCAAAACACCTAAGAGTGAACCTCTTTCTAAGCTAATTAAGTCCTAAAAAGGTCACTTTTGGAGACGTAACAGACGTGCTTCTCCTATTCCAAGCTGACGGAATAGTGATAGAGGCATGAGATTTATGCTTGCTCCCAGGTCACAAAGAGCTCTGCCCACGTGCTTGCCTCCCAACTCCACTGGTAAGGTGAAGGAACCAGGATCCTGTGACAATGGAGGAGAAGAAGCAATTTTGGAGAAGTAATTGGCCTATGCTGGCCACCTTGAGCTGCCCAGTGACTTGAAGATGAAGAGGAGGGGCAACATGGAAATCGAGCTAGATGGACTTGCAGCTGCACAAGCAATGACCATGGCCTGCTTGATGGACTTACAAAGGAAATTTTCTAAATGGGCTGAGTATTCTCAAGCGAGAGACCAGGAACTAGCTGAGCACCTGCGGTGCAAGTTCCCCACCTTTCCAGCTGGATTGTTGAGCCCTTGGATGCCTCCGAGCGAGAGGAGTGACGAAGAAGACAAGGATGAATGAATGCCACTGACTGACGGCATTCGAGGGAGTATTTCTGATCCCTCTCAAGAAAAAAAAAAACCTGCTTTTCTGTAACTAGTTACCCCCCCCCCCCCCCCCCCTCCCCCAATATCAAGTTGTTTGTATGTTTTAATTTCTTTGATTAGCTTGAGTAGAGTAGCTTAGTTTAGTTTAACTTAGTTCACTTAATTAGCTTTATGTGCCTGTAGTTGTTTACAAATAGAACATCGCATGTTAGGAGCCTTGATCACGGTTAAATCTGCTCTATTGGTATCATTGCGATTTCTTTGCGGAAACCGCAATATTTTGTTAGTTTAAGCATGCTGTTATATGACTTTCTGCTGGGTTGTATGTCGTTCAATCTCATTATTTGACTGCATTTCTGATGTCCATAGGTAGTCTGTCTATTGAGCATGCTGGATGAGTGTCAAGTACACCCTTGTTAGTTTTAAATTAGCTTCATAAATTGCTGAGCATGTACCTCTGTTAGACCTTACCATGTTGATTTTAGTAAATTTCTGCTGATGAGTTATCTGAACTATGAGGGTCATTCTATCCCTAGGAGTTTTAAATTCTGTCTGGTTTTTATTTAGACTAGATGCTTCTAAGATAAATTTGGGGGTGTGCCAAGTTTGGGGGAGGCAACCTCTAGGCCTAGGAACACTCCTCTCTCCCTTGAACAAAGAAATAAACATTGTTCTTTCTTGAAAAAAAAAAAAAAAAAAGAAAAGAAAAAGAACATTGTATTTCTCTAAGAATGCTGAGTAATCATGGCCATTTGTGTAACCCACAAGAGGCACTGCATCAAAAGGCAATTCAAAGAGAAGACTTTGCCAAAAGAAAAAAAAAAAAGGGAAAAAAAATAAAATCAAGGAAGAAGAATGTGTGCAAGGAAGTTGCAGCCTAAGTGCTTAGATGTCCTGTGAAGTTGAACTTTGATCCTAAGTTTGCTAGGCACAGGGCTGTAGCTTGAAGGTTTGTCAAGGTAGATGAGTGTCTATCCGACATAGTGATGCCAGGGCTTAGTCTGTTCTATGGACTGTACTCTGATACTTGTGTGTGTTGAGCCTGACATAACTCTAAGGATTCCTAGGTAACTCAAAAATAAAAACATTAGAAGCATGTACTGAGTCTGAGTTAAAACTAGGGAGAGTTTGAAAGCTTAGGGATAACTGCACAATGAGCACAATGACATAGGCAGATAAACCATAAGATAGGAAGTTAGTAAAAACAGAAGGTTTTAAAGGCGAGGGAAATCAGAATAGGCAGAATTTGAAGTTAGTTTGAACCTAGGAAAGTGTCACAGGACAACAATGCCTTTGATAGTAAGCCTAGGAAAGTCAGCAAGTCAGTAGGTAGAGTTTAAAAGACAAGATTTAGCAGCCAAAGTAAGCCTTTATATTGCTCGAGGACTAGCAATAACTCAAGTTTGGGGGTGTGTTACCTCTCCAAAAGTGCATTATTTAAGGCCATATTTACCTAGAAATCATGGAAATTCTTGAGTGTTTTTGTTAGAAGTTAGCTTAATGTGTGCTTAAATGTGAAAATTTGAGAAATGATGCTAAATTAAAACTTATTTGGAAAAGGAACGAAAAAGGATGCAAAATGATGTAAAAAGAGCTAAAATGTACATTGCAGGAACATTGCGGAAACATTGCGGAGCTCGCAATGAAATTCACTGAAACGGAGCATTGCGGCCCTCGCAAGGAAACCGCAACGCCAGTCTTTTCTGCTGAACTTTTCCAGCCGTCAGTCGTCGTTGTTGCGATTTCCCAGCCGCCAAAGCTTTCCACTGCTGCCACGTGGGAGGTTGTTACTCAGAATGGATGGAGATCTACGGCTGAAGGTACCTGCAGAAGCTTTAAAAGAAGATGAATGACGAAGGAAAAAACAGACTCAGAAGCGAGGAGATCCCAGTTGCGAAGCAACCCGCAGACGAAATTTCTTCTCCCGTTTGTTGGATCGAAGAAATCAGCCTTTGGCGTCGATAATTCGAGAGGAAGAAGAGAAGATCCCTCTTATCTTCTGATTGAAATTATCCTCAAGATCAGCTAATCTTCCCCTTCATCCGAGGCGTTTTGCGACGAGGAGGATCCTTGCACGTTTATAGCTTTCTTACTGCTTTCTCTCTACTGCTTTCCATTTGCGACATTGTTCTGAATCATTCTCTAATACACTTAATCTTTACTGCTTTCGGATCATCGCACGTTGTTCTATGAAGTGTTCTGAACCTTGTTTTTAAAGAGTAATCAATTAGTTTTGTTGAGTTCGTTATCTTATCATTTCTTATTCAATTAATATTACTGAGTTCTTTAATTCATGTTCAATCAATCCATCTCCCTCAGTTCTTCGAAACCATGAGTAACTAATCTAAAAGAGGTCAAGATGAATCTGTAGGCTAGAAATATGAGAATTCAGCATGTAGAATAGCATGAATGCATTGAATGTATGTGAGCTTCATCCCATGGGCGATTTCGACTGGCCATCCATTTTGTCTAAAGAATTCCTAACCGCCGGAAGGAGTAAGAATTCAGAGTCATCCATTCATGTTAGCCTTTTATGGTAATCAGAGAATGACCTAGGAATAGGCGTTCTCCTAGCACGTTTGTAGGCTTGTGTGTATAAATAGGTTTTTAAGTCTTACTTGGATATGAGTAAACTAAAAGATCTAATGCATGTAATCGAGAGATGCATGAGACTGTTGAATGATCGTAGTTAAATGCCTATATACATGATTCTTAAGTCGACCTTGCTGCCTTACTTTACATTTAAATCGTTGCTAATTTATTGCGAGATTGTTGCGAGAACCGCAATAAAACATTTCTGCTTTTTGCCTTAGTTTTTCCCATAGGTTTTTATCTTTGCGATTTCATTGCGAAAGAATTGCGAAACCCACAATTCTTCTTCTCCACATTATAGCTTTACTTCTTTACTCGCTTTGCTTTTACACTTGCTTTCTTCTTGCATCTTCTATATTTCGGCACACCAACCCAAAATCTACCCAATTTAAGTTACCTTATCTAATTTAGCACATCAAATCGTTAGTCACTAAACTCAATCTCTGTGGGAAAACGAATTAAATTATACTTATCACTTGCTGCAAGACCATGTATGCTTGCATGATCTAAGTGCTCTCCCATTCAATTTTACATACACACTGAGCACGCAACAACGATCCTCTTTGGAACTTCTTAGAAGTGACAACATTTGCGTCCTTCTCTTGTCCCTTTGATTTCATTAGAGACTGATAAGTCTGAAGCTCGTTGAGGAGAGAAGTTAGGTTATACTCTATCTTGTTCATCACCGCATTGGTGCAGAACTGCAGGAAACTCTTCGGAAGAGATTCCATGATAAAGCTAACCTGAATTTTCTCGTCAATGACAGCTCCGTTTACCTCTTCCACATTGAAGTGGACCATCATGTTAAGGACATGTTCCCTAACAGAGGTTCACTCTTTCATGCGGGAATTGTAAACGAATTTGAGGGCTTCATGACGGACCGATGAGGACGGTTGTCCAAACATCGCCTGTAATGAAAACATGATCTCCTTAGTGGTGATCATCACCTCATGCTTCTTAGCTAACACATCAGATATGTTGGCTAAGATGTAGACCCATGCTTTATCATTAGCCCTAGTCCACCTATCAAATGCATATCGAACAATTCGAGTTGCAAACGACGTAGAGGGGGAGGACATTCCTATATTAAGACGAACCTGAGATCATCGATAACAAGAATCATATTCAAGTTCGATTTCCAGGTCGCGTAGTTATCGTCGTTTAGTTTGTCGGAAGCTAGTAACTGGATAAACGAGCTAGACATGCTGAAAAGAGTAAATTCTATTAGTGAATTGGTTTTAACCTATTTCATACATCCAATCAAGTTTTAGCAAAACCAATAATGTACCCAAAAACTCTTATTAATTTGCAACGATATTTCAGTGAGTCAGAACAATTGCTACCAAGGGGCAGTCAATCACTCCTTCACTGAACCAAGACGTTCTTGACTAAATACTAATACCGGAATAACTCATATTCCTATAGTACTTTAGTTATCGCTACTTTGGTCAAACATATACTAACACCTTAGTAAACCTTGTAAGTGTGACCCGCCATTTTCAGACCTCAGAGGTCGACCCCAACAATGCTACCGAATGGAAAAGTCAATGTTGGGAATGGACCTAGAAGACCCTATCCATTTCAGGAGATTGAGTTGTTGTGACTCCCATGAAACGACCCTCCGAATGGATGGTGCTACTATGGGCGACCTGCAGGCGGAACATGGGAATCTCACGGTTCAACCTAATGGAGGAGACCGTAGGATGTATTGACATACTTCCTTCTCCCATTTACTATAAATACTTTCTCCATTCACCTTGCACTTGATTTATGCAAATACCATCCGAATGGGGATGCCCTATTGACATCACGAGGCCGAGCATAAATCTCACGGTGTGAACTTCGCGGAGAGCGTAGGAGGAAATTGATATATCATATATACCTTATCAACTCCCACTAAGTATTTTAGACGGTTTGGGTATACTCTTACTTAGGAATTTTCCGGCTAAGACAATAAAACCTAAGTCTAGGTAAAACAAAATTTACCTAAGATGTCTAGGTGATAAATGCTTTAAAACCTAACACCTCACGCGTGCATGCTCATAAAACCAGGTTAACTTAACTCAAGTACGGATCGATCCCCAGGTAGGAGGTGTTTCGTATACCGTCAGCTTAAATACCTCCAACCTTCGAGAATATCTCACTGGGTGAGTTCTCTTGTAACCTTAGTTTTACAAGATATCGACCTATTTTAACTATTAAAGCGAATCAATCCTAAATTCCTAATCGCATTGGAATTCTTTAACCCTTAGTGAGCATGAATTTATCTTTGTTATATATTTTAAATGTCTATCTCATTTTACAACGCTTATAAAATAACGACATCCTATAACATGCTTCCTAAGCATGGATATAACCATTATATTCTACTAAGGAAACTATGTTGTATGTTTAATTTCATAATTAATATAACACTTATATCAATTATACATTAAAACATACAACATCCAATTCATAAATTAATATAACTCTTATATTATTCTCATGAATTTTAAGCATGCATACTATACATCATAACATTTATAACATACTTTCAATGCATTGAACATGCTTCCTATGGTGGAATTTTAAATCTATATGGCATACTTTATGCACATACAAGGGAATTTAATTAAAACATACATTCACAATGCATAAATAGTTAAACACACTAAATTGGAACGGTTTTGGCATCAAGCAAACAAAACAACTAAGTTATTACAAGCTTGATACACAAGCTAGGCCTTGAGAGGCCTCCAAACCCTTCGAACTGCCTTGGACCAGCTTGCTCCCCCGAACACTTCGGCCAGCTTAAAACACGAGCTTCTTGCTTCGTAAAAACAACCATATTGGGAGTCTAATGACTCTAAACAATAACAGACTCAATAGCAAACATTAAGCCCATACATTTCGGGCAATTACAAAACAAGCAAGAACAAAAGCTTAAAGAGATGCCAAAATCGAAGCTCACTTTAGATGCCCATAAAACGATTCAAAGAAACCCACCAAGATCAATTTCAAGGAAATTGAGACCTTAAACATGCTATGATACCAATTGATGGGCGTGTCGCAACACCGCGCAGCGGAAGCGAGTTAGGATCTTCGACATTCTAAAGCATCAATAAGCAGCCTATGCGATCACACAATTTTCTAGAAGCAACCTATGCGATGGCATAGCTGTCGCATAGGCACCCTATGCGATCACACAACTATCGCATAACCATTGTATAGACGTCTGTGCGATTGAATAGCTATCGCACAACTCACTATTGGATCGCACAAGTATCGCATAGCTGTCTGTGCGATAGCACAACCATCGCATAATTATCTGTGCGAGTGCATAGCTATCGCACCACCTATGCGATAGAAAAACAGAACTAAAACATACCTCTTATGCTGAAATTCTCCAAGTCTACAGCTTCAATCTCCTCACGAACTCTTCAAAGACCACCTCTAGTGTCTTCCCAACTATCCTCAGGCCGAGCAACAAGGTTGCGGGACCTTTTTATGAGAGAAGATTTGGTAGAGAGGGGATGTGAGGTCTATGCGATGAGAGGGAGAAAGGAGAAGTATGAATGTCTCACATTTAACAACTTCAGCAACCTTTTAAGGCATCATCAAACTCAACTCTTTGAGTTTCATCCCTTATATAGGCATCAACAAGCTTCCTTATTAAGTCACCTAAAATGGGAAGGATTAGTCATTGATGTGCCGATATTGCGCCCCAGTCCGTGGGAAGGAGGTTGCATCATATAACCCCTTTAGGGGCCGTTATGCCCCATGAGTCGGGAAGCCCCGAGATGGAAGTTGGAGTCCCGCGGACTGGTTAGTTGGAAGGGTGTCCGAGCGAACAGTGAGGACAGATGTTGTTCCGGTGAACGGGCAATATCCTAGAGATGGCAAAGCGATGAAATGAGATGCGACTTTGTGTCGAGAAGACCTTGACCTCGTGAAGAGACAAGGTCGAGCCTGAAGACTTGGCCTAGTGTAGAGGCAAGTGGGTTGAGTCGCAAGCGAGAGAGATGCGCTTACACGCGACGTGTATGATTGAGCGATGCTTAGTTTCCGCATGAGCAAAGCTTAGTTACGGACGAGATAACCTCGCCTATATCTGATGACGCACATACAGTGAGATGAGCAAAAGGGAAAAAGTGTATTGGGGTCATACTTCCCCGTAAGGCTGGCCAGTGTCCAATTCTTGTGAGTTTTGAGTAAGTTAGTCATAAACCACTTTCATAACTCAAATTGGCAAAATCCACTATAAGTTATTTTGTTTAAAAAATTAATTCATAATTAATTTTAATAAACAAAATCAATTCTTAATTAATTAATTTTTTTTAATTAATTAATATTATTATTTAATTCAATATCAAATATTAATTAAATAATAAGACTAATCCCAGTTTCTAAAACCGACCTCTCGAACATGAATCCATATTCATGTATTTAGACCAAACCCATATTTAAATCCTATTTAAATATGTCCATCTATCTTCCAAAACCGAATTTGAATAACTTCAAATTATATTCTCTCATATTGTTACACGGCTTAATCCGAGCTAGCCAGGAGACCTAAAGAACTTACAGATCATGAGCTCCAACGATACAAGATTAACCGACCAAACTCTTTAGCCAAGCTAATCAACATTCGTTAACCACCGGAACACTCCACTAAAGCCCAACAGTTGCACTCTCCTAACCGTAGATATATTTTTGTCCTCTTGATATAACCATGATTAGTAAGTCGATCCTTCACAGGTCGTTCGTAATTACAGCTGGGTCAAATATACCATTTTACCCCCGTAATTACATCTTGTTCCTTAAGTCCCCACTGATCCTCTAATGAACAATTGGTTTGTGGTCCGGCCACCAAACCAGATCCCTCTCGGGCCAATGAGAGGGTTGGCCCATTGTTCAAGACCCGGAGTCAACACTTAAGGGAACAACCTCTCTACTAAACCCTAAAAGCGGGTAGGAGTGAATTTCATCTCGCAGGACTATGTTCCCAGCTCCCTGCCCAGTCTTATCCCCAAGATGGTAGGCTTATTGAGTCGGTGATCTCGGGTCACTCTCACCCATACAAGTCAAAGGATAAGCTCTAATAAACAGGAGTTCATGGTGTGCTCATGATTCAGATCTAGTTACCTAGGTCATCATATGAAAAAGTCAGTTTTTCACAGTAAACAGAAGTATGAAGAAAGAGTGACTTAATTTTGCGGTCCGGTCTTATGAAAACTCATTACACATGACGCCCCCACTCACATGTCTCCACATGAACGATTTTGGATCACATCGTTAATACCATACAAAGTGGGCCGCGTCCATAGTGTCACTAATAGCTCTAAAATAGAGCTATTATTATGTCCCTAATATCTGCTAATTACCATGCTTATTATTAGTTAATTGGCCTTATTACAGGTTGAAGAGAGCCCGAGAAGTCCATTTACGAATTGAAGAGCTATTTTGGGTGATTTAGAAGCTTCGGGGAGTGTCTGGGTCAAGAGAAGATGCCAAGGGGAGCTTAGAGGTGCAAAAGTTGGAAAATAAATGCACAAACCCGAGAGCAAGCGTCGAGACGCTCCGTTTGCGCGCGCTGAGATTTCCGCCTGTAGCGTCTCGACGTTGCATCAGGGTCTCGACGCTACGGATAGTATAAATCAGAAATTTCTAATTTTAGGTCATCATCTTCCTTTCTCTCTCGAACTTTTAACGAATTTTTTACCTCTTTTGGCTACTGTAACCTCCATTAATGGAGTTTGTGAAGGTTTTCTTGGATTTCTTGCTTAATTTTGCCTCCATGGCTAGCTAAAAGGTAACATTCGATCTTTAAGTGATGGATTAAACTTTGTAGATGTGATTAGGTGAGGCTTGGGATATTTATGCATGTTTAGCTTGTATTTAGCATTCAACTCTTCTCTTGAGCTTAATTTCCAGCATCAATTTCTTCATGGATTGACTCCCATTTAGTTTCTTGTATGTTGGATTCGTTAAAAATCCTGATGCGATTGCCTCTCTTTGTTTAAGTAACGGTAGTCTAATTTTTCCCAATTGAGTATGGCCATATTCATTTTGGTTGCACGATAGGCTATAGGGAAGAGTATAATTGAGTCCGTTGTTAGAGATTTCTGCAATTTACTCGTCGCATCGTTACCCGTCGCTCGTAATTAATTCATTATGGAGCGATCGCCCCCAATTGGATTAATTGCGAAGCCTAATTTAGAGTTGTCAACTCTTTATTAATTACTTGGGTTACTTGTTTCTGATTAGAGCATGTAATTTACGTGAATGCGATTAAATTAAGTAAGTTTTTAGTGTGTCAATGACCCGAATCACATCGCAATAATAATCTTGGCCCTTTAGATTGAGTGCGCTCGTTAAACTTTCTCTGAATCTCCCGCTTTTCCAAAAATTCTCTTTCAATCTTTCTTTAATTTGCATGTTTCTTGTTTTGAACTCTCAAAACCCCCCGTTAGCATATTCTTACAAATTGACAATTAAAATTAGAATTTAGATTAAGCTAATATAATTCCATGTGGTTCGATCCTGACTACCGCTTTCTACAAATTTTGGAGAAGCTTTAGACAGTGTTATAAATATTAATTTGGCGGGATTCGACACCCCGATATTAGTAGGACATTAAAAAATCCTACTCCACCAGTCACCAGGATAAGGTACCCAACCCGATCCCTATACTATAGACCATTCTGACTATTACTCGAACTTGATCTACATTCATGTCACCACATGTAGTTCAAGTATTCATCCTATAGCCAAGGGTTCTTAATTTATTGGATTTAGGTTAATAAAACACATTTCACTTTATTCAATAACAACTTTACTGAATAAACCTCAATAACAACTTTATTGCAAAATGGAATATACATTCAGTTTAAAAACCACGAGTTTTAGGACATAAAACCCATTAAACCCCTACTTGGACTAAAACGTCAAGGGAGTAATACATGTTGGATGAGAAAACTGAGATATCACACATATCCGTAGCTTTTCTCCCACTGCCCTATTGTATAGCTCGTAGTTCTAGACTCACTAGGTGCCCCTCAAACACTTTAGCCATGAGGAACTTTGTAAATGGATCAGCAATGTTGTGCTCCGAAGGGATCTGCGTGACAATCACGTCTCCTCGTTGCACTATGATAGCTCTAAAATAGAGCTATTATTTACTCCCTAATATTAGCTAAATATCGTGCTTAATGTTGTTTAATTGCTTCTGTTGTAGGTATTTCACGGTTGAGAGCTCGAGAAGTCCAAGGACGCGTTTCAGTGCTAAGACGAGTGTTTTAGAAGCCTCGGGAAGCAACCATACCAAGAAGAGAAGCAAAAGATCCAAGTTTCACTTTTGGTCCAACGTCGAGACGCTGTCTAAGGCAAAATTGAATTTCAGACCCGAGAGCAAGCGTCGAGACTCTCCAAGAAGGCGCGCGCGCAAGATTTTCGTCCGTAGCATCGCGACGCTGGCTTGTAGCGTCTCGACGCTACGACGGGTATAAAAACCCATCTTCTCCGATTTTAGGTCATTCTCTCTCCGTTTTCCCCTCTGGATTCCCGTTTTTCCTCCATTTTTATGGGTTTTCTCTTCTTTTGGGCTGTATGAAGACAAGAAACTCCATGGATTCTTGAAGAAGCTTCTTCTCCATGGAAAACTAGGAGGTATATGCTTGATTAGTTTTTTGAGGGATTGATTTACTATTCTATTAGGTGAGATTAATGATTTAATGTATGTTTAGCATATTTGTATGAACTCTTGCATCTTCTTCCTCTATAAATCTCGAATAACTGATAACTCCGTTTTGGAGCTATTATTCACTTCCTAAATCTAGCTAAATTCCGCTTTTAATTGGTTTATTTATCTCGTTTATAGGAGATTTGCGGAGAAGAGCTCGTGCGTCCATTGGACCCGTTTTGGAGCTAAAAGCGGTGTTTTAACGCCTCGGGAGTGCATCGGGAAAAGGGCAAAGTGATCCAAGAAGAACCGGACCAAAATTGCCTAGGAGAGGCAATTTTCCAGCTCAAACCCGAGAGCAAGCGTCGAGCAGTCAGCGTCGAGACCCTGCCGCGGTTTCGAGACGCTCCGAAGGAGGCGCGCGCAGGAAATTATCGGGCCAGCGTCGAGACGCTCGCCTAGCGTCTCGACGCTATCGCGAGGCGCGCGCGGATTAATTAGGTCGCAGCGTCGCGACGCTGCCCTAGCGTCTCGACGCTCCGACGATTTTAAAGGGCTGCAAGATGATTTTTGCAGCCATTCTTTAGAATTTTTTGCCATCTTTTAGAACTTCATCTTCTTCCTCTCGGCTTTTCTCAATTTTTTAGCTTAGCTCCGCCATTTGTGGCATGTTTTGGAGCTTTTAATTTGTAATAGGATAGAGATGACTTCCATGGCCTCTGTTGGAGCGGTGGTGACAATCCGTCCCATGGACGGCTAAGGTATTATGAACGGTTTGGGATAATTTGAGGGATTATTTGTTAGATTTCTATGCTTTGATAATCCATGCTTTAAATTCCAACTTGGTTTCTGATTTGTATGCATTTATTGTTCTTACCTCATCCTATGCATGTGTTAGATTTCGTCGACTGACAATCTCGTTTTCTAGCTTATGTTAGCATTAAAGAGTAGCGATGCCGTGCCTCGCACTATTCGACTAGTAACACAGAACAATAGAATTAAATCGGAGTATCGAGTCATGCATGATAGTTGTTGGTTACATTCAGCGTTGGCGGGTAGCCAGTTAGCAATTTGGTTACGTGGTCGAATGTCCGTCGTGGTATGCTAGTGACTGTTTAGAGTCAATTTGGGGCTGATCACCCTAATGAAACTTTAGATAATGTTTAATTGGATCTTCTGATTTGGTTAATTGCTATGGAGCCGGTTACACTAGGGGTTTCCCAGGGTAACCGACCGCGTGTATTACAAACTGTTAGCCTTAGGATTGTATTAAATGATAAGCTGTAGAATGTCTAACAAAGAAATCCCGAAAATGCCTAAACCGTGCACTCGTCAATCTCTCTCTCTTTTAATTTTCCGTTAGCGATTAATTCTCTTATTTGCATGCCTAAACATCCCCCTGTTACAACAATCCAATTGATCAATTGATTTCAATTTCAATTTAATTTCAATCACGTCCTTCTCCGTGGATCGACCCTGTTACCACTAGCTGCAAAGCTTTGCTTAATAGGCTTATAAATTGTATTTTGGCAAGCCTCGACAGCTTGAATTTGGAGCACCACATAAAGTAGCTCTACCAATAACATGTCTTTCTTATTGGGAGTGACGTCTTAATTGTTACGCATGTTAGTCGACTAGCATTAATTCCTGATAAGTCTTAATTGCAAGTAGCGAGGGTCTAATCGTGGCTAAGTAACTCGATCCAAGGTGACAGATGGGGGTATGAGTTGGTTATTGTTTTCATGGTGGGCTCAAGGTTATGAGAGAAATCGAATTAGTCTTAGGATTAATTCGTTGCGATGTTACTCGTTACTGTTTTCTGATTAATTTAAGACTTATCACCTTAGATTAATTAAGAAGCATGTTTAATTGGAATCGTATGTCTCTAATTAATTCATTGAGGTGTTTGAGCTAGAGTATGGCCAAACATTTCGTGTGTATGAGCATCTTGGCTAATTTCTATGTTTATCAATGAACCGAAATACAATGAATCAATCACGATACTTTCTAATTAAGCATTCTTGTCAAATTCATATTTCCCAATTTATTTTCCATTAGCTAAGTTCTTGCATGTTAATTGATTTTCCCAACAAAACCCCCTTTGTTTTATTTCATTACAAATTCAATTCGATTAAGTTAAGATTATAGTTCGCTCTCTATGGATCAATGATAGCTCTATTTTGGAGCTATATTTCACTCCTTAATTCTAGCTAAAGCCGTGTTTAAATGTGTTAATTTGCCTTGTTTATAGGTGATTCGCGACAAAGAGCTCGTGGAGTCCGTTTGGCGTGTTTCGAGCATAAAAAAGTCATTTTAGAGCTTCGTGGACGCATCGGGATTGAGAGAGCTCAAGAAAAGAAGAAATTGCCAAAAAGACCAAGAATTGGCAAGATTTTTAGCTCAAACCCGAGAGCTAGCGTCGAGCAGTCGGCGTCGCGACGCTCCGAAGAGGCGCGCGCTGGAAATTTCGGCTGTAGCGTCTCGACGCTGTCCTAGCGTCTCGACGCTGCGACGGGTTATAAAACCCATTTTACCGATTTTAGGTCATATCTCTCTCGGTTTTCTCTCGAATTTTCGCCATTGTAGCTGGTTTTCCAAGCTTATCTTCCCCTTTAGTTGTTGTATGGACTCCAAGACCTCTATGGGAGCTTGGATTCATCTAATCTCCATGGTAAGCTAAGGTAAGTGACGAATTTGGGAATGTAGTAAGGATTTGTGGAGTTTTGTAATACTTTGATAACTTAGGGCTTTATAATTCTGTCTTGGCATGAATGTTTTGTAGTATTTACTCTTTCTTGCTTAATCTATGAGTATGCTTGAATGATTGACGGACAATCTTGACTTCTAGAGTATTCTATTGTTATAGATTAGTGAAGCGCTGACCTCTCCTAATCGCCTTAGTAACATAGAAGAGTAAAACAATTTGAAGTATCAATTTAGATATTCTAAGTGTTTGATTGCTTCAGGGTTGCCGGGTAATCGCCTTGCATTTAGAATTTCCAATTGAATGTTCGTCATAAATTGCTAGTTACTGCTTTAATTAATTTGGGGCTGATCATTCTGAGTTAGTTAGTAGCATTGTTTAATTAGAATTGACAACTCTGATTAATATTTATGTGGTCGTTGCTTCAGGGTTGCCGGGCAACCGTTTATGTGCTCATTTCATTCATAGCCATGTTGTATAGTTAAATGATAATAATTACATTACTTAGCAAATCCTGAATTTCCCAAATCCATCACGCTCGACTAGTTGGTTATATTTTCGTTAGCGCATTTTGAATTTATCTCGCATGCAAAAACCCCCCTTTGTTAGTTACTTTACTTCAATCATTTTTCAGTTCAATTCAAACATTAAATTCCAATTCGTCACGCTCTCTGAGGCAAGGCTAGTGGTTATAACCCGTTACCACTAGCTGCAAGGCTAACGACTATACGGGTTATAAATTTCATTTTTGGAAAGCCTCGACAACTTGAGAAATTAGGGCACACCTAATTGTGCTCCACCAATCAACCCGATTACCACTAGCTACAAGTAGCTTAGTTAGATCGGTATTATAAATTTTATTTTGGCGGGATTCGACAACCCAAAATTGGTGAACCATACAAAAGGCTGGCCATTGCCACACTCACTACAACAAAATAGACCTAAGATGACAGTTGGTAAAATATCTCAAACATACGAGGGCGGTTTTTAAAAATCCGCGCTCATTTTCATTTTTTTTTTCGGAAATAAAACATATAAGGGCGGTTAAAAACCGCCATTATAGGTGATCTTTTAATGGCGGTTTTCCCCTGTCATCTATTCCCTACAGAGGATTCCAAAACGACGTCGTTTCATTAATCCATCAAAACGACGTCGTGTTCATTTGAACCGCCATCGTAAGTCTGAAACAAAACGACGTCGTTTTTCTTCAAACCGCCATCTTAAGTCGGAATCAAAACGACGTCGTTTCGTTTCATCACTAAAAGTCAAATCTGGGATTTTAAAACGACGTCGTTTTGAATTTTAAATCAAAACGACGTCGTTTTCGTGTGGAACCGCCATCTTAAGTTTGGATAAAAACGACGTCGTTTTGATGTAAACCGCCATCTTAAGTTTAAATCAAAACGACGTCGTTTTGAACTAAACCTAAAGACCAAACGGGACTTCAAAACGACGTCGTTTTGATTCCAACCGCCATCTTAAGTCTGAATCAAAACGACGTCGTTTTGATTCAGCCCTAAAACCCACCTGAAGTCCCGATGTTTCATCATTCTCTCTTTGCTTTCCTCAGCAGCCTTGCAAGCTTGACGACGACGGCGGCCGGTGGTTCTCCTTGACGACGACGACGGTTCTCCTTGACGACGACGGCGGTTCTCCTTGACGACGGCGGCCGGTGACGACTGCGTTGACGGTGGTTGTTGACGGTGCTGACGACGTTGACGGAGTTGATGGTGACGACGGTGGTTCTTGACAGAGCTGACGTCGGTTGTCGTTTGTGGTCCCTGCACAAACGACAAAAGTTGTTTGGTGGTCCCGGCTTAAACGAAAAAAAAAATTTGGTGGTCCCGGCGCAAAACGACAAGGTTAGTATTTTGGTTGGATTTTTAATGAATAAGCATTTTGGTTGAGACAAAGTTAGTATTTTGGTTGGATTTTTTTTGAATAAGCATTTTGGTTGAGATTGATGAGGATAATTTAGTTGAAATTATTTTTTTTTGTTCATTTAATCTCAATTTAGTTGTATAATTTAATAATATAAATGAAAATTTATATATAAACTAAATTTGTTGTTACAAATTGTTTTTAGAAAACTTGAGTACAAAATAAAAATAAAATTACAACATAAATAAATACTCATATTTGGAACTTTAATAAAATGAAATCGAATGTATATGGACCAAAATGGTATTTTATAGTTACATCATATAAACTAGTAAATCTTTGTAATTTGGTTCTCATGCCTCATATAATTAACATAATTATCTTAGAAAGTAGCTTTAGAGAATAACATCCATCTAAACACTTAAGAAATATAAAGTCAATAATTCATTAAATTAAAGTAGAGCACTAACTTAACTAATCAACTTATCCAAACTTATAAACATAATCACTAAAGTAAACTATCTTTTCAAAACTAAACTAATAGATTGACGGAAAAACATGAACTTAAAAATTAAAATTAACTTCAACTTTTCAAACTAATGAATTTTGAACATCAAAACTTAATTTAGAGAGAAATTATAAACATAATATCTCAACTAACTATTCAAAATTAATGAACTAATTAACAAGTTGAGAGGTCGGTGTGAGTCAAACAAACAAGATTATAAACTCATAAACCAAATTATGGTGTCAACTTGAGCTCCACTTAAAAGCATTTGCCCTTGAATAATTGTTCAACTCAAAAAAAAAATGGTTAATATTATGTTCATATTAGTGATATTTTGTTCATGTTTTTTTATTGAAGAAAGAATGGAAGTAGTAGATTGACTAAATAATATACTAAGTATTTTTTTTTTTTTTTTTTTTTTTTTTTGTAGATAATATCTTGTTATAAATTTTTCCATATGGATAAGTCATGGATGGACAATGATAGGTTGTCAAATGAGTACAACTTAGGTGTTGAAAACTTCATTCAAAATGGATTACGTCATTTCAAATGGTCAAATTTCATGTGGTGTCCATGCTTAAAGTGTGCAAACGCACTTAAACAAGATGCTAACACAGTTAGAGACCATTTGTTTGTCCATGGCATTGATAAGAGTTATAAGACATGGTTTTTGCATGGTGAAGAAGTACCTATTAAGGATGAAGACGAAAGTGTTCATAATTTTGGTAAAGGAGCTTGTGATGAAAATGATGAAAATGATATAAGAAACACAACTGACTTGTTTGAAGCTGCACAAGACTATTTTACAACTGAAGGTACAAAATTTGACAAATTATTGGGTGATGCACAAAAGCCTTTGTACTTGGGTTGTAAATGTTTTACTAAGATTTCTGCATTATTGAAATTATATAACTTGAAAGCCAAATACGGATGGAGTGATAAAAGTTTCACAGAGTTATTAACATTAGTACATGACCTACTACCAAATCCGAATGAGATTCCAACTTCTTTATATGAAGCAAAAAAGACATTGTGTACTCTCGGAATGGATTATAAGAAGATTCATGCATGTGTCAATGATTGTGTTTTGTTTAGGAAGGAACTTTCGGATGCAAATTCATGCCCAATTTGTAACACATCTAGATGGAAGCTTCGTAAGAATTCAGATGAAGTTAAGAAAGGTGTTCCAGCAAAGGTTATGTGGTACTTTTCCCCAATCCCTCGATTCCAACGAATGTTTCGAAGTGCAGAGACATCAAAGTTGTTAACTTGGCATGTTGGAGGAAGGAAAAATGATGGGTTTTTGCGACATCCTGCAGACACGCCATCTTGGAAATTAATAGACAACCTGTGGCCAAATTTTGGTTCTGAGTCAAGAAATCTTCGTTTAGCTATCTCAACTGATGGAATTAACCCTCATGGCAACCTGAGTAGTAGATATAGTTGTTGGCCAGTTATAATAGTTATTTATAACCTTCCACCCTGGTTGTGCATGAAACGAAAGTTTATGATGCTGACTACATTAATATCTGGTCCGAAACAACCTGGAAATGACATTGATGTATACTTGGGTCCATTAATTGATGACTTGAAGAAACTGTGGATTGATGGGGTTGCTTGTTTTGATGCATTTCGAGATCAAACATTCATCTTGAAAGCTGTGTTATTGTGGACCATAAACGACTTTCCAGCATATGGAAATCTATGTGGTTGTACTATAAAAGGTTATCGTGCATGTCCAATTTGTGGGGAACAGACGTCCTGCATTCGATTAGTAAACGGAAAAAAAATGGCATACCTTGGACATCGACGATATTTACCTCGTCATCATCCTTACCGAAGGGAGAAAAAGACTTTTAATGGACATCAAGAGTTTGAGTTAGCACCAAATCCATTGTCTGGAGATGAAATCTATGCTACAATCAGTAAAATTCACACTATATTGGGTAAACAGACTGGAAAACAAAATTCAGATGATATTTCAAGTAGTTACTGGAAGAAAAAGTCTATTTTTTTTTAGTTAGACTATTGGAAGAAGTTGCATGTAAGAAATTGTCTGGATGTAATGCACATTGAAAAAAACGTGTGCACAAATATCATTGGTACCTTACTTGATATTCCTGGAAAAACAAGAGATGGAGTAGAGACCCGGGAGGATTTGGTTGATTTAGATATTAGGTTAGAATTGGCCCCGGTAAAAAAGGGAAACCGAACTTTCATACCTCCAGCATGTTATACACTGTCACGAAAGGAAAAAATAAGTCTATGTAAAACACTTGCAGAAATTAAGGTGCCTGATGGATATTCATCCAATATAAGAAGTCTTGTGTCACTCAAAGACCTAAAGCTTTATGGTCTTAAATCTCATGACAATCATGTTCTCATGCAACAGTTGCTACCAGTGGCAATTCGTGGAATTCTACCAAAGCATGTGAGGTATGCCATTATTAGGTTTTGTTTTTTTTTCAATTCACTATGTAAAAAAGTGGTGGATTCGGCGAAGCTTGATGAGTTGCAAAAGGAAATAGTCGTCACTCTATGTTTGTTGGAAAAATATTTTCCACCATCATTCTTCACCATTATGGTGCACCTTACCGTGCATCTAGTGAGAGAAGTAGAATTGTGTGGGCCGGTTTATTTAAGATGGTTGTATCCTTTTGAGAGGTACATGAAAGTATTAAAAGGGTATGTTCGGAACAAAAATAGACCAGAAGGTTGTATTGGTGAATGTTACATTGTTGAAGAAGCTGTGGAATTTTGTTCTGAATTTCTCTCTGGCATGGATCCGATTGGGTTGGGATCAAGTTTAAAAGAAGAAAAGTTAGGTACTACTAGACCAATATCAACGGCTTCTTGTATCAGACCAGCTAAACAACAATTAGATCAAGCTCACCTTTATGTTCTTGAAAACACTAACGACGTGCTTCCATTCATAGAGTACGTATACACCCTACTTTTACAACTTTAGAGTTTTACATATGTAGTAGAGTAACATGTGTGAACAATCATTTGCAACAGGCAACACAAGAAATATTTGAAAGTAGTCAATCTGAAACAATCAAAAAATCCAAAGTGGTTGCAGGATGAGCACAATCGTACCTTCATAAGTTGGTTATGGGAAAGGGTAACATTTCTTAATTAAAATATTTTGCTAAGTTTCTATTAAGATGATTTTCTAATTGTAGGATAAAATACAGGTTAAGCTTGCACTTGAGATCCCGAACAACCATATATCATCCACTTTGAGGTGGTTAGCTAATCGCCCTCGACCGAATGTATCGACATATGCTGGATATATGGTGAATGGTTGTCGATATCACACAAAAGAACGTGATCGTGTAAGAAGTGTCCAAAACAGTGGTGTTAGCATCGTTGCAAACACTATGCAAGTTTCTAGTGCTAAAGACAAAAAACCAATTGTCACAGACATGATTTTCTATGGAGTAATTCAGGAGATATGGGAACTAGACTATTATAGTTTCACGTTTGTTTTATTCAAATGTGATTGGGTGGACAACAAGGGTGTTAAGATAGATGATCTTGGATTTACAACAGTGGATTTTAATCGATTGGGACATAAACCTGATCCATTCATTTTAGCAAATCAAGCAACTCAAGTGTTTTATGTAAATGACCCTATGAATCCTAGTTTGCATGTGGTTATTTCCCCACCGGAACGAGACCACGAAGATGAGTCTAATGATGATGAATTGGGAGACACAGATCTTGATTGTTATGGGTTATTGAAATCCATGCCTAATATTGTTAAACTCAATGATATGAATGAAGACTCGTCTGTTTATACTAGAACCGATTGTGACGGTACATGGATTGACAACAAGTAACTCATTTTCAATGCATGTATGTGGTCAAAACTATATAAGGTTTTTTTTTTTTTTAATTTTTAATTATTCAGTTCATTTTCATACTACTAAACTCATTTCTTTTTTCTTATGTGCAGTTTTTTTCATCATGGATGCACCTAGTAGTAGGAAGAATGTGGAGGAGAAGACATTCTATCACAAGCATTGGGTACACCCGAACATTCTGGACGGGTAAGAGGAGTTGGAGGTTTCGTGACGCCTTCTACATATTTTAACATTGTAAGGCCCAAGTCGAAGGAAGAAAATAAACCAGCTGACGTGGTTTATCCTTCAAAGACCCCAAAAACTAAATCTACCCAAGACGTGGTTGAAAGAAAATCAAAGAATAAAGGTGTTGATTTAGATAAAAATCTTGACGTTGAGACTGAGCAACCTTTAAAGGTAAGCATATGATTCATATAATATTATTATGCATTAGTATATTATATTTTTTAAGTAATTGATGATTTTATTTCATTTGTTTGAAGAGTACACCATGCAACTTAGCAATAGGCTCAATTTCGAACATTGTTGTCGTTGGCACAATGTTCGAAGGGATGGAGAATGAGAGAGTTCATGACATACTTCTAGGAAAACAAAATGTGAAGGTCCTTGTGGAGATGATTTATGGACAAGAAGACATTCTTATTCCTATTCCGGTGAAGGGGAAGATGGAGACTCTTTTCATTTGTCAGGATAACATAGTTGCTTGGCCTCGTAGCCTTGTTATTCCCATAGTCGAGAAGGTATGTTACTCGAGTAAAGTATTTAAATGTGAATGTTCTCATTGGCCTCGTAGTATTTTGAATCCCACATTTATCGCATTTAACTTATATATTGTGTTTTTTATAGGATCTTAAACCGATGACACGAATCACACATAGTTTTCCTAGTGAAGCGTTTGTTCCTCCATGCATCAAGATGTTGTATCGGTACGCTGAAACACTCGATAAGGATCGGTCCTTGCAGGTTCCTTTAAGTGAAGATGTCTTTGGAAAAGGGTTAACTCTCTACGTTATGCCAGAAGATGTCATGCAATTCTGTGCAATGGTAGAGATATCGAATACGTGCATTCTAGTATATATTGCGTAAGTACATATTCTTAATCATAGTATAATTAGTTACAACTATTACGTTATCTATAGTCTCATGCATATATCTGTGAAAAAATGTGATACAAGTTTCTTTGGAAATCATTAGAGAATCAAGGAATACTAGATATGATAACTGTAGTTGACTCAAATGAAATTGCACCCTTTTATGGGACAGTGGAGAGTCGAACCAAAAAGTTGGCATCTATTTTTTCACAACAACAACCTGGACAAAAAGTACTCATTCCATATAATCCTGGGTAAGAGTCTACAACTACCTGTATTTTAGTATTTAATATGTTCATTACATTTATGCTTCTCATTATTGGTTTCTGAGTATTATGATAGTTCTATGGATTTTAGGAATTTATTGTTGGATATGTGCAATAAGACATATTTTGTAGTATGATTTGAGAAACGATATGTTGGGAGTGTATGTATTCTTTTTTTCAGGAATGTGTTAGTCAATTTTCAAACGAAACTCTGCTCAAATTTTTATGAATCTATGGTTTCATGTGCCAGTTACTATATTAAAAATGTGTAGTTATGCTTCTCATTATTGGTTTATGAGTATTATGGTAGTTTTGTGGATTTTAGAAATTTATTGTTGGTTTATGTGCAATAAGACATATTTTGTAGTATGATTTGAGAAACGATATGTTGGGAGTGTATATATTCTTCTTTTCAGGAATGTGTTGGTCAATTTTCAAACGAAACTCTGCTCAAATTTTTATGAATCTATGGTTTCAATTGCCAGTTAGTATATTAAAAATGTGTAGTTTTTTTGAATGATAAGTACATGGTTGGTTTTGATAGTAATCATTGGATATTGTGCGTTGTGGAAGTATATGAGAATACAGCTTATATTTTCGACTCCCTCCATCCTACCATGTTAGAGGACTTGAAACGTATCGTAAATATGTAAGTTTGTTTAATATTAATTGAAGTTGATTTAGTGTATGGTTATTAAGTTTGTTCAAAATTATGCATTTATTTTACATGTTTTTCAAGTTTATTTAGGGCAATGCGAGTTTGTATGGCTCAAAGTACTGCCGTTCGAATACCACGAAAGAATACTACTAATTGGATGAGCATGAAGGTAAAATAAATGAATTATAATCAATTGTTATTATATGTTTGACCAATTTCAAATATTCTTATTTATTTCTATATTTTGTATAGTGTCCTCGCCAAGAAGGTAGCGTCGAATGTGGGTACTATGTGTTAGATTTATTGGACAAATATATATATAAAATGTGTTTTGGCTATTTTTTTATTTGGAACTCAATAAAAATAAGGTGATCATTAAGCATTTATTATTTTTATTGAGTAAGTTACATAATTAATATAATTAATGGTATGGAAGTTATGTGTAGAAACCGTCAAATTTATTTATTATTTATGATGGTTAAATAATAAATAAATAACAAATATATAAAGGGTTGTGGTTCCCCGATTCATGAGTGATAAGTTTTCATTCTCTCATTAACTTCCATCGTTAGAGAGAGAGAAGGGAGAAAACCGCTTGTAGAATTGGAAGAGCAAACCCAATTCAAAGATCTTCTTCATCATGAATCCAGGTACGCTTCCGCTTATTTAATCAACTCATGAACATAGAGATTCATGTATTAGGTTTGTGATTCATGCATGTTAGATATTATCAATCTATAGGATTATAGATTAAAGCCTAAAAGAAATCTAACAAGTTAGAATCATAAACTTAGGAATAAAGAAACCCTACAATTGGTATCAGAGCCGATCTCTATGTTAATTTGTTGATATTAAGATTAAGATTTTCATGATATAAGATTATGATTAAGATTAAGATTTTTATAATCGTATAAGATTTTCTTGATATTAAGATTAAGATTTTCATGATATAAGATTATGATTAAGATTAAGATTTTTATAATCGTATAAGATTTTCATGATATTGAGATTAAGATTTACAGAAAAATATTAAAAGTTTTAGGGTTTGCTTGAGTTTTTCTAGATAATTATCGTAAATAAAATAATTAAGAACTTAAGGAATTAAGAATTTAATTAATAAATTCAATAAAGTTTTTTTTTTAGATTTAAGGAGTTTATTATTTTAAACCAATCAATTGAAACAACATATTAATTACCAAAGTAATTTATCTTGTGAATGTTGATTCGGTATGGATTTTAAATGATAAGTACGTCTGTAATTCATGCGGATATTATATCGGTCCAAATAAAGATTAATATTGTCGGGCCGAATTACAGAAGTACCTGTGATGATAAATATGTGACGATTATTTGGTTCCATGTGAACAATAATTCAATCCAAAGATAGAATTATTGTTTGACAGGATTTATTGTCAGTATTTGATCATTGCACAAAAATATCACTTACAAGTTAATATTTCTGTCCAAAGACTAAATATTAATGTTGTGCTAGATATTTTTTTTTTATGATGGAAAAATCTCAATGTGAATTTATTAATCAAGATGTAAAAATGTGTTCATAGTATTCTTTTGTTTTAATTCCAGTTAATGCTTCCGCATCTACAATATCTGCCAATGTCAATTCTATTCCTATACTGAATGGAAATAACTTTAAAGATTGGAAAGAAAATGTTTTCATTATCCTCGGGTGTATGGATCTAGACCTTGCGCTTCGGATTGATCGACCCACTATTACGGATCAAGGTACCCTTGTTGAAAAACAGGACCTTGAAAAATGGGAAAGATCAAATCGCATGTGTCTAATGATCATTAAGCGAGGAATTTCAGAAACGTTTAGGGGTGATATCTCTGAAGTCACTAATGCTAAGGAATTCATTGAGGAAATTGAGAAACGTTTTGCAAAAAACGATAAGGCTGAAACAAGCACGCTTCTTGCGAGCTTGACCTCAATGAAGTATAAGGGAAAAGGAAACATAAGGGAGTACATAATGGAAATGTCTCACCTTACTTCAAAACTAAAAGCACTAAAGTTAGAGCTTTCTGATGAACTGCTCGTGCATTTGGTTTTGATCTCTCTTCCTGCACAATTTAATCAGTTTAAGGTCAGCTATAACTGTCAGAAGGAGAAATGGACTCTTGATGAGCTCATTTCATACTGTGTGCAAGAAGAAGAGAGATTGAAGCAAGATCGGACTGAAAGTGCTCATTTGGCTTCAGGAAGTAATTTCAGAGATAAAAGGAATAAAAGGAAGAACCCTAAAGAAGCTGCAGGTGGTCCCGTGCAAAAGAAACAACAAACTAAAGAAAATGAGGAATTTAGTTGTTTCTTTTGTCGGCAATCCACACACTTGAAGAGGGACTGTACCAAATATCACGCATGGCGTGCAAAGAAAGGTGAATCTCTTACTTTAGTTTGCTCTGAGGTTAATTTAACTTCAGTACCGAGTCACACTTGGTGGGTAGATTCTGGTGCTACTACTCACATTAGTGTTTCTATGCAGGGTTGCCTGAGCTGCCGAAAGCCAAGTGATGATGAAAGATTCATTTTTGTGGGCGATGGAAAATCAGTTGAAGTCGAGGCTATTGGGAATTTTAGATTATTATTAAGAACTGGTTTTTATTTGGATTTGAAAGACACTTTTGTTGTACCGTCTTTTAGACGGAATTTGGTTTCTATTTCTGTTTTGGAAAAATTTGGTTATTGTTGTTCATTTGGAAATTGTCAGTTTAGTCTTTCTTTAAATTCAAGTATTATTGCAACTGGTTCTTTGTCGGTTTATGATAATCTATATTTACTTGATACAATTGCCTCATATAATGAAACCTTGCATACAAGTACTCGCGGTACTAAAAGAAAATTAACAAATGAAAATTCTGCATCAATTTGGCACAAGCGTTTAGGTCATATATCTAAACACAGAATTGAAAGGCTTGTAAGTGATGGAATTCTTGATTCTCTTGATTTTTCCAATTTTGAGGTTTGTATTGGATGATTTAAGGGAAAGCAAACAAATGTAAAGAAATTGGGTGCCAACAGAACTACAGACGTCTTAGAACTCATTCATACTGATATTTGTGGACCATTCCCTACGGCTTCTTGGAATGGTCAACGATATTTTATTTTGTTCATAGACGATTATTCAAGATATGGCTACCTTTATCTCATTAGTGAGAAGTCCCAAGCACTGGACGTGTTTAAGGCGTACAAAGCTGAAGTAGAAAATCAGCTTGGTAAAAGAATTAAAGCTGTCAGATCTGACCGTGGTGGTGAATACTATGGTCGATATGATGGATCAGGAGAACAACGTCCAGAACCATTTGCTAAATTCCTAGAGGAATGTGGAATTGTACCTCAATACACTATGTCAGGTTCTCCTCGCATGAATGGTGTATCTGAGAGACGAAACAGAACTCTTAAAGATATGGTAAGAAGCATGATTTCTCATTCTACTTTACCGGAATCTCTCTGGGGAGAAGCAATAAAGACTGCAGCATATATTCTTAATAGAGTTCCAACTAAAGCAACAACTAAAACTCCTTATGAGCTTTGGACTGGTAAAAAGCCAGTCCTAAAGCATTTTCATATTTGGGGATGTCCAGCAGAGGCAAGACCTTATAAGCCTAATGAAAAGAAATTGGACTCCAAAACAGTTAGTTGTTACTTTATTGGATATTCTGAGAAATCAAGGGGTTATAAGTTTTTTGTTCCCACGAACAGAACTATTTTTGAGACGGAAAATGCGGTGTTCTTTGAGGATATTGAGTTTGAGGGGAGAAATACTAAGGAAATTGTATTTGAAGAGGAATTTGTTCAAATTCCTACAATTGCTACTGATGATAATCATGAATTTATTTATGATATTAATCAAGAAGCAATTCCAGAACTTCAAGACAATAATACAAATCTTCCCATTGAAAATGAGGTAAACATTCCTGAAGAACAAACTCAACAACCTCAAGAACAAATGCCATTACGGAGATCCACGAGAGAAAGGAGAAATGCTATTTCGGATGACTATATTGTATTTCTCCAAGAACATGAGGATAGCGTTGAAATGATGGAAGATGATCCTATCAACTTACATCAAGCAATGCATAGTTCTAATTCTCATAAATGGATTATTGCCATGAATGAAGAAATTAAGTCTATGGAAGACAATGACGTTTGGGATCTAGTCTCATTACCTGAAGGTGCGAAACCTATTGGTTGTAAATAGATATTTAAAACCAAAAGGGATTCAAAGGGTGATGTAGAAAGATATAAGGCACGTCTTGTTGCAAAGGGTTTCACTCAGAGGGAAGGTATTGATTTTACAGAAACCTTTTCCCCTGTTTCGACAAAGGACTCTTTTAGGACGATCATGGCATTAGTGGCGCATTTTGATCTTGAGCTACACCAAATGGATGTTAAGACTGCGTTTCTAAATGGCAACATTGATGAAACAATTTTTATGAATCAACCAGAAAATTTTGTGGTGGGAGATCCAAACAAAATGGTTTGTAAACTAAAGAAATCCATATATGGTCTCAAGCAAGCTTCTCGTCAATGGTATCACAAATTTCATGAAATTATTATCTCATTTGGTTTTGAGAGTAATTTAATTGATGATTGTGTATACCACAAATTCAGTGGGAGCAGACATATTTTTCTGATTTTATATGTTGATGATATATTGCTCGCTAGCAATGATACAGGCTTACTGCATGAAACTAAAAGATTTCTTTCAACTAAGTTTGAAATTAAAGATCTTGGTGAGGCCTCTTTTGTATTAGGAATTCAGATACATCGAGATCGTTCTCGAGGTATACTTGGATTATCCCAAAAGAGTTACATTGAAAATGTACTAAAAAGATATGGCATGCAGGATTGTAAATCAGGAAATACCCCCGTTGTTAAAGGAGACAAATTTTGTCTTCAACAATGTCCTAAGAATGATCTTGAAGTTAAAGAAATGCAGAAAATTCCTTATGCATCTGCAGTAGGAAGTTTGATGTATGCACAAGTATGTACTCGACCAGATTTGGCATACATTGTCGGAATGTTGGGCAGATATCTGAGTAACCCTGGTATGGATCATTGGGTAGCTGTCAAGCGGGTTATGCGTTATTTGAAAAGAACTAAAGACTACATGCTCACATATAAGAAATCGGACCAACTGGAGATCGTTGGATATTCGGATTCAGATTTTGCTGGATGCCAAGACAGTCGGAGATCCACTTCAGGTTATATCTTTATGCTTGCTGGAGGAGCAATCTCATGGAAAAGTGTTAAACAAACACTCATTGCTTCTTCCACTATAGCCGCTGAATTTATAGCATGTCATGAGGCATCCAATCATGGAATGTGGCTGCGGAATTTTGTCACTGGGCTAAAGATTGTGAAAGGAATTGAAAGACCACTAAAGTTATTCTGTGACAATAAATCAGCAGTCATGTATTCGAACAACAATAGGAGTTCAACTAAGTCAAAGCACATTGACATCAAGTTCCTAGTTGTTAAAGAAAGAGTTCAGAGTGGTCATTTATATATAGAACATATTGGTACAAACTCTATGATTGCGGATCTGTTAACTAAGGGACTACCACCCAAGGTCTTTTTGGAGCATACTGCTCAAATGGGTGTTATGTTATTTGAAGATATTCAGATTTAGTGGGAGTTTGTTTCTATATATATGTATGTTATACAGACTTATTGATTACTGCAGTTTATGGATAATAAAGAATTTTGTTACACTCTGTTTATGGAAAATTTTGATCTCATTAGGGATCAGTTAGAAGTTGACATGATGGATCACATTGGATGTCATTTCTATGCTACACATCCGTACTATGATCTATGTCATTTAATTATATTGATATTCGTGATCATTGATGGGTTGAATTACGAACTAATGTAATTAAACCGCTTTGGTTCAATGTTGATATGATTAATGGACGAGATTGATTTGGAGTAACTTTAAATTATGATAGCCACATTATTTGCGCATAAAGATGAACACATGTAATTATATATATTGTCCAAGTGGGAGATTGTTAGATTTATTGGACAAATATATATATATAAAATGTGTTTGGGCTATTTTTTTATTTGGAACTCAATAAAAATAAGGTGATCATTAAGCATTTATTATTTTTATTGAGTAAGTTACATAATTAATATAATTAATGGTATGGAAGTTATGTGTAGAAACCGTCAAATTTATTTATTATTTATGATGGTTAAATAATAAATAAATAACAAATATATAAAGGGTTGTGGTTCCCCGATTCATGAGTGATAAGTTTTCATTCTCTCATTAACCTCCATCGTTAGAGAGAGAGAAGTGAGAAAACCGCTTGTAGAATTGGAAGAGCAAACCCAATTCAAAGATCTTCTTCATCATGAATCCAGGTACGCTTCCGCTTATTTAATCAACTCATGAACATAGAGATTCATGTATTAGGTTTGTGATTCATGCATGTTAGATATTATCAATCTATAGGATTATAGATTAAAGCCTAAAAGAAATCTAACAAGTTAGAATCATAAACATAGGAATAAAGAAACCCTACACTATGTGCTCAAGTTTATTAGAGAAATTTTATATAATTTACGGACTCCTTTGAACTCTCTTGTAAGTAATGCATCTTTACTATTATATTTTAAAATATACATTGTATTTTCTTCATTATCATAATATTTATCTTTTGTTTTCGTGTAGTTTGATAGTAAGAAGTCATTTACACGAGAAGAACTCGACGTAGTACGGACGGAATGGGCAAATTATATTGCAAGCATCGCATTTGGGTAAACTAGTGTAATGTAGTGAACTTTGTAGTTTTTGTGCAAATTTTGGATGTAAATATGAATTATGGGAACACACATGTTTGTACTTAGACTCTTTACAAGAACCAATATCTTTTGTAGTTTATTTGGATGTAAATGTTAAATATTTTGTTGTTTTGAATGAAAAGACAAGAATTTAGTTTAATTTCACATCCAACATTGTATTCATTCAATTAGCAGAATTTCAGTTATAAAACGTTCACTGAAACAAAACAGGATTAAAACAAAACAGCAATAATTCGTATTAGGTAATGCTCAATAATCTGTATCTGAAACGAAACATGACCTTTTAAGCCCGTCATTAAAACTATTTACAATGACGGTTTTCCACCGCCATCGTAGGGTTAAGATGGCGGTTTTCCACCGCCATCGTAGGGTTAAGATGGCGGTTTGTAACCGCCATCGTAGGGGTTAAGATGGCGGTTTGTAACCGCCATCGTAGGGTTAAGATGGCGGTTTTACAATCCAAAACCGCCATTGTAAGGTTTAGATGGCGGTTATAAACCGCCATCTTATTCCTACGATGGCGGTTTCAAAACCGCCATCTTAGGCTTACGATGACGGTTACCTTTAATGGCGGTTGTGAACTGCCCTTAAAAGGTAACCGCCTTTATACCCCTAAGATGGCACCACTTTAGAGGGCGGTCGTAAAACCGCCCTCATATACCTAAGATGGCAGTTCAGAACTGCCATCGTAGGTCTAATTTGTTGTAGTGACTAAGTCCCTGATGAGATGATATTTGTGCTCTATATGCTTCCCACGCTTATGGCTTCTAGGTTCTTTGGAATTTTCCACTGCACCGTTGTTATCACAATAAAGGGTGATAGGCAGATTCATATTTGGAACAACTTCCAAATTCGTTAAGAACTTCCTAAGCCATACAGCCCCCTTCGCTGCTTTGCAAGCCACGACATACTCAGCGTCCATGGTGGAGTCAGCAATACAACCTTGCTTTATACTCCTCCATACTATTGCTCCTCCGTTAAGAGCGAACACTCATCCCGATGTGGATTTTCTGAAATCCTTATCGGTTTGAAAATCAGAGTTAGTGTATCCTGTAAGGATCAAATCCTTCGCTCCATACACAAGCACATAGTCCCTCGTTCTCCGAAGATACTTGAGGACATTTTTAACGGCGACCTGGTTTTTACAAAATTGATAAACTCAATAATTCTACTTTCAATTTGTAAAACACTAAAATGACCCTTTCAAGTCTCAAATTTGTGACCTCCGCGTTACTAACACAACTCTCTAATAATCTGAGTTGATAAACCAATTAATTTTTACAAAATTGATCCATCAATGTTCTTGGTGCTAACGAGGAAACCATATAAACCTACTTAATATAAGTAACAATGATAAAACAAAAATTAATTAATTAAAAGGAAAATTGTAACAGATGTCAGTGATAATAGTCTTTTATATAGAATTTTGTCAATGATAATAGTCTATCATTGATTGAAGTCTATCACTGATAGAAGTCTATCAGTAATAGTCATTAAGTCTATCAGTGATAGCTACTGATTTTTTGCCATATTTGCAAAAGGTTTTAAACTTTTCTAAATTTGCAATTAGTTTTGGCCTGATTGCTGTTTATGTGCAACCAGCCCTAATTAAAAACCAATTTGTTGTTCAACTCCGAAAATTAAAGTGGAAATTAGCATAGCTCACATGGTATTTGGAATGTATACGAAGTTTTCAAAGACAATACCCTATTAATATTGTTGAAAACCTTATTTATTCTATTTCCATTTGGTAAATAAAAAATAACATATCTAGTGTCGAACATGCAACCTTCACATTATAAACACCACGCTCTAACCAACAGAGCTAATAGGCCACCTTATTTTTACAAAATTGATAAGTACAAATGAGTATAACTTAAACGGTAATTGGCATGTACACGAAGTTTTCGAAACCAATACCCTATTAATATTGCTGAAACCTGATTTAGAAAATAAAAAATGACCCACGAGGTCTCAAACCTATGACCATTGCTCTAGCCAACTAAGCTAATAGAGGTGACCTGGTTTTATAATTCTACTTTTAATTTTTAAAACTAAAATGGCCCTTTCAAGTCTCAAACTTGTGCCTTCGCCTTATTACACAACTCTTTAACAAACTGATAAACCAATTTTTTTTACCAAACGGATTCATCAATGTTTTTGGTGCTTACAAGGAAACCTTATGAAAAATAAAAGTGAAAATTAGCATAGCTCAAACGGTAATTGGCATGGTTTTCGAAAACTTGCGACCTTATTAATTCCTAAAACCTTATTTAGAAAATAAAAAATTACCCATTTAGGTCTCGAACTAGTCAACTAAGCTATTAGTAGAGGTCACCTGGTTTTTAAAACAATTGCTAAACTAGATAATTCTACTTTTAATTTTTAAAACTAAAATGGCCCTTTCAACTAAAATGGCCCTTTCAAGTCTCAAACTTGTGATGACGTTCACATTATTACACAACTCTCTAACAAACTGAGCTGATAAACCAATTTTTTTTAACAAAAAGGATTCATCAATGTTCTAAGCGAAAATTAGGATAGCTCAAACCGTAATTCCATGGTTTCCGAAAACTTGATTTATTCTATATTCATTTATTAGCACGACGCTCTAACCAACTGGCTAATAGGCCACCTGGTTTGTAAAAAAATTATAAGTAATAATGAGCATAACTCACACGGTAATTGACATGTGCAGAATATTTTGGAAGCCAATACCCTATTAATATTGTTGGGAACCTGATTTAGAAAAAAAAAAAAAAAAAAAAAAAAAAAAGCGCATACACACGTGTCGAACCTACGACCTTCCTTCGTTATAACCAACTTAGCTAATAGAGACCACCTAGTTTTTACAAAATTGATAAACTCAATAATTCTACTTTCAATTTGTAAAACACTAAATTGGCCCTTTCAAGTCTCAAACTTGTGACCTTCTCGGTACTAACACAAATCTCTAACAAACTGAGCTGGTAAACAAATTAATTTTTACAAAATTGATTCATCAATGTTCTTGGTGCTAACAAGGAAACCTTATAAACCTACATAATATAAGTAACAATGATAAAAAAAAATAATTAATTAAAAACCTATTTGTTGTTGAACTCCGAAAATTAAAGTGAAAATAACAATAGCTTAAACCAAAATTGGAATGTACACGAAGTTTTCGATGAAAATACCTTATTAATATTGTTGGAAACCTGATTTATTCTATTTTCATTTGTAAATAAAAAATAACCTATTTAATGTCCAACTTCCGACCTTCGCATTATTAACGCAACGCTGTAACCAACTGAGCTAATAAGTCATCTTATTTTTACAACATCGATAAGTACAAATGAGTATAACTTAAACGGTAATTGGGATGTACTCGAATTTTTCGAAGCCAATACCCTATTAATTCCTGAAACCTTATTTAGAAAATAAAAAATTATCCATTTAGGTCTCGAACGTGCGACCTTCGCTCTAGTCAACTAAGCTATTAGAGGTGACCGGTTTTTAAAACAATTGCTAAACTAGATAATTCTACTTTTAATTTTTAAAACTAAAATGGCCCTTTCAAGTCTCAAACTTGTGAGGACGTTCCCATTATTACACAACTCTCTAACAAACTAAGCTTATAAACAATTTTTTTTTAACAAAAAGGATGCATCAGTGTTCTAAGCCAAAATTAGCATAGCTCAAACCATAATTGCCATGGTTTTGGAAAACTTGATTTGAAAATTAGCATAGCTCAAATGGTAATTGCCATGGTTTTCGAAAACTTGATTTATTCTATTTTCATTTTGGTATATAAAAAATGGCCCATGCAGGTGTCGAACCTGCGACCTTCGCGCTATTAGCACGACGCTCTAACAAATTGAGCTAATAGGCCAAAATTAGCATAGCTCAAACGGTAATTTTCATGGTTTTCGAAAACTTGATTTATTCTGCGACCTTCGCGTTATTAGCACGACGCTCTAACCAACCGAGCTAATAGGCCACCTGGTTTTTAAAAAAATTATAAGTGATAATGAGCATAACTCACAAAGCCCATACACGTGTGGAACCTACGACCTTCATTCTTTCTAACCAACCGAGCTAATAGAGGCGACCTAGTTTTTACAAAATTGATAAACTCAATAATTCTACTTTCAATTTGTAAAATACTAAAATGGCCCTTTCAAGTATCAAACTTGTGACCTCCGCGGTACTAACACAACTCTCTAACAAACTGAGCTGATAAACAAATTATTTTTTACAAAATTGATTCATCAATGTTCTTGGTGCTAACAAGAGGAAACCTTATAAACCTACATAATATAATTTACAATGATAAAAAAAAATTTAATTAATTAAAAACCTATTTGTTGTTGAACTCCGAAAATTAAAGTGAAAATAACAATAGCTCAAACCGAAATTGGAATGTACACGAAGTTTTCGATGAAAATACCTTATTAATATTGTTGGAAACCTGATTTATTCTATTTTCATTTGTAAATAAAAAGTAACCTATCTAATGTCGAACGTCCAACCTTCGCGATATTAACGCAACGCTGTAACCAACTGAGCTAATAGGCAATCTTATTTTTACAAAATTGATAAGTACAAACAGTGGCGGATCCAGAATTTTATGTTAGAGGGGGCACAAATACATATAAATTAAACGATGTAACCAACTGAGCTAATAGGCCATTTTATTTTTACAAAATTGATAAGTACAAACAGTGGCGGATCCAGAATTTTATGTTAGAGGGGGCACAAATACATATAAATATAATTTTAGATGCATTGATATATAACATTCAGATTAAGTAATATTAATGTTAAATTACAAATTTAGTCCCCAAACTTTCGTGTTTGTGTCTATTTGACCCAAAAACTTTACAAATTGTCTAATAGGTCCTTATATACATCAATATAAATATATAAGCAATGAAAATAATTTAAAATATTTATCAAAGGTTTTAAAACTTTCATGTTTGTGTCTATTTGACCCAAAAACTTTACAAATTGTCTAATAGGTCCTTATATACATCAATATAAATATATAAGCCATGAAAAGAATTTAAAAATATTTATCAAAGGTTTTTTAAAAATAAATTTTAAATTTTCTTTCATACAATTAATTATTCTAAAGAAAGGTAAAATTAAAAAAAATAAAAAAACAGTGAATATAATGAATATCCCTTAGATATATATATTACAAAAATTAAAAATAATTTGAGATTACAAAACCAAAATTAAATTGGTACAGCAGTTGGGATGGAACCTATGAATATGTATGTGTAAGAATGCCCCCTACCAACAATCTACAAGCCATATCTAAATTTAAACCGCTATTAAGGTGAGCTGTAATTTAAAATTAATTGAAAATACAAATTAAAAAAAATCAAACGTGCCCGGCTCTTACGTGGATCCGCCCCTGTCAAATGAGTATAACTTAAACGGTAATTGACATGTACTAGAATTTTTCGAAGCCAATACCCTATTAATTCCTAAAACCTTATTAGAAAATAAAAAATTACCCATTTAGGTCTCAAACTTGTGACCTTCAACTCTAGTCAACTAAGTTATTAGAGGTGACCTGGTTTATAAAACAATTACTAAACTAGATAAATTCTACTTTTATTTTTTAAAACTAAAATGCCCTTTCAAGTCTTAAACTTGTGATGACGTTGGCATTATTACACAACTCTCTAACAAATTGACCTGATAAACAATTTTTTTTTAACAAAATGGATTCAACAATGTTCTAAGGGAAAATTAGCATAGCTTAAACCGTAATTCCCATGGTTTTCGAAAACTTGATTTGAAAATTAGCATAGCTCAAACGATAATTGCCATGGTTTTCAAAAACTTTATTTATTCTATTTTCATTTTGGTATATAAAAAAATGGCCCATGCAGGTCTCGAACCTGCGACCTTCGCGTTATTAGCACGACGCTCTAACCAACTGAGCTAATAGGCCAACTGGTTTTAAAAAAAATTATAATTAATAATGAGCATAACTCGCACGGTAATTGACACCTACGACCTTCCTTCGTTATAACTAACTGAGCTAATAGAGACCACCTAGTTTTTACAAAATTGATAAACTCAATAATTCTACTTTCAATTTGTAAAACACTAAATTGGCCCTTCCAAGTCTCAAACTTGTGACCTTCGCCGTACTAACACAACTCTCTAACAAACTGAGCTGGTAAACAAATTAATTTTTACAAAATTCATTCATCAATGTTCTTGGTGCTAACAAGGAAACCTTATAAACCTACATAATATAAGTAACAATGATAAAAAAAAATAATTAATTAAAAACCTATTTGTTGTTGAACTCCGAAAATTAAAGTGAAAATAACAATAGCTTAAACCGAAATGGGAATGTACACGAAATTTTCGATGAAAATACCTTATTAATATTGTTGGAAACCTGATTTATTCTATTTTCATTTGTAAATAAAAAATAACCTATTTAATGTCCAACGTCCGACCTTCGCGTTATTAACGCAACGCTGTAACCAACTGAGCTAATAGGTCATCTTATTTTTACAACATCGATAAGTACAAATGAGTATAACTTAAACGGTAATTGGGATGTACTCGAATTTTTCAAAGCCAATACCCTATTATAATTCCTGAAACCTTATTTAGAAAATAAAAAATTATCCATTTAGGTCTCGAACGTGCGACCTTCGCTCTAGTCAACTAAGCTATTAGAGGTGACCGATTTTTAAAACAATTGCTAAACTAGATAATTCTACTTTTGATTTTTAAAACTAAAATGGCCCTTACAAGTCTCAAACTTCTGACGACGTTCCCATTATTACACAACTCTCTAACAAACTAAGCTTATAAACAATTTTTTTTTAACAAAAAGGATGCATCAGTGTTCTAAGCGAAAATTAGCATAACTCAAACCATGCAGGTGTAAATAAAAATTAACCTATCTAATCTCGAACGTTCGACCTTCGCATTATTAACGCAACGCTGTAACCAACTGAGCTAATAGGTCATCTTATTTTTACAACATCGATAAGTACAAATGAGTATAACTTAAACGGTAATTGGCATGTACTCGAATTTTTCGAAGCCAATACCCTATGAATTCCTGAAACCTTATTTAAAAAATAAAAAACTATTGATTTAGGTCTCGAACGTGCGACCTTCGCTCTATACAACTAAGCTATTAGAGGTGACCTGGTTATTAAAACAATTGCTAAACTAGATAATTCTCCTTTTAATTTTTAAAACTAAAATGGCCCTTTCAAGGCTCAAACTTGTGATGACGTTCCCATTATTACACAACTCTCCAATTTTTTTGAACAAAAAGGATTCATCAATGTTCTAAGCGAAAATTAGCATAGCTCAAACCGTAATTGCCATGGTTTTCGAAAACTTGATTTGAAAATTAGCATAGCTCAAACGGTAATTGCCATGGTTTTCGAAAACTTGATTTATTCTATTTTCATTTTGGTATATAAAAAATGGCCCATGGAGGCCTCAAACCTGAGGCCTTCGCGTTATTAGCACGACACTCTATCCAACTGAGCTAATAGGCCACCTAGTTTTTAAAAAAATTATAAATGATAATGAGCATAACTCACACGGTAATTGACATGTGCAGACTGTTTTGGAAGCCAATACCCTATTAATATTTTTGGGAACCTGATTTAGAAAATAAAAAAAAAGCCCATACACGTGTGACATGTGCAGAATGTTTTGGAAGGTGATAACTCCATTTTGGAGCTAATTATCACTCCCTAATTCTAGCTAAAAGTCGTAATTAATTAGTTAATATGTCTCGTTTGTATGAGAATTGCGGCGAAGAGCTCATGGTGTCCATTGGACGCGTTTCGTGGCTAAGAGTGGTGTTTTAACGCCTCGGGAGTGCATCGGGAAAAGGGCAAGATCATCCAAGAAGAACCGGACAAAATTGCCAATTGAAGGCAATTTTCCAGCCTCAAACCCGAGAGCAAGCGTCGAGCAGACAGCGTTGAGACGCTTGCTCAACGCTGCCTGGCGTCGAGACCCTGCCGTGGCGTCGAGACGCTCCGAGGGGCGCGCGCGCTGGAAATCATCGGGGCAGCGTCGAGACGCTCGCCCAGCGTCTTGACGCCATCGCGAGGCGCGCGCTGATTATTTAGGTCGCAGCGTCTCGACGATCTGACGGATTTAAGAGCTGCAATGACGATTTTTGCAGCAACTTTGGATCATCTTCTTCTTCCTCTCGGCTTTTATTCCTCTTTTCCTTTTGCTCCGCCATTGTTGGCAAGTTTTTGGAGTTTTTTCTTGTATTGAAGCTTGAGATTATGGCCAAGGCTTCCGTTGGAGCTATTTTGACAACTTTCTCCATGGTTGGCTAAGGTACTCGTGTTAGATTCAGGATGATTTAGGGATTTTCGTTAGGCTTTTGATATTTTGATAATCTATGCATATGGTTCTGATTAGGCTTTAAATCTTGATTGCATTTGTTGTTCTTGCTTAAATCCATGCATGTGTTAGATTTCAACGACGAACAATCGAGTTTTCTAGCATGTGTTAGAGTTATAGACTAGCGATGCCTTGCCTCTCCTTGTCGCCATAGTAACACAGGACAATAAAATTAATCGGAGTGTCGTGTTATGCATGCTGGTTATTGGGTACTTTAGGGTTGTCGGGTAGTCAATTAGCAATTGGAATGCATAATCGAATGTTCGTCGCGGTTAGCTAGTAACTATTCGGAGTCGAATTGGGGCTGATCACTCTAACAAGATTACGAATAATGTTTAGTTAGGACTGTTAGTTCTAATTAATTAATATGGAGCAGGTTACTTTAGGGTTCCCGGGTAACCGACCGCGTGCATGTCAAATTATTAGCCTTAGTCTTGAATTAAATGATAAATGTTAGAATACCTAGCGAAATCCCGAAATCCCCGAATCGAACAATTTTTAATCTCATACTCTTCAATTTCTCCGTTAGCGAATTATTTCTCACTTTGCATGTTAAAATCCCCCTTTTTGTAACAAAAACCAATCAATCAATTAACTTGCATCTCGAACATTAATCTCAATTTGTCAGTCCTTCTCTGTAGTTCGACCCTGTTGCCACTATCTTCAAAGCTAAGGTCAATAGGCTTATAAATTCATTTTGGTCAGGCTTCGACAGCCTGTGAATTAAAGGATATTCAAAAATCTCCACCACCAAAATAGGCGCCGCTGCCGGGGAGGGCATTAAAGATTGAAATTATGTTTGACTTGGATTTTGGTTGATTTGTTGTGTTTCTGAAAAAATTTCTGTTTGTTTTTGCATGTTTAAAATTTTTGTTGTTTTATGACCCGTTCTTCTGAGTTTAGTGGACTGTAGTATATACCTGAGATTGATAGAGAAGAGCGGCGGTTGAGAAAAGAAGCCCGGGAGGGGCGAAGTCTGTTTGAAGAAGAAGGCGTGGATCCCTTCTTCCGTGAAGCGATGGCACAAGGAGAAGTGCGAAGGACTCTAAAGCAATTAGCCGCGCCGGATCTGAATTTGCAACCTCTTTGCATTAACTACCCCGTGGTAGCAGGTAATTTCGAGATGAAATCTGGTTTAATTCACCAATTACCTTCCTTCCATGGCAATGCAGGAGAGGATGCAAACAAGCACGTGATGGAATTCCATTGTGTCTGTTCGGGGATGAAGCCCCCAGGTGTTACGAAAGAGCAGCTAAATCTAAGGGCATTCCCCTTCACGCTGAAAGACAAAGCCAAGGACTGACTTTATTATCTGCCTTCTGGTTCGATAACGACATGGCAAGAAATGAAGAGGGTTTTTCTGGAGAAGTATTTTCCTGCATCTCTTGCCACGACTTTGAGGAAGAGGATATATGGGATTACCCAGGACGTGGGTGAATCCCTACACGAATATTGGGAACGCTTCGGGCGCCTGTGCGCGAGCTTTCCGCATCATCAAATTGCCGACCAACTTCTGATTCAGTATTTTTATGAGGGCATGACGCCTCATGATCGGCAGATGATCGATGTCGCGAGTGGTGGGGCACTGATTGACAAGACCCCGGTTGAGGTCAAGCATCTGATTGCAAACATGGCAGCCAACTCGCAGCAATTCGGTATTCGTGGAGCGGGTCAAATTAACCATGTGACCCAGAATCATGAGATGGCTGAAATGAAGGCCCAGGTGGCCGAGATAGGAAACTTGCTGAAAAAGTTTGTGGGAGGTAACCGCGAGGAAGAGGTCAACGCGATTGGGGGATATGCCTTCCAACCCCAGGAAGTATGATCTTTACTCGAGTACGTACAACCCCGGTTGGCGTGACCATCCCAACATGAGCTACGGGAATAGAGATGGACAACAGCGCTTTCAAGCTCAAAATTCTACCCAAGCTCAGGCCTCGAGTTCCTCCAGTTCATTAGAAGAGATGGTACGAACCATCGTTACATCGTCAAGCCAATTTCAAAAAGAAGCTCGAGAAGAGCTAAACTCGCATAAAGCAGAGCTGCAGAATCTGAACAAGCAGCTGACGCAAATGGCGATGTCGATAAGCAAGATTGAGAGCAAGAGCTCTGGGAAGCTTCCTTCCCAAACCACCGTGAACTCATGTGAGAACGTGAGCTCAATCCAGCTGAGGAGTGGGAAATCAGTTCCCTCCAGAGCTGTGAAGGAAGCGAAGAACAGTCTGAATGAGTCCTCCCCGTGTGTTCTTGATGATGTGAATGATAAGAAAAAAAAGAAGAATGTGCAAGAATGTGTTCCCAAAGCACCCTTCCCCAGTAGGCTTGCGAAGCCTACTCTGGTGAGCGATGATGAGGAGGTCCTGAGAACCTTCCAAAAGGTGATGGTGAACATACCACTCCTTGAGGCGGTGAGTCAAATCCCCAAGTATGCTAAATTCCTCAAGAGCTGGTGCACGAAGAAGCGGAAGTCCAGAGGGACTGAAGAAAAGAAGAAAGAGAATGTTTGTGCTATCCTCCCAGGTACGTTGCCTACCAAGTGGAACGACCCAGGTACTTTTACTATCTCATGCATGATAGGTAGTAAAGTGGTTAAGAATGCAATGCTTGATCTTGGTGCTTCTGTAAATGTCATGTCTTATGCTTTGTTTCTAGAATTGAATTTAAATGAATTGCATGAGTCTGATGTTGTTGTTCACTTAGCTAATGGGTCTAGCATATTTCCTAGAGGGAAGGTTGAAGATGTTCTGGTTAAAGTAGGTGAGAAATGATGTTTCCTGCTGATTTTCTAGTATTGGATATGAATAGGAATTCTTTGAATGTATCGTCCTCTATGTTATTAGGACGCCCTTTTTTAAAGACCATGAGGGTCAAAATTGATGTGTTTAAGGGCATAATTTCTTTAGAGTTTGATGACACTGTGCATGAGTTTTCCTTGTTTAGAGAGAAGTCAGTAGAGAATGTTGCATGTCTGGATGTCGAGAATGAGAGTTTGACCTCGAGCTTGAGGGATAGCTCTTATGTCTCTGTTAAAAAATCTGATTTAGAATTGTTGGATGTGGGTGCTGTTTTTTGTACTAACCATGATGATATTCACGTGCTAGAGGCACGAAGAGAGAAGAAAATTTTGGATGTTGTTTGCAGGAACGGCGTGGACAAGGACATGTTTTGAACGTCCCCTGCGCTATCGGACTATGGATGAGTCCTATGGGAGAATTCAGTCGAGCAAACGACTTTAAAAATTCTGCGCTTCTCGGAGGCACCCGAATGTTGAACTGTCTTTTCTGTTTTTAGTTTATTGCTGTTTTTTGTTCTTAGTTTAGGTAATTTAGTTAATTTAGCTTGCTGGTTTTTTTAGGTAATGAGGAGAGTTGAGGAAATTTTGGGCTCCGATAAGGAAAGCGCCGCCTCTCATCCCTCGCCGACTTCACAAAGATCAGGGAAGTGTTGTTTTTCTTTCCCTTTACCTTTTGTGTATCTGATTAAGTAGCATTGAGGACAATGCTATCTTCTGAAGTTGGGGATGAATGTTGTGGATATGCATGTGTAGTTTGTTGAGCAGAGATTATTTTGAATTTGAAGTGCTTGAGACTCTGTTTATATGCTTTCTAATTATGATGATCTAGGAAGTGTCTTTTTAGAAATCTGAGCATTTGAATAATCTAGTTTTTGCATGATTTTGTTTTGCGTTTATTAGGTTCATGTCAAAAAAATTTAAATTTTTTTCTGTTGCTCCCTTGCATCTATCGAGCACTTAGGCAACCTCATCTTAATCTCCGTAGGCTTAGTTGATTGCATGTTGCGTTAATTCTTGTTGTCACCCTGAAAGGCACCCTTAGGTAGCTTGATGAGAGTTAGTGGTCAATTAATCGAGTTAAATTTTGCTAAGCCTAAAGAAAAAAAATAGAAAAGCATGTTAGCTAGAAAAAGTCTCTTGAGGTGCTCCTCCTTCTTATTGGCACCTAAGAAATGAGCGTTAGTCCTTAAAAACGTGAAGTTTAATGCATGAATTTGACGTGTTAGGCAACTCAATATTGGAAAGAAAAAGAGAATAAAGTTGGGTTCAAAGAACCTTAACAAAGAGTACAAAATACTCAAGAAAAGAAAAAGAATGAGAAAACGTTTAGATCTCTTAATTTATTACTCTTTCTTATGTAGTCAAGTTTAGACTGTTCTTAAATGCTAGAAGTAGGGGGAAAACGGGATGATATGTTGCATGGGGTTTTTTCGGGCTTCCGTAGGTTTAGGATAGGTTGGCTAGCACACACACGTTAGGGAGCGATAGTTAATTTTTGATATGTTCGTAATTAACTGCATGCGCTGATTGCTTTCGTGATTATGTTATGTTGAGATTTGTTAAAAGCATCGAGGTTTGAATTAGTAGCATGTATGCACGTCCTTAGAGTCGAATTCTTTATTTGCCTTGCTCGAGGACTAGCAAGATTTAAGTTGGGGGTGTTTGATAACTCCATTTTGGAGCGAATTATCACTCCCTAATTCTAGCTAAAAGCCGTAATTAATTAGTTAATATGTCTCGTTTGTAGGAGAATTGCGGCGAAGGGCTCATGGTGTCCATTGGACGCGTTTCGTGGCTAAGAGCGGTGTTTTAACGCCCCGGGAGTGCATCGGGAAAAGGGCAAGATCATCCAAGAAGAACCAGACAAAATTGCCAATTGAAGGCAATTTTCCAGCCCCAAACCCGAGAGCAAGCGTCGAGACGCTTGCTCAACGCTGCCTGGCGTCGAGACCCTGCCGTGGCGTCGAGACGCTCCGAGGGGCGTGCGTGCTGGAAATCATCGGGGCAACGTCGAGACGCTCGCCCAGCGTCTCGACGCCATCGCGAGGCGCGCGCTGATTATTTAGGTCGCAGCGTCGCGACGCTGTCCCAGCGTCTCGACGCTCCGACGGATTTAAGAGCTGCAATGACGATTTTTGCAGCAACTTTGGATCATCTTCTTCTTCCTCTCGGCTTTTCTTCCTCTTTTCCTTTTGCTCCGCCATTGTTGGCAAGTTTTTGGAGCTTTTTCTTGTATTGAAGCTTGGGATTATGGCCAAGGCTTTCGTTGGAGCGATTTTGACAACTTTCTCCATGGTTGGCTAAGGTACTCGTGTTAGAGTCGGGATGATTTAGAGATTTTCGTTAGGCTTTTGATATTTTGATAATCTATGCATATGGTTCTGATTAGGCTTTAAATCTTGATTTCATTTGTTGTTCTTTCTTAAATCCATGCATGTGTTAGATTTCAACGACGGACAATCGGGTTTTCTAGCATGTGTTAGAGTTATAGACTAGCGATGCCTTGCCTCTCCTTGTCGCCATAGTAACACAGGGCAATAAAATTAATCGGAGTATCGTGTTATGCATGCTGGTTGTTGGGTACTTTAGGGTTGTCGGGTAGTCAATTAGCAATTGGAATGCATAATCGAATGTTCGTCGCGGTTAGCTAGTAACTATTCGGAGTCGAATTGGGGCTGATCACTCTAACAAGATTCTAAATAATGTTTATGTTAGGGACGAGTAACATCCACATTGTAACGATATTGTCCACTTTGGGCATGGCCCTCATGGCTTTGCTTTTGGTCACCCCAAAAGGCCTCGTTACATTGTAGATGTTTTCCCTTACTTATATACCCAAGATCTTCTCCCCTCAAATAGTCATATATCTGTGTTTAAACTCGAGCATTATCACCTTTAACCAGGCCACTCTTCATGAGAGTATACCCCTGCCGGATAAGCTCGACCACGAGATCAACCATGACTATGTCATCGAGGCATGGCTCTGATACCACTTGTTAGGGACACAACTAACATCATCCACATTGTAACGATATTGTCCACTTTGGGCATGGCCCTCATGGCTTTGCTTTTGGTCACCCCAAAAGGCCTCGTTACAATGTAGATGTTGTCCCTTACATATATACCCATGATCATCCCAACCAATGTAGGACTTTGTTTGCACTTACAACAATCCTCCCCTCAATTAGTCATCTATCCGTGTTTAAACTCGAGCATTATCACCTTTAACCAGGCCACTCTTCATGAGAGTATACCCCTGCCGGATAAGCTCGACCACGAGATCAACCATGACTATGTCATCGAGGCACACCGGCATGGTTAGGTAAGGGGCATGGCTCTGATACCACTTGTTAGGGACGAGTAACATCCACATTGTAACGATATTGTCCACTTTGGGCATGGCCCTCATGGCTTTGCTTTTGGTCACCCCAAAAGGCCTCGTTACATTGTAGATGTTTTCCCTTACTTATATACCCAAGATCTTCTCCCCTCAAATAGTCATATATCTGTGTTTAAACTCGAGCATTATCACCTTTAACCAGGCCACTCTTCATGAGAGTATACCCCTGCCGGATAAGCTCGACCACGAGATCAACCATGACTATGTCATCGAGGCATGGCTCTGATACCACTTGTTAGGGACACAACTAACATCATCCACATTGTAACGATATTGTCCACTTTGGGCATGGCCCTCATGGCTTTGCTTTTGGTCACCCCAAAAGGCCTCGTTACAATGTAGATGTTGTCCCTTACATATATACCCATGATCATCCCAACCAATGTAGGACTTTGTTTGCACTCACAACAGTTTAGTTAGGACTGTTAGTTCTAATTATTTAATATGGAGCCGGTTACTTTAGGGTTCCCGGGTAACCGACCGCGTGCATGTCAAATTATTAGCCTTAGTCTTGAATTAAATGATAAATGTTAGAATGCCTAGCGAAATCCCAAAATTCCCCGAATCAAACACTTTTTAATCTCATACTCTTCAATATCTCCGTTGGCGAATTATTTCTCACTTTGCATGTTAAAATCCCCCTTTTTGTTACAAAAACCAATCAATCAATTAACTTGCATCTCGAACATTAATCTCAATTTGTCAGTCCTTCTCTGTGGTTCGACCCTGTTGCCACTAGCTGCAAAGCTAAGGTCAATAGGCTTATAAATTCATTTTGCCAGGCTTCGACACCCTATGAATTAAAGGATATTCAAAAATCTCCACCACCAGAAGCCAATACCCTATTAATATTGTTGGGAACGTGATTTAGAAAATAAAAATAAAAGCCCATACACGTGTCGAACCTACGACCTTTCTTAGTTCTAACGAACTTAGCTAATTGAGACCACCTAGTTTTTACAAAATTGATAAACCGAATAATTCTACTTTCAATTTGTAAAACACTAAAATGACCCTTTCAAGTCTCAAACTTGTGACCTACGGGGTACTAACACAACTCTCTAACAAATTGAGCTGCTAAACAAATTAATTTTTACAAAATTGATTCATCAATGTTCTTGGTGCTAACAAGGAAACCTGACCAACAAGAGCATAGCTCAATGACATAATGTATTGCCTAGTGACCATGAGGTCCTTGGTTCAATTCCCCACCCCAACATGTTGTCAAAAAAAAAAAAAAAAACAAGGAAACCTTATAAACCTACTTAATATAAGTAACAATGATAAAAAAAAAATAAAAAAATTAATTAATTAAAAACGTATTTGTTGTTGAACTCCAAAAATTAAAGTGAAAATAACAATAGCTCAAACGCTCAAATCGAAATTGGAATGTACACGAAGTTTTCGATGAAAATACCTTATTAATATTGTTGGAAACATGATAGATTATTAACGCGACGCTATAACCAACTGAGCTAATAGGCCATCTTAGTTTTACAAAATTGATAAGTACAAATGAGTATAATGGCATGTACTCGAATCTTTCGAACCCAATACCCTATTAATTCCTAAAACCTTATTTAGAAAATAAAAAATTACCCATTTAGGTCTCGAACCTGCGACCTTCGCTCTAGTCAACTAAGCTATTAGAGGTGACCTTCTTTTTAAAACAATTGCTAAACTAGATAATTCTACTTTTAATTTTTAAAACTATAATGGCCCTTTCAAGTCTCAAGATGATGTTCGCATTATTACAACTCTCTAACAAACTGAGCAGATAAACCAGTTTTTTTTAACAAAAAGGATTCATCAATGTTCTAAGCGAAAATTAGCATAGCTCAAACCGTAATTGCAATGGTTTTCGAAAACTTGATTTGAAAATTAGCATTGCTCAAATTGTAATTACCATGGTTTTCGAAAATTTGATTTATTCTATTTTCCTTTTGGTATATAAAAAATGGCTCATGCAGGTCTCAGACACCAACTGAGCTAATAGGCCAAAATTAGCATAGCTCAAACGGTAATTGCCATGGTTTTCGAAAACATTATTTATTCTATTTTTATTTTGGTATATAAAAAATGATCCTCACATTATTCGCACGACACTCTAACCAACTAAGCCAATAGGCAACCTAATTTTTCAAAAACTTATAAGTGATAATGAGCATACCTCACACGGTAATTGACATGTGCACAATGTTTTGGAAGCCAATGCTCTATTAATATTGTTGGGAACCTGATTTAGAAAATAAATAAAAAAATCCATACACGTGTCGAACCTACGACCTTCCTTCTAACCAACTGGGCTAAGAGCCAAGAGAGACCACCTAGTTTTTACAAAACTGATAAACTCAATAATTCTACTTTCAATTTGTAAAACACTAAAATGGCTCTTTCAAGTCTCAAACTTGTGACATCCGTGGTACTAACACATCTCTCTAACAAACTGAGCTGATAAACATGTTGGGAATTTATTAGGAAAACCCAATACATGATTATTCAAGAATAAATACATTTAATCCAAGAACAATCATGACAAAAAATTTAGGATCTAAGCATGGAAGAAATGTAAATTATAGAGGATTAGAATTACCTGAAACCATTAGATCTGATGAATTCATAGCCTGTAATACTCTGGAATTTGTGGTCTTCCTCATCTATGCAACCCAGACCAATCATGGGCAATTCTCTTTATCAGATGGGGAATAGGAGGCTAAAGTTGCATCGCTTATTGGGGACCATAACCTAAACTATATATATTGATCCTAGGGTTTCCCATAATCCCCTAAGACCAACGGGCTGGTATCTGCTCAGCAGGCCACACCACTATATGAGAAGTCTTGGGCCCATAATCAAGATCACACAAGCCCAAATATAATTGTTATTAAATTGTTACCCACATATGAATTAATTATTAAATTAATTCCAACAATCTCCCCCTTGGGCAACCATTTTCTTATTAACAATTATTAATTTATTCTTTAGTGCACAACTTAATGCTATTTTAAAAATAACTTCCCTTTAATCACAATCCGGTCCATTTTGTATACCAATGAGGAACCAAAGCGGCTTTTGTCACATGTATGGTCGCAACTCAGCCTTCAATGATCACCACACCAAATATACTCAATGACATTGATCAAGTGTGGAAGAGCAGCATGAAAATTACATGTAATGTGATCTAAACATGTTTATTTCCAACTGATCAACTTTATTCTTTAGAGAGATCAAACTTAACTCTTTCTAGCCTTATGTTAAACTACTTTTAGAAAGAAAGTGATTCAGAGTAACAAAGATAATTCATCTTCTTTATTCTGCAGAAACAAAATTTTGTGTCTACTTTATGAAAGCACAAACTCCCACTCAACTGACATTCCATAATTTTCACACCTATATGAGCATTATGCTCCCAAAACTTTTTGTGTGAAAGTTCTTAATGAACGTATATGTAATGATGAAGTTGTATTCCTTTAGACACAATAAAAAACTCTGAATTTTCTTTATCAACTAAAGCTTATAATTCTCATAAAGCTTTTGTTGCTATAAATTGAAAAGAATTACAAATTCTTGTCAAGACAACTTAGTGACAAGAATTAAAATTTATGAGTTTGTTGCCACACAAAATGTTATGACCACAAACCTCAATGGTAAAAGAAACTACTACAAATGACTATTTGTCACTTTTATTTACAGTAATATGTTTTACTCATTTAGTGAACATAACCGGGAAGGTGGATTCTGTTGGCAACTCTTACTATTATCAAAATCAAATTACATCATGATCTCTACTTTATTTGATTTTGACGAGTGAGCATGTATCATTTTGTTAATTACCTTACAACTCTTTAGATCCAATTAAGAGTTATAAAAATATTGCCTTTTGTTATTGATATGAATACGGAAGCGGAAGCGTCTAAACTTTAAGCATGGAATTCTTCATTGCTTTATTCAAGGGACCTTTATTGAGACTAAATTTGTGTCTTTAATAATTTGAATATTTCTTAGTGCATACAACTTTATTGTAGAAAACTTGGAAGATTTTCTGACATACCCTCTTTTGTGAAATCTCAATGTTACTTGAGATTGATCTCACAATATCCTTTCACAATATAAAAAGAGATATTCATACAAGCTTTCATCCTATAGCTTAGTATTTATCACGTCATAGTCATATTACACTAAGAAAATAAATTTACTCATACTAAGTCTGTAATTCATAATTATCACTTTTGTATACCTTAGACCTTAAATGTGATAATTAATTAATGAAGCTTATGAAGTTACAGACCCTAAACCTTATTAAGATCACAAATGGAATGAAACCTTTGAAACCTTGTGTTACTAGATCAAAAGTTTCTAAACTATATAGGCTATCAATCTTTATATTTATTTGACATAACTTTTAAAAATAGTTTTGAAGTGTTATCACAAGTCTCTAAATAATTAATGTCACCCATAATAATTGAAACATAATAACTAGACAAACCTTATATCTTTCAACACACATTACCTCTTAAAGGCAATATGACAAGATGTCAAATGTTGTCATTGTTGTTTCACCTAATTCTTTGTGACATTAATTCTCTATTTTAAGAGTTAAGTCTTTGTTTGACTTTAGGGAAAGTTAATTGAATCATCTTCCTTTTACTTTTAAGTCAAACTTAAATATTTATACTTGGATTTCTCCTATCTCTTGTGATTACTTGAATAACACTTTTAATAATGTTGAGTTTGTCTTACTTAAATGAGGAGAATCTTAACTAATGTTTTCACATAGAGAAAATAACTCAAATTCTCTTTTCATAAGGATAACATTTCTCATTTTATCTTCCTCTCAAACTCAACATCCTTAAGAAACTAAAGATATATAGCAAATGAACCTAAGTGAGACTTAATTTTAGAAATCATGAAAATGACTAGTGTACCTAGAGTAACAACTAATAATCTTTAAGTCCAAATTTTTCTTATTGACCTTTAGGACCAATCATTAGTTGAACATCTCTAAATGCAAACATAATGTTAAGCATTTGCCTAGCCTTTAATTGGAAGATATTTAGTTGTTTTTTGTATGTGGTACACCACTTCAACTTTATGCTGCAATCTTATGTTTTTTTTTTTCCCAAAGAAGTTAAATGCAAAGAGAAATAATTTGTCATACTTCTAACCTCATCTTTATGAGCTTTGAATCATTCTATAAGCAACACACTTTGCTCACGTTTTTCTGGAAATATGTACTACTTAATGACTCTGTAAATTCTTAAAAGAGTTTAACAAAAGGCCCTATAAATTCTCTACCCAATTCATAGGGTTTCATCACTAGAAACTAATCATATGACTTTCAAGATATCCAGAACTAAAGACCTCTCTGACATCAAACATAAGTGACTTCACTGAGAATATATTTATGAAAATATTAAACAATATTGTTAAGCATTTTAAGAAGTCATATAAAATAGACTATGAAAGATTGTTCAAAGACAGTAAACCTCTCAATGCACTTAATTATTGACTATTTCATTATTTTCCCCTTAATCCTATTTAATACAGACTGGAAAATTTGTTAAATCAAAAGAACAAATCATCAATGAATAGAAGTACTAGAGTCTATTCAACACATGAAAGTCTCGACATGAAAACTAAACTAACTTTGTTTAAATCCTAAGTGAGAAGTCAAATTTTCTTTATACATTATGAAAAGAAATACAACGAACATATTTTCCTACATGTCCAAATTTTCTAAAAAAAACAAAAAAATTAGGAGAAGTCTGAATCCTAACTTTTAGTGATTTGAACTAATATGTTCCAAATACAACTTTGTGTCAACTTTAATTTCTCCCTTAAAAATAGTTAATTGAGTACATTTTGTTCTTTCATACTTAAAACAATTTTCTTCAACATACCATCGAAGATTCGCTCATTAAGGGTTCATCTACCCTTTCAAGCATCATAGTGTACTCCCTTATATTCCCTTGTTTTTCACACATTTAACCAAAAGTTTAAATGTCTCTTACTTTATGTTCAGTTCAGAACAATCTTTATCTTTTTAAAGGAACTTCCTAATTATTTCGTCATCAAACTGAAATTAAGATTATTTAATTTTTTTTTTAATATAAATCTCAATTAATCTGAAGGGGTATTGATAAGTAAAAAAAAAAAGTGTTTCTTTATTTATTCCAACATGAATAAAAAAAATACATTCTCAAAGTCAAACAAGGCAATAGTATTTAAAATTTTGAAAATCAACTCAAACATGCTCCTAAATAACTTAGTATTTATAAAAAAAAATACTTTGACATTTAACTTTACGAGGACAACAAGATATCAAACACAACATTGACAATCTTCCTTTGGGCCGACTGTCAACTTGTAAACGATACTCTCAATGCGGTGTTAAAACATGATAACTAATCATGTCAAGTGAAAGCCTTCCTTTGGGCCGACCAATCACCCACATAGTATAACTTTATATTATCCATGTTTTATCACAACTAGCCATGGATGTACCTGTTATTTGGCCAAACTGACATCTTCCTTTGGGCCGACAACAGAACGCATAAACAACAGGTCCAAAAATATCTAATTAACTATGAATATGTCAATATCAGAAATCAGAGGCTACTTTGGCAGCATGATCCATCAAATCAACACTAACATAGAAAATCAGATTATTATGCAAAACACATTTATTTTAATTACTATTAATTTTATCTTCATGAAAATGAAATTACCAAAATTATTTTCAAAATTAAGAGTAATATCTTTAAATGCATAATTTATAAAGCGAAAAGTCCTCAAAAATAAAAATTAGAATGCCCAAAAAAAAAACTTTATTGGGATTTTAACCCACATGAAAACCTAACATATGAATTGGGCATCACATTTAGAATCCAATAATAGAATATAATAACTTATCCCTTTTAGAAGATAGTCTTCCTTTGGGCCGACTAACAGCCTCAAGAGCACATCATTATGTTATTCATATTATTATTGCATGTGTATTTGTTGTTTGGCCAAGATGTAATCTTCATTTGAGCCGATCACAATCTGCATAAGCAACAAATACACTTCATCTAATAATCTAATAACTTTATAAATGTTTTAATTTACAAAACATTCAAAATAAATTGTACTAATTGTGCTAATTCTTGATACCTTATTAAGCACAACAAAAATGAAAAATTAAATAATCCTCCACACTTTTTCATGCCCAAATTCAAATTTATAACATAAGGCATATATATAATTTTATAAACAAATACTATTGTTATAAAAGAAAAATACAAACAATAGTAATAGTTAAAATTATATATATTAACATAACATAAAATTCATTATGTTATATATATATAATCGTTCTAACCAAAGCCCACTGCAACTCTTATGCTACGATGCCCTAACACCTCTTCAAGCCATTTGCCGCAACAGTGTTGCTGCGAACACTATTTTTTTTTATTATTCTTTAATTCTTTCTATAATGATCTTTCTTTATGACAACCACCATATAGTCAGAGATTCAATATGAAAACATTCATAATCCTTGATGATATAACCCAAATATGCAAAAGCATCCGAATTAAATTTGACTATTCAATCGTTCGAGTAATTCACACAACATGTTGTGAAATAATTCTAAAATCCTATTGAATCAAAATCTTATGAATCAAAGGAAAGACAACATGTTTGACAAAATTAGTAATCTACCCTGCAAAAACCGCTCTAATACCACTTGTTGGGAATTTATTAGGAAAAATCCAATATATGATTATTCAAGAATAAATACATTTAATCCAAGAACAATCATAACAAAAATTTTAGGATCTAAGCAGGGAAGAAAACTAAATTAGAGGGGATTAGAATTACCTGAAACCATTGTGATGAATTTATAGCCTGTAATACTCTGGAGTTTGTGGTCTTCCTCATCTATGCAACCCAGACCAATCATGGGCAATCCTCTCTAGATGGAGAATAGGCTAAAGTTGCATCGCATATTGGGGACCATAACCTAAACTATATATATGTTGATTCTAGGGTTTCCCATAATCCCCTAAGACCAACGGGCTGATATCTGCTCAGCAGGCCACACCACTATATGAGAAGTCTTGGGCCCATAATCAAGATCCAACAAATGCCTATTAAATAGCTCAAATATAATTGTTATTAAATTGTTACCCACATATGAATTAATTATTAAATTTATTCCAACAAAACAAATTAATTTTGTAGCTCAAATATAATTGTTATTAAATTGTTACCCACATATGAATTAATTATTAAATTTATTCCAACAAAACAAATTAAATTTTACAAAATTGATTCATCAATGTTCTTGGTGTTAACCAGGAAACCTTATAAACCTACATAATATAAGTAACAATGATAAAAAAAAAAAAAAAAGTAATTAATTAAAAACCTATTTGTTGTTGAACTCCGAAAATTAAAGTGAAAATAATAATAGCTCAAACCGAAATTGGAATGTACACGAAGATTTCGAAGACAATACCCTATTAATATTGTTGGAAACTGATTTATTCTATTTTCATTTGTAAATAAAAAATAACCTATCTAATGTCGAACGTGCGACCTTAGCGTTATTAACGCGACGCTGTAACCAACTAACTAATAAGTCACCTTATTTTTACAAAATTGATAAGTACAAATGAGTATAACTTAAACGGTAATTGGCATGTACACGAGTTTTTCGAAGCCAATACCCTATTTATTTCGGAAACATTATTTATAAAATAAAAAAATACCCATGTAGGTCTCGAACCTCCAACCTTCGCTCTAGTAAACTAAACTATTAGAGGTAACCTGGTTTTTAAAACAATTGCTAAACTAGATAATTGTACTTTTAATTTTTAAAACTAAAATGGCCCTTTCAAGTCTCAAACTTGTGATGAGGTTCTAAGTGAAAATTATTACACAGCTCTCTAACAAACTGAGTTGATAAACCAATTTTTTTTTAACAAAAAAGATTCATCAATGTTCTAAGAGAAAATTAGCATAGCTCAAACGGTAATTGGCATGGTTTTAGAAAACTTGATTTATTCTATTTTCATTTTGGTATATAAAAAATGGCTCATGCAGGTCTCAGGTTAGCACGACGCTCTAACCAACTGAGCTAATAGGCCACCTAGTTTTTAAAAAAATTATAGGTGATAATGAGCATAACTCAAACGGTAAATGACATGTGCACAATGTTTTGGAAGCAAAAACCCTATTAATATTGTTGGGAACCTGATTTAGAAAAGAAAAAAAAAACCCATACACGTGTGGAACCTACGACCTTCCTTCGTTCTAACCAATTGAGCTGATAGAGGCGACCTAGTTTTTACAAAATTGATAAACTTAATAATTCTACTTTCAATTTGTAAAACACTAAAATGGCCCTTTCAAGTCTCAAACCGAGCATAGCTCAATTGGCATAGGGTTGAGCTGGTGACCAAAAAGTCATGGGTTCAATCCCCACTTTAAAGTCTCAAACTTGTGACCTCTGCGGTACTACCACAACTCTCTAACAAACTGAGCTGATAAACAAATTAATTTTTACAAAATTGATTCATCAATGTTCTTCGTGCTAACAAGGAAACCTTATAAACATACATAATATTAGTAACAATGATTAAAATAAATTAATTAATTAAATACCTATTTGTTGTTGAACTCCGAAAATTAAAGTGAAAATAACAATAGCTCAAACCGAAATTGGAATGTACACGAAGTTTTCGATGCAAATACCTTATTAATATTGTTGGAAACCTAAATTAATATTGTTGGAAACCTAATTTATTCTATTTTCATTTGTAAATAAAAAATAACCTATCTAATGTCGAACGTCCGACCTTCGCGTTATTAACGCGACGCTGTAACCAACTGAGCAAATAGGTCATCTTATTTTTACAAAATTGATAAGTACAAATGAGTATAACTTAAACGGTAATTCGCATGTACTCAATTTTTCGAAGCCAATACACAATTAATTTCTGAAACCTTATTTAGAAAATTAAAAATTACCCATGTAGGTCTCGAGCCTGCGACCTTCGCTCTAGTCAACTAAGCTATGAGGTGACCTGGTTTTTAAAACAATTGCTAAACTAGATAATTCTACTTTTAATTTTTAAAACTAAAATGGCCCTTTCAAGTCTCAAACTTGTGATAAGGTTTGCATTATTACACAACTCTTTAACAAACTGAGCTGATAAACCAATTTTTTTTAACAAAAAAGATTCATCAATGTTCTAAGCAAAAATTAGCATAGCTCAAACCGTAATTGCCATGTTTTTCGAAAATTTGATTTGAAAATTAGCATCGCTCAAACGGTAATTGCCATGGTTTTCGAAAACTTGATTTATTCTATTTTCATTTTGGTATATAAAAAATGGCCAATGCAGGTTTCGAACCTGCAACCTTCGCGTTATTAGCACGACGCTCTAACCAACTGAGCTAATAGTCCAAAAGTAGCATAGCTCAAACGGTAATTGCCATGGTTTTCGAAAACTTGATTTATTCTATTTCCATTTTGGGATATATAAAATCGCCCATGCAAGTCTCGAACTTGCGGCCTTTGTGTTATTAGCACGACGCTCTACCTAACTGAGCTAATAGGCCACCTGATTTTTAAAAAAATTATAAGTGATAATGAGCATAACTCACATGTTAATTGACATGTGCACAATGTTTTGGAAGCCAATACCCTATTAAGATTGTTGGGAACCTGATTTAGAAAATAAAAAAAAAAGCCCATACACGTGTGGAACCAACGACCTTCTCTTTCTAACCAACCGAGCTAATAGAGGCGACCTAGTTTTTACAAAATCGATAAACTCAATAATTCTACTTTCAATTTGTAAAATACTAAAATGGCCCTTTCAAGACTCAAACTTGTGACCTCCGCGGTACTCACACAACTCTCTAACAAACTGAGCTGATAAACAAATTAATTTTTACAAAACTGATTCATCAATATTCTTGGTGCTAACAAGGAAACCTTATAAACCTACATAATATTGGTAACAATGATAAAAAAAAAATTAATTAATTAAAAACCTATTTGTTGTTGAACTCCGAAAATTAGAGTGAAAATAACAATAGCTCAAACCGAAATTGGAATGTAAACGAAGTTTTCAATAAAAATAACTTATTAATATTGTTGGAAACCTGATTTATTTTATTTTCATTTGTAAATAAAAAATAACCTATCTTATGTCGAACGTCCGACCTTGCGTTATTATCACGACGCTGTAACCAACTAAGCAAATAGGCCATCTTATTTTTACAAAATTGATAAGTACAAATGAGTATAACTTAAAGGGTAATTGGCATGTACTCGAATTTTTCGAAGCCAATACCCAATTAATTTTTAAACCTTATTTAGAAAATAAAAAATTACCCATGTAGGTCTCGAACCTGCGACTTCGCTCTAGTCAACTAAGCTATTAAAGGTGACCTGGTTTTTTAAAACAATTGCAAAACTAGATAATTCTACTTTTAATTTTTAAAACTAAAATGGCCCTTTCAAGTCTCAAACTTGTGATGAGGTTCGCATTATTACACAACTCTTTAACAAACTGAGCTGATAAACCAATTTTTTTTAACAAAAAGGATTCATCAATGTTCTAAGAGAAAATTAGCATAGCTCAAACCGTAATTGCAGGTCTCGAACCTGCGGCCTTCGCGTTATTACCACAACGCTCTAACCAACTGAGCTAATAGGCCACCTAGTTTTTAAAAAAATTATAATTGATAATGGGCATAACTCAAACGGTAATTGACATTTGCACAATGTTTTGGAAGCCAATACCCTATTAATATTGTTGGGAACCTGATTTAGAAAATAAAAAAAAAGCCCATACACGTGTGGAACCTACGACCTTCGTTCTTTCTAACCAACCGAGCTAATAGAGGCGCACTAATTTTTACAAAATAGATAAACTCAATAATTCTACTTTCAATTTGTAAAACACTAAAATGGCCCTTTCAAGTCTCAAACTTGTGACCTCCGCCGTACTAACACAACTCTCTAATAAACTGAACTGATAAACAAATTATTTTTTACAAAATTGATTCATCAATATTCTTGGTGCTAACAAGGAAACCTTATAAACCTACATAATATTAGTAACAATGATAAAAAAAAAAAAAAAATTAATTAATTAAAAACCTATTTGTTGTTGAACTCCAAAAATTAAAGTGAAAATAAGAATAGCTCAAACCGAAATTGGAATGTACACGAAGTTTTCAATGAAAATACCTTATTAATATTGTTGGAAACCTGATTTATTCTATTTTCATTTGTAAATAAAAAATAACCTATCTAATGTCGAACGTCCGACCTTCGCGTTATATCACGACGGTGTGTAACCAACTGTGCAAATAGGCCATCTTATTTTTACAAAATTGATAAGTACAAATGAGTATAACTTAAACGGTAATTGGCATGTGTTCACACGAGAATTCGAACGACGAATGGAAATTCGACACGTGTAAATGAATTTGAATTTGTATTGATGTATTGTATTTATCAGTGTCAGTGCGTAGTGGATTACAATCTCTAATGTTTATCCTCTGATTCTTTCTCTCTCAAATGTAAATGTATCTCGAGGGCTTCGCAGCTTGTTCTCGACGTTGAATTTGGATCGAGGGCTTTGCAGCTTGTTCCCGATGTTGAATTTGGATCGAGGGATTTGCAGCTTATTCTCGATGTTGAATTTGAATCGAGGGCTTCGCAGCTTGTTCTCGATGTTGAATTTGGATCGAGGGCTTCGCAGCTTGTTCTCGATGTTGAAGGATTGTTCAGTCTTCCAAAGTTTAGGGAGTCTTCGTTGTTTGAGAATTCTCTCTGAGCTCTTAGGAGTAGAAATTTTCTGAACCTTGAAAATGAAGAATGAGCTCTCTATTTATAGAGTTCTCATGGGCTTGGTGGGCTTGGGCCTGGATCCAATGGGCTTGGGCTTGGGCTTGGATCCAATGGGCTTGGGTCCAATGGACTTTTGGGTTCTGGGCCCAATGGATTTTTGGGCTTTGGGCCAAATTGCCATTTAAATAACTTTTTAGCCCGATTCGATTTCGAGCCCAATTGAGCTATGACCGAATTTGCTCGGTTAAGTTTATTCGATCCGCCGGCCAAGATGAAGACACGTGGCGACTGCTGATTTGCCGAAATTTCTCGGTCAACAAATGCCCCCTTTTTCGAGAGTTATGCACATGTACGTGTGGGTGAGTCTCGGAAAAGTTAAATTTTGCAATTGAAATGTAGGACACCCCTAATTTCGAATCTGCCTCGACATATCAATCTTATCGAAATATGAAATTTGGTCCATAAATCAATTCTTTTGATTGATACATCTTTCTATGCCAATTGACCAAAAAAATATGAATTGGGCTTACAGTTTTGATCTTTCTTATTTGGCAGAAGCTTGACTTGAACATTAGTAGATTCTTGTGTTCTACTTTAATTCCATTTTGGATGTAGAGTAGAGTTTTGGAGTTGCCCAATTGAATTTTGAATAGGATTTGACTTTGAACTTTACTCCAATTTCGAAGTAGGATAAAATTTGGAGTATACCCAAACCGCCAATTTCGATTTGAGACTTGGATTTAGATAAATTTTGACTCTAAATCATGCTTGAAAATAAAATTTGGAATATGCCCAAAATTTTTTTTTTAGGAAAATTTTGGATTTTCTTGAAGTTTGGCTTGAATTCGGAGTAGGAGTGTTGAAAATTTTATTTTGGCATATTTGATTTTAGGCTCGGATTTAGATAACTTTTGACTCTAAATCATGCTTGAAAATAAAATTTGGAATATGCCCCAAATTTTAATTTTAGGAAAATTTTGGATTTTGCTCGAAATTTAGCTTGAATGAAAATTTGACTTGGTATAATTTTGGAATTCCAATCAATTGACATAAAGTTCGAATATTTGAACTTAAGCTCATGATTATGGAAGGAAATTTAGAACCCGCCTAAATTTCAAGTTGAATGAAGTATTACAATCTGAACACAAATGAGAACAACAAAGCTTGTTTGGCAAAGTGGAACATGTATAACCTTTGTTTCTCTTGATCTTGGGCTCAAGTCCACCTCTATACATATTTTTAGATAATTTTTTGCGATCGCGCGGCGGAACTTGGAGATGCTGCGATCGCGCGGCGGAACTTGGAGATGCTGCGATCGCGCGGCGGAACTTGGAGATGCTGCGATCGCGCGGCGGAACTTGGAGATGCTGCGATCGCGCGGCGGAAACAAACTTACTTGGAGATGCTCCGATCGCGCGGCGGAAACAAACTTACTTGGAGATGCTCCGATCGCGCGGCGGAACTTGGAGATGCGCAACAAACTTGGAGATCCAGCGCAACAAACTTGGAGATGCAGCGCAACAACAAACAGCGCAACAAACTTGGAGATGCAACGCAACAACAAACTTGGAGATGCAGCGCAACAAACTTGGAGATGCAACGCAACAACAAACTTGGAGATGCAGCGCAACAACAAACTTGGAGATGCAGCGCAACAACAAACAGCGCAACAAACAGCGCAACAAACTTGGAGATGCAGCGCAACAACAAACTTGGAGATGCAGCGCAACAAACTTGGAGATGCAGCGCAACAAACTTGGAGATGCAGAGATGATGCGCAACAACAAACTTGGAGATGATGCACAACAACAAACTTGGAGATGATGCACAACAACAAACTTGGAGATGATGCAGCGCAACTTGGAGACAGCAGCGCAACTTGGAGATGCAGCGCAGCAGCGAACTTGGAGATGATGCAGCGCAACAACAAACTTGGAGATGCAGCGCAGCAACGAACTTGGAGATGATGGAGCGCAGCAGCGAACTTGAAGATGCAGCGCAGCAGCGAACTTGGCGATGCTGCGCAACAACAAACAGCGCAACAAACTTGGAGATGCAGCGCAACAACAAACAGCGCAACAAACTTGGAGATGCAACGCAACAACAAACTTGGAGATGCAACGCAACAACAAACAGCGCAACAAACTTGGAGATGCAGCGCAACAACAAACAGCGCAACAAACTTGGAGATGCAGCGCAACAACAAACTTGGAGATGCAGCGCAACAACAAACTTGGAGATGCAGCGCAACAACAAACTTGGAGATGATGCACAACAACAAACTTGGAGATGATGCGCAACAACAAACTTGGAGATGATGCAGCGCAACTTGGAGAGGCAGCGCAGCAGCGAACTTGGAGATGATGCAGCGCAACAACAAACTTGGAGATGCAGCGCAGCAACGAACTTGGAGATGATGGAGCGCAGCAGCGAACTTGAAGATGCAGCGCAGCAGCGAACTTGGCGATGATGCAGCGCAACAGCGAACTTGACGATGAAGCGAGGAAGCCTTCAAACTTGAAGCGAGGAATTCTTCGAACTGGATGCGAGCGATGTTCGGTCTTAAACTTGAAGCGACCAACGCTCGAACTTGAACTTGAAGCGGACAACACTTGAATTTGATCTTCAGGAACTTGAAGTAAGCGAAGCTTGAACTTGGAGCGAACGAAAACACACATTTGAAGTGAGTGAGGCCTCGAACTTGGACTTGAAGTGAGTGACGCTCTGTTTTGATCTTGTAACAGGCGAAACTCGAATTTGAACTTCAAGGAAACGACGCAGATGAAGCGCAAACTTTGGGCGGGCGAAACGTATCGCTTATAGTGGTTTACACATTAAGCTTGTAGTGTCACCGTCACAATAGTGTGCACGTTCGATTGGTGGCGCCGCCTTTGTTGAGGTGTGCATCTGCAGGTTTAATATCATATTGTAACTTCAATTATGATGTTACATTCGATAATGTTGAAAGCTCTCAATTTGTGTCGTGTCGTTCAGTGGGATTTGACGTATCGTCGTCATTCTGAGTAGGTTTGGACATCTTCAATTTGCGGCATCACTCTAAATATGGATGAAAACCTTTGATCTACAACGACAAACTTTAGTAGTCGTGACACTTATGTTTATTTTTATTTGAAGAGACTGGACTTAAAACTTGTTTAAAGCTCTGCCTACGTACCCTTTGAACAATAGAGATCAAGTCGAGACGTAGTTCAATACATGATGATTTTTTTTATTGTGACTGGACTTAAAGTATATATATTTTTTCTTTAAGTTGCCTACGTACCCTTGGATGGAAGGGATCAAGTCATGACGTAGTTCAGATCAATGATTTTTTGGGGCCGTTCACCTTTTAAGCTCGTGCGGGCCAGGAGCAACATGTAGTTTATACTCTTACGTTAAGGAGTATTACATTTCAAAAGATCTTATCTTCATCACGGTCTTCATCAGATCCTTCGTTTGTAGGATTCGTTAGAATAATGATAGTTTTCTTCACCTTCAAGGAACCCTCTGTGTTTATGTGGACAGAAAATTTCCTCTTCATGCGTGAAGGAACACGACTGTGAATCTTTTTGTCGCTACTTTCTTCATCGAAGAGTCTTGCCCCTGCAGTCTTCATCTTTCCTTGTTGTTGATCACTTGTAACTTTGAGGCGATAAAAAACAGATTTTGAAGGTCCGTCTTTCTTTGATGTAGAAACACTTAACCTTTGGAAAGCTGAAGTTCGAGTGGAGGTAGAAGTTAGACAGAAATTTTCTTCTTTTGTCGCGGCCATACTCATCCTTTGGAAGACCGAAGTTCGAGTAGTTGAAGGCTTGATGCGATTGAAGGCAGAAGTTCTTTGGCCGACTTCTTTTGAGTCGTCGACTTCTTCTGCGTTGATGTAGCATGAAGTTGCAAAGATTTCTTCCTTTTTCTTGATAGGAAGGAAACTTCTTGAGAAGAATTCTTTTAAGGTCACCCGTCGTCGAGGTTGAGAAAAATATTTGTTTTCTCTTCTCTCGTGTTTAGGCTTCCTCGAATTGATTCTTCCTTTTTTCTTTGAAAGCTTATTGTTTCGTTTATCATCTCGAAACATGCAATCTTCTTTCTGGACGGGTCTTTGTCGTCGTATTTTCTGACGAGCCACGACGGTCCAACATTTATCCTCATTTTCGACGACCTCATGTTTTACTTGAGAAATTTGTTTTGGGGTTTCATGTCCGAGAATCGAACAATTATTGGTTCGAAGGTCCCAAACTGGATCATACTTTTCTTTTGCTTCTCAAATGAGACCGGAGATAATTGAGCGCTGAAGTTCATTATTACCGCAGCGTGGTTTGATTGAGCTATTTCATCAAGGTCTAGCTCAATTTTTCCCTCCTTAGCTAACTTTAGAATGAACTCTTTTAGGACAAAACATTTCTCCACTGGGTGGCTGATAACTCGATGATACTTACAATAGTTGGGATCATCGACTTTGTCCATTTCTTCCGGGCGCCTACACTCGGGAAACTCAATCAATCTTGTTTCCAGTAGTTGCTCTAACATGTCAGGAATGTCAGAGTTTGGAAACGGGTAGACTTTTTCTTGTTTTTCTTTTAAAGTAAGGCGACGTTTCTCGCCTCCGTCATTTCTTCTTTCTGTCTTGTTTTCCTTTCCTTTTGAGGAAAACCTGAAAGGGGTCGTGCTGACGACCATGGATTCTTCCACGACACTCTTCGTAATTTTTTCAGTGTCGTTTACTTCTTTCTTTATTTTCTTTATATCTGGGATTATGAGGTCTTTGTTTCCTCTGTTGGCAATACTCAACTCCATATCATGGGCACGAGTTGCTAACTCCTCGAATGTTTGGGGCTTTATCCCTTGTAGGATGTAATGAAGTCCCCAATGCATGCCGCCGATGCACATCTCGACAGCAGACACTTCTGTGAGTCGGTCCTTGCAGTCAAGACTCAACGATCTCCAGCGGTTAATGAAGTCGACGACAGGCTCGCCCATTCTTTGGCTAGCATGCGAGAGTTCAGACATGCTGAATGTCTGCCTCGTGCTGTAGAAGCGATTCAAGAAGTCTCTTTCAAACTGCTCCCAACTGTCAATCGTCTCAGGTTCCAAGTCGGTGTACCAATCAAATGCATTTCCTTTCAGAGTCCGGACGAATTGCCTAACCAACAAGTCTCCGCGAGTTCCAGCATTCTCGCACGTTTCAACAAAGTGGGCAATGTGTTGTTTAGGATTGCCCTTCCCATCGAACTGTTGAAATTTCGGCGGCTGGTACCCGGTGGGCATCCTCAAGTTGTCGATCCTCTTGGAATACGGTTTGGTATATAAAAGGGTGCTCTGGGCTGGTCCACCGTACTGGGCTCTGATGGTGTTGGTAATCATGTCCTGCAGCTGTTGGACAGATAAGGAAGCAACCAACGTTGAGTGTTACGCTTGGTCTTCCTGGATGACAATTTTTCCTTTGTCATTTCCTCTTGCTGCAGGAGTTTGACTTGACTCCGCGACCTCTCGACTTTGCATCTGATTTCTCAAGTTTGCAATCTCGAAGTCTCGTTCTTCAACTACTTTCATCAGAAAGTTTAGTTTCTTTTCCATTTCAGCGATCACTTCGTCGCTTATGCGTGCGTCTGCCATCATTACAGACATCACATTTGGATCAGACCCCTTATTTGGTTGATCAGATGAGGGAACAAATTCATCATACAAGAAATTTTCCTGAATGATTATCCCCTCACGCGTAGACTCTGTCATTCGTTCCTCCATAACAATTATTTCAGTCATCATGGAGGATGCTACGTCAGAATCGAACTCAAATAGAGAGTTACACCTGACAGCAAATTCGTCATTTGTAGATGCCCCCGCCAATGTCATTCTTTCTTCCATAGTATTTGTTTCAGTCGTTATGACGGACGCTACGTCAGAATCGAGCTCGAACAAAGGGTTACACCTAACAAGAAAATTGTCACTCGTAGATGTCCCTGACGATGTCATTACTCTGCTCACAATTGTGACAAAATCATGTGGACAATCGTGGGGAGTAGAACTCGTGTAGCGGTTGTACGTTCATGACTACGGTTGTTGAAGGAGTTCTGAACGCCATAACTTCACTTGTCTTTGAGATGAGGGAAAGAGATGAGAGGTAGAGAGGTCCCACTGGGCGTGCCAATCTGTTCACACGAGAATTCGAACGACGAATGGAAATTCGACACGTGTAAATGAATTTGAATTTGCATTGATGTATTGTATTTATCAGTGTCAGTGCGTAGTGGATTACAATCTCTAATGTTTATCCTCTGATTCTTTCTCTCTCAAATGTAAATGTATCTCGAGGGCTTCGCAGCTTGTTCTCGACGTTGAATTTGGATCGAGGGCTTTGCAGCTTGTTCCCGATGTTGAATTTGGATCGAGGGCTTTGCAGCTTATTCTTGATGTTGAATTTGGATTGAGAGCTTCGCAGCTTGTTCTCGATGTTGAATTTGGATCGAAGGCTTCGCAGCTTGTTCTCGATGTTGAATTTGGATCGAGGGCTTCGCAGCTTGTTCTCGATGTTGAATTTGGATCGAGGGCTTCGCAGCTTGTTCTCGATGTTGAATTTGAATCGAGGGCTTCGCAGCTTGTTCTCGATGTTGAATTTGGATCTAGAGCTTTGCAGCTTGTTCTCGATGTTGAATTTGGATCGAAGGCTTCACAGCTTGTTCTCGATGTTGAATTTGGATCGAGGGCTTCGCAGCTTGTTCTCGATGATGAATTTGGATCGAGGGCTTCGCAGCTTGTTCTCGATGTTGAATTTGAATCGAGGGCTTCCCAGCTTGTTCTCGATGTTGAATTTGGATCGAGGGCTTCGCAGCTTGTTCTCGATGTTGAAGGATTGTTCAGTCTTCCAAAGTTTAGGGAGTCTTCGTTGTTTGAGAATTCTCTCTGAGCTCTTAGGAGTAGAAATTTTCTGAACCTTGAAAAAGAAGAATGAGCTCTCTATTTATAGAGTTCTCATGGGCTTGGTGGGCTTGGGCCTGGATCCAATGGGCTTGGGCTTGGATCCAATGGACTTTTGGGTTCTGGGCCCAATGGATTTTTGGGCTTTGGGCCAAATTGCCATTTAAATAACTTTTTAGCCCGATTCGATTTCGAGCCCAATTGAGCTATGACCGAATTTGCTCGGTTAAGTTTATTCGATCCGCCGGCCAAGATGAAGACACGTGGCGACCGCTGATTTGCCGAAATTTCTCGGTCAACAGCATGTACTCGAATTTTTCGAAGCCAATACCCAATTAATTTCTGAAACCTTATTTAGAAAATAAAAAATTTCCCATGTAGGTCTCGAATCTGTGACCTTCGCTTTAGTCAAGTAAGCTATTAGCGGTGACCTGGTTTTTAAAACAATTGCAAAACTAGATAATTCTACTTTTAATTTTTAAAACTAAAATGGCCCTTTCAAGTCTCAAACTTGTGATGATGTTCACATTATTACACAACTCTTTAACAAACTGAGCTGATAAACCAATTTTTTTTTAACAAAATGGATTCATCAATGTTCTAAGCGAAAATTAAAAATTAGCATAGCTCAAACGGTAATTGCCATGGTTTTCGAAAACTTGATTTATTCTATTTTCATTTTGGTATATAAAAGATGGCCCACGTTTCGAACCTGCAACCTTCGCGTTATTAGCACGACGCTGTAACCAACTAAGCTAATAGTCCAAAAGTAGCATAGCTCAAACGGTAATTGCCATGGTTTTCGAAAACTTGATTTATTCTGTTTCCATTTTGGGATATATAAAATGACCCATGCAAGTCTCGAACTTGTGGCCTTTGTGTTATTAGCACGACGCTCTAACTAACTGAGCTAATAGACCACCTGATTTTTAAAAAAATTATAAGTGATAATGAGCATAAGTCACACAGTAATTGACATGTGCACAATGTTTTGGAAGCCAATACCCTATTAAGATTGTTGGGAAACTGATTTAGAAAATAAATAAAAACGCCCATACACGTGTAGAACCTACGACCTTCCTTCTTTCTAACCAACCGAGCTAATAGAGGCGACCTAGTTTTTACAAAATCGATAAACTCAATAATTCTACTTTCAATTTGTAAAATACTAAAATGGCCCTTTCAAGTCTCAAACTTGTGACCTCAGCGGTACTAACACAACTCTCTAACAAACTGAGTTGATAAACAAATTATTTTTTACAAAATTGATTGATCAATGTTCTTGGTGCTAACAAGGAAACCTTATAAACCTACATAATATAAGTAACAATTATAAATAAAAATTAATTAATTAAAAACCTATTTGTTGTTGAATTCCAAAAATTAAAGTGAAAATAACAATAGCTCAAACCGAAATTGGAATGTACTACACGAAGTTTTCGATGAAAATAACTTATTAATATTGTTGGAAACCTGAGTTATTTTATTTTCATTTATAAATAAAAAATAACCTATCTTATGTCGAACGTCCGGCCTTCGCGTTATTATGACGATGCTGTAACCAACTGATCAAATAGGCCATCTTATTTTTACAAAATTGATAAGTACAAATGAGTATAACTTAAACGGTAATTGACATGTACTCGAATTTTTCGAAGCCAATACCCAATTAATTTCTTAAACCTTATTTAGAAAATAAAAAATTACCCATGTAGGTCCCGAACCTGCGACTTCGCTCTAGTCAACTAAGCTATTAGAGGTGACGTGGTTTTTTAAAACAATTGCTAAACTAGATAATTCTACTTTTCATTTTTAAAACTAAAATGGCCCTTTCAAGTCTCAAACTTGTGATGACGTTCGCATTATTACACAACTCTTTAACAAACTGAGCTGATAAACAATTTTTTTTTAACAAAAAGGATTCATCAATGTTCTAAGAGAAAATTAGAATAGCTCAAACCGTAATTGCCATGTTTAACAAACTGAGCTGATAAACAAATTTTTTTTAACAAAAAGGATTCATCAATGTTCTAAGAGAAAATTAGCATAGCTCAAACCGTAATTTCCATGTTTTTCGAAAACTTGATTTATTCTATTTTCATTTTGGGATATAAAAATGGCCCATACAGGTCTCAAACCTGCGGCCTTTGCGTTATTAGCACGACACTCTAACCATTTGAGATAATAGGCCACCTTGTTTTTAAAACAAATTATAATTGATAATGAGCATAACTCACACGGTAATTGACATGTGCACAATATTTTGGAAGCCAATACCCTATTAAGATTGTTGGGAACCTGATTTAGAAAATAAAAAAAAGCCCATACACGTGTGGAACCTACGACCTTCCTTCTTTCTAACCAACCGAGCTAATAGAGGCGACCTTGTTTTTACAAAATCGATAAACTCAATAATTCTACTTTCAATTTGTAAAATACTAAAATGGCCCTTTCAAGTCTCAAACTTGTGACCTCGGCCGTACTAACACAACTCTCTAACAAACTGAGTTGATAAACAAATTATTTTTTACAAAATTGATTCATCAATGTTCTTGGTGCTAACAAGGAAACCTTATAAACCTACCTAATATAAGTAACAATTATAAACAAAAATTAATTAATTAAAAACCTATTTGTTGTTGAATTCCAAAAATTAAAGTGAAAATTGATGGAGCGTATCAAGCTGCGGAAGCGATTTTGGATCGTTGAAACTCTAATTTCATCAATTTAACAAATATAAAACATGCTCTAAACAATGAAAATAAGAAATTAGAAAACATACTCTTGTAGTTCCAATTTCTTCGAGTTCCGCCGGCCGTTCTTCGTCACAAACACTTTGCACTTCTTCTCTCGAACGCCCCGAGGACCACCCCAGGTAGTCACGCTATCCTCGGCGCCGAACAACGGAGTTGTGGGACTCCGTTACAAGAGAAAAGAAAGAAAAATAAGGAGAAGAAGTTGATGGAAGGAAAGAAAGGACAGTCGCAAAAAAAAAACTTCAGTCTTTTTAAAAATTCGTAAACTCAATCTTTCAAAGACCCTTCATCTCCCGTTCACTTTGGTTTTTGCCAAACTTTTTATATATATATATATATATATTATTATTATTATAAATATTTTATTAATAAAAAATTTTAATTAATAAAATAAAATATATATATATATATTAATCAATTAAACTTTTTAATTAATTAATATTGTTTAATCCAATATCAAATATTGATTAAATAATATGGCTAAACCTGATTTTTCGAAAACCGACTTTTTACACATGAATCGTATTCATGTTTTAGACTATTCTCATATTTAAATCATATTTAAATATGTCCATCATCATTTCATAAACCGAATTTGAACAATTACTTAAATCAACTGTTGAGGATTATCAGGCATACAACAAAGCTCAAGTGGAAAGTCAAGCTCGCTCAGGTTTGTTATTGGAACAAATGGTTGCACGAATGGCCACTACTAACTTTGAATTGCAGAAGCCAACAACCATATTCCATCAAGAACACGTTCAGCCTGAAGAAGAGCCCCGGGAAGACTTGTGCCCCGAGTACTTTCCTTTGATGTCTGACGACGAAAAAGAGGCTGAGCTTAGCCCCGAGGAATATCCTGAGGAGACTGACGATGCGAATGAGCTGAGTGGAGCTGAGACTTCTCCAGGATTGAAATTTTGGGCAGCATTCCTCGCCTGTGATGAAGAAGATCTCAGAGAATTCTTAGAGGTAAGTATTCCTCCACCTGTTGATTTCGATTCAGAGCATGAATTTTGTATTGAAAATTTATTTGAAGAATCATGTATGGATGAGCTTGAGCATATTTCTGATGTTGAAGATGTTTTTGGAAATCTTTTCACTGATGAGTTAGAACCAACTTGTGCTGAAAATAATGTTTTGATGGATGAGGAAGTGGCAATTGTGCCTTTTGAAAATTTATCTCCTCTTTCTTTGCCTTGTGATGATTCATGTATTATAGGAGATTCATTTAGCATGCCCCCTTCCATCTGTGCATCTGAGAATGTTGGTCTTTTGGAGAATTTTTATCTGATCCCTTCCCATATCGAGTCTTTATTTTCTGTTCAGTTAGTTGAGTCTTTTATTTATGTTGAGTCAGTTGAGTCTGCTTTTATTTTGTTTGAGTCTGTTGAGTCTTTTATTTTTCCATATATCAAAAATACCAAAAAAATAACAACTCTGTCCGGCTGCCTCCAAAAGTCGAAGAGCTTGCTTCTCTTAGCAGGTTTTGTTGATTCAAGGAAGAAGGGGCCGAAGAAGTACGAGAATTTTTACGTACCCTGACAGAGTGGAGGACACGTCGAGCATAACGACGTTAAAAATTTGCGCTTCTTGGGAGGCAACCCATGAGTATTTCAATTTTTGTCTTTACTTTTAGTTTTTATTTCCCTAGCTTAGCTTTTTCTTGCTTTCTTAGGTAATAAGCAAGAGACGACCTGCATTTCGGATATATTTTGAAGACAAGGTTGCGCATCCCTACTCACCGATCCCGCAAAAATTCAGGGGAGGTTTCTGTTCCCTTTGATATTTGTCATTTTAATTGTTTATCTGTGGGATTAGATGCATTGAGGACAATGCAGTCTTTTAGGTGGGGGGTAGAATTTAGTTTTGGACTTCTTTATAGTGTTTGTGCATGGATTCTCTGATTTTGAGATGTATGAGAATCTGAATGCATGTTGTCCAATGAGGACTGTCTGTGATTTACTAGTGAATACTCCATATTTGTGCATTTCGAATAAACCATGAGTTGTATGCATATTTTGAGCTTATTTTAAAAAAATTCCGAATACTCTCTACATTCATCGAGCACATAGCCCTCTTACTCTTGGTTCTGATAGGCTTAGAGTTATTTTATTTGATCTGAAAATTTGTTGTCACCTCGAAAGGCATATATAGGGAGGCTTGATGTGTTAGAATTTGTAATAACTCATTTGATTTAAGCAAAGCTTTATGCCTAAAAATTTTCAATTTTTTGTCAGTAAAAAGCATGAAAAATGTTCTTTCTTGAGGTGTTCCTCCTTCTTGTGTTGCCCGTGTAATCAGGGGCGATCGTGTAACCCACGGTTGCCACTGCATGAAAGGGTGGCTAATTGAAGTGAACACTTGTCCTTAAAAACGTGAAGTGAATTAAGTTTGACGTGTTAGGCTCTCTCGAAAGAAGAAAAATAAAAAGAAAAGGGTACAAAGTACCAAGGAAAAGAAGAAAAGAATTGGGCCAATTGTTTTGTTGCTCTTTCCGACCCGTTAAGCCAATAGACTGTTCTCAACGCTAGAAGTAGGGGGAAAACGAGTCTTAGGATCGATTAAAGGAATTTCGGGTCTATAAGAGCTAGAGTAAGAGAAGCTAAGCACACACACACATGAGAGTAGGATTTAAAATTTTGAAATGTTCTTAACTTATGCATACACTTGTTTGTTTTTCCGTTAGCATTAATATCTTATGTTCACGAGTTTTGAGATTTGAGTCGTCAGCATGCAAGTGGTTTCTTATAAGATACATCAAAGTACACCTTGCTCGAGGACTAGCAAGATTTAGGTTGGGGGTATTTTGATAGCACTCTAAAAGTGCTAATATTTAGCTCCTAAGTCTTGTAAATTAGAATAATTATTTGGGCTTAATTGATATATTTTGTATAATTTAATTGTTAAGGGGTAAATCGGGCATTTGCGATAATTAAGAGCTTAAATGAATATTTTAGAGCATTTTATTAATTAACGGTTTTGAGTGATTATACTACATTAATTAAATAATCTAATTATAACTTAAAATCGATTAATAGCTTAATGGTGCAAGGCTTGCCAAGACCATATGGTGCCCAGGTTCAAATCTTGGTGGATGCAAGATTTTCCTTCATTTTGTAAAAGTCAGCACCGGTCTACAGTCAACGGTCAACACCACATGCCCAGGCCCAGACCACCGCCCGTCATTGAAAGTCCGGCCTCGCGCTCGCCTCGCCCGCGCGCTCTATTCGTGACTGTAAATGCCCGTCATTAAAAGTCAACAAAAATGCCCGATTTTGTAAATTTTTCAGAGAGCTCAGCGCTGGCCCGACGGAAAAATGGGTATAAATACCCATTTTTCTTAATTTAGGGCATTCTCTTTTGGCTCTTCTCCTACCTCTTTCGAAATTTGGGCATTCTTAGCCATCTGAAGCTCTTTTCTTCACCTCCATGGATAGCTAAACAAGTAAGTGTTTGATTTCTAGTTTGAGATTGTAATCAATTTGGATTAAGGGGAGATTTGCCCTAATTTGTGTATGAATTAGATTGTCTTCCTTATGCATCTTCTTCCTTGTTCTTCATCTAAATAGCTTGGGTAACTGATTAGGAGTGACGCCCGAGTCCTTATGCATGCTTTACCGTTAGAGATTAGGACGTATAATTGCCTCAATCGCTAGGTAACACAAATTTGAATATGGGTATTTAGTTTGATCCCAAGTGACAGTTGGGGGTAGAAATTAGATAACCTTCATGTTAGATTTTGGGTAAAGAGGAAAAATCGATTTAGTCTCCGGGTTAATTCGTCGCAATGTTCCCGTCTCTGTCCGTTAATCATTTTAGGATTGATCACCTTATTTTGAGTAACTGTCAAGAACAATTAGAATTGCACTTTTCTAATTGTATCTTTGGGTCGTTTGAGTTAGAAATAACCAAACGAATTGCGTGCTTTAAGTGTTGTGTCTATGTATTTAGTTATCGATGATCCGAACACAAATTGTGATCAATGATCCCATTCTTTGAAGTCAAGCATGCCATTTAAATTTGTTACTTCACCGTTTTTATTGTTTTAATTTTCCGTTAGCTACAATAGTGTAGAGCTCCCTTTTAAAATCTAATTTTCCCTATTTTTACCGTTAGCAATTTAGAATTAATTAAGTTTAAATTAAGCTAATTCCCTGTGGATCGACCCGATTATCACTAACTATAAATTAGTCGGTATAATCAGCTTATAAATATTATTTTGGCAAGCCTCGACAGCTTGAAATTTGTGAACGTACAAAAGTTCATTACCACATCCTATAAATTAATCACACTAAAATGAATCAGATTATGGCAACAAGCAAGCAACAACTAATTATTACAAGCTCATCCGACCCCGAGCTAGGCTCTTGAAGCTTTTCGAACTCTTCGAACCGCCTCAACCTCCTAGCTTGGCTCCTTGCACACCTCGGCTCCGCAACAACCCTAGACTCTAAGACTTAACGAGTTACAGACTCTCAGCCAAACATTAAGCCTTAGTTCACAGACAAGACTATTACAAAGCGAAAGTAAGAACAAGGAAATAAACGGTTGCCATAATCCAATACATTTCAGCCACCCAAGAAAGAGAACAAACTACCCACCTAGGACTCAATTTGTGCAAAATTGAGAGCTTAAAGCATGCTTTGATACCAATTGATGGAACCGAGAGATCCCTACACAACCAGAGGCGCAACGGAAGAAGCCTAAACTGGCTGAGGATCTTCAGAAATCAATAAGCAACAAACAAGAAGTGAGAAACAATGCTAACACTTAGCATTTTTCTCAACTTTGAGTCCAACCGGTAAATGCATTACCACCGGTAAAAACGACCGGTAAAGTCAACCGAGGAAGACCGGTAATGTAAAACCGAAGCAAGTGTTTGACCGATAAATCGGTGCCCATACACCGGTAAAAGTCAACCGGTAAACCAACCTATTCAACCCTATCGGTAAACACTAGACCGGTATACCGAGGAAAAAACAACACTTGATTTTTCCTGATATACCGGTTCAGGTTTCAACCGGTAGATTTAACAACCGATAAATTTCAACCGATAAACCAGACCGGTAACACTTACTGAAGGGTTTCCTCGCTGTGGGATTTACCGATACCAAACCGGTAAATCTCGATCGGAGAAACAAACTCCAAACGCATAAGAAACAGCGTTTGGGAAGCTCCACCGGTAAATTTATCATCGGTAAAACCTACCGGTTTACCGACCGGTAAATTTACCAGTGACCAAGAACAAACAAAAATTACCTTGTTTTGATGTTTGTCTTCTCGTCTACCTCAGCTCCTCTACAGCCCCCTCGAACTCTACCTCTCCTTCAGTCACGAACACAACACGAACAACCGATGACCACCCTTAGAGAAGTCCCAGCTATTCTCGGGTTTAATAGCGGAGTGGTGTGACTCCTTAAGCTAAGGGGTATGTTGAGAGGGAGGAGGCAGAAGAAGCCTCTTGGATTTCAACAACTTGAAATCCAGCAACAAGGGAAGAAGAAGTAACTCCTTAACTCTTCTTCAACCTTAGCTTCAATCTTCACTACTTCAAGCTTCAACAATGGAGAATCTCTTCAACTCTTGAAGATATTCAGCCGAGAGAGAGCTTGAGAGAAGTTCTATCTCAGAGAGAGAATTCAAAAGCATAAGTTAAAATGGATCAACCCAATTCTCCAAAAAAAATGGAGAATTGGGAAATAATGGAGAATTGGGAAATGAGTGGAGTCCACATGGAGTCCATGCCCAATGCATGGCTCCATGAGGCTGAATAATAAAAATAATAATTATAAATAATTATTATAATTATTAATAAATAAAACAATTTTAATTATTTATTATTAATATTAATATCAAATATCAATATAATAATAAATCCTCCACAAAGCCCGGTTCTCCGAAAACCGACTTTTTCAATTTTCTCCGGTCGAGTATTTAAATCATATTTAAATACAACTGTTACCTCTCAAAAGGAGAGTTATTTAGGGCTATAATTACTTGATATTCATGGAATCTCTCAAGCATTTTAATTAGAAGTAAGCATAATATGTGTTTAAAAGTGACATTTTGGGAATTGATGTTAATTTAAGGCTTTTGTGAAAAAGCTACGAATAAATGTACAAAGTGATGCAAAAATGTCTAATTAATGCCATGCAGATATATTGCTGAAGTTTAGCGAGGAACGCAATGGGATTAGAAGAAGGAAAGCTGGAAACAGAGCATTGCGATCGCAACGCAATCGCAATCATGGTCTTTGCTGCTGCGTTTTTCCAGCCGTCAACCCTTCCTGCAGCTGCCACGTGTGAGGCTGTTACCTCAAGTTGGATGGAGATCCGCAGCTGATGGAACCTCTGGAGGCTATATAAAGAGAGCAAGATGAAGCAAGAGAGGCATCCAATCCAAATCCATTTTTACAGTGAAGAGATTCGAAAACCCGAAAACCCCAAGAGAGATCTTCTCGATCATCAGATCCGAGAAGAAACCTCCTTGGCGTTCTGGAATTTGGAGGAAGAAGGAAAGATTCCTGACAAGACGTTCTTCTCCTTCAACCGGGGCGGATCATGGACGATCGGACTTTCACTCATCTACTGCTTTCTTTAATTTCTGTTTCGAATTAGCTACTGCTTTTCTTTAGTTTCTATGTCCGGTTCATCTACTGTTTCGCTTTAATTATTGCTTTCAGAACGGATCGTGTTTTGCCATTTGAATTATTATTGGATTTGCTTTTATGAGTAATCAATTAGTTTTGTTGAGTTCTTCTCTTATTTATAATTAATCAATTAGTTTTGTTGAGTTCTATTCATGAGTAATCAATTAGTTTTGTTAAGTTCTATGATCATGCGTAGCTAGAATTAGAAAGGTTGCTGAGATGAATCTGTAGGACATAATGATGTGAATTCAGCATGTAAATGAGCATGAATGCATTGAATGAGTGTGAACTTCATCCCATGGGCAATTTCGACCGGCCATCCATTTTGTTCTAAAGAATTCCTAACCTCTGGAAGGAGTAAGAATTCAGAGTCATTCATTCATGTTAGCCTTTCATGGTAACCAGAGAGTGATCTAGGAATAGGTGCTTTCCTAGCACGTTTAATAGCATGCAATCATAAATAGGTTCTTAGCTTTACTTGGATATGAGTAACTTATGAATCTAATGCATATAATCGGAAGATGTATGAGATCTAGCTGAATACGATGCATGTAATGCTTGTTCACTGCTGAATGATCATGGTTTCTGCCTATGGAGGATTCTTAGCCAACCTTGCTGTCTTTATCTTAGATTTTACTTATTTGTTAATTTGTTGCTAGTTTATTGCTAAAGTATTGCGAGACCCGCAATACTATTTTCTATTCTGCAAGTTGTTATTATTTCAGCATTTTCGCTATTTACTTGTTTCTGCATTTCGTATGTTCTGTCGTTATTTCAGCAACCCAACCAACAACATTTTGTCACCAGTTACATTTTTCTTCAATCAGTCTGTACTTAGCATAAACGTAATCAAATCTCTGTGGGAAAACGATATAAAATATACTTATCACTTGCTGCAGACCATGTATACTTGCATGATCTGAGTGCTCTTCGCATCTAATTTATACACACACTGAGCACGCAACAACAACTTCCTCCGATTATATATTTAAATCACATTTAAATATATAAAACCACAATCAACAAACCCGAATTCAGACTTCTCCGAATTCTACCCGAACCTAAAGGACCTACAGATCATGAGCTCCAACGATACGAGATCATTCGGTTAAAACTCTTTTAACCCGAATTGATCAACATTCGTTAACCCCCGGAGACTCCACTAAAGTCCAAGGGTTGCACTCTCCTCACTGTAGATATATTGTGTCCTCTTGATATAACCATCATGGGTAAGTCGATCCTTCACAGGTGTCCATTATCACAGCTAGGTCTTTTAAACCGTTTAACCTCTGTGATACCTCTTGTTCCTTAAGTACCACTGACACCTCTAATGAACATTTGATCTGTGATTCAATCATCATATCAGAATCCTCTTCACACAGAAGAGGATGAGGCCTCATGTTCAAGCCCCGGAATCAGCTATTAAGGGAACACCTATCTACTAGACCCTAATGAGGGTAGAAGTGAATTCCATCTTGCCACACTATGTCCCCAGCTACCTATTCGAGTTTATCCCCAAGTTGGTAGGCTTATTGAGCGGGCGTTCCACCACTCTCACCCATACAAGTCTAAGGATACTCTTGAATAAGCAGGAGTTCATAGCAAACTCAGGATTAAGAACGAGTTACCTTAGGTCATCAAATGTGATAAAGTCGATCTCACCAGTAAACGGTGTTATAAAGAGAAAGCGACTTTATCGTGGTTCTGTCTAATGCAAACTCTTTGCATAGGATGCCCCCGCTCGCACATCTCCATGTGAAACGATTCGGATCACATCGTTTTGTACAATACAAAGCGGGCCGCATCCTATAGTGTTACCTGAATAAGGTACCCAGCCTTATCCATATACTATAGACCTTTTGACTGACTACTTGAGCTTGACCCACAATCATGTCATACATGAAGCTCAAGTACTCATATTCAGCCGGTGTTGTTATTGGTACAGGTTAAAGCAAACACGTTTCACTATATTCAATAAACACCTTTACTGAATAAACCTCAATAACTCTTAATTGCGTTAATACACATATTACATTTACAACGTTTACAAACCACGAGTGTTAGGACATAAAACCCAACACCTACGACTATCACAAAACCTACAAGGATATGTCTATCTCATGTATAAATCAGGGAAAACAATTCAGGATCATCAATAATAATCGTCTCTCAACCTCAAATCATTGATATAAAATTCATGCAAAGAATGGCAAAATCCTAACATGTATTAAGGTCAGAATAGTTCTCACAACCAATATGAACTTGAAATACCAATTATTAATTCAAAAGAATAAGATTCAATGAAAATTACATCAAGGCTCAAAGTCAAGAAAGTTTAGCTCATCATATTCAATACTTCAAAATATAAAATAAAAATTAAACTCATAACAAAACTACGAATTAAAAGGGAAAGAAGAAATAAAACTCTTGTCGATTTCACGTTTCCGTTGCAATCAACACGATCCCGGGCATATAAATTTATACTTTGTGCTCCCAAAAATATCTTCTAACTAAAAATGAAGTAATTTTGAAATTGGGGTTGACTCTCCAAATCGGCAGCCTAAAAATGACTAAAAAAAGATGTATTTATATTGTTGGGGACCTAATTTAGAAAATAAAAAAATACCCATACACGTCTCGAACCTACGACCATCGTTCTAACCAACTAAGCTAATAGAGCGGAACTGTTTGTTACAAAATTGATAAACTCAATAATTCTACTTTCAATTTGTAAAATACTAAAATTGCCCTTTCAAGTCTCAAACTTGTGACCTCGGTGTTACTAACACAACTCTCTAATAAACTGCGCTGATAAACCAATTATTTTTTACAAAATTGATCCATCAATGTTCTTGGTGCTAACGGAGAAACCTTATAAACCTACATAATATAAGTAACAATGTTAAAAAAAATAATTAATTGAAAACCAATTTTTTGTTCAACTCCGAAAAATAAAGTGAAAATTAGCATAGTTCAAACGGAAATTAGCATGTACACGAAGTTTTCGAAGACAATATCGTATTAATATTGATGGAAACCTTATTTATTCTATTTTCATTTGGTAAATAAAAACTAACATTCACGTTATTAACACGACCCTCTAACCAACAGAAATTTTCGAAGCCAATACCCTATTAATATTGTTGAAACCTAATTTAGAAAATAAAAAATGGCTCATGTAGGTCTTGAACATGCGACATTCGCTCTAACCAACTAAGCTAATAGAGGTGACCTTGTTTTTACAAAATTAATAAACTTAATAATTCTACTTGCAATTTGTAAGCGACCTTCGCTCTAACCAATAAGTTAATACATGCGACCTGGTTTTTACGAAATTGATAAACTCGATAAGGCTACTTTCAATTTGTAAAACTAAAATTGCCCTTTCAAGTCTCAAACTTGTGACCTCCGCCTTATTACACGAATTTCTAACAAACTAAGCGAATAAACCAATTATTTTTTACAAAATGGATTCATCAATGTTCTTGGGAAAACTTATGAACCTACATAATATACGTAACAATGATATAAAAAATAATTAATAAAAAACCTATTTATTTTTTAACTCCGAAAATAAAAGTGAAAATTAGCATAGCTCAAACGGTAATTGGCACGGTTTTTGAAAACTGGATTTATTCTATTTTCGTTTTGGTATATAAAAAATGGCTCATGCAGGTCTCAAACATGCGACATTCGTGTTATTAGCACGACACTCTAACAAACTGAGCTAATAGGCCACCTATCTCGTGTTATTAGCATGACACTCTAACAAACTCAGCTAATAGGCCACATATTTTTAAAAGATTTATAAGTAATAATGAGCATAGGTCAAACGGTAATTGACATGTGCACGTACTTTTGGAAGCCAATACCCTATTAATATTGTTAGGAACCTGAATTAAAAAATAAAAATAAATACTCATACACGTCTCGAACCTACGACCTTCGTTCTAACCAACTGAGCTAATAGAGGCAACATGGTTTTTACAAAATAGATAAACTCAATAATTCTACTTTCAATTTGTAAAACTAAAATGGCCCTTTCAAATCTCAAACTTGTGACCTCGGCGTTATTAACATAAGTGTCTAAAAACGGAGCTGATAAACCAATTATTTTTTACCAAATTGATCCATCAATGTGCTTGGTGCTAACAAGGAATCCTTATGAACCTACATAATATAAGTAAAAATGATAAAAAAAAAAAAATAATAATAATAATAATAATAATAATTAATTAAAAACCTATTTGTTGTTGAACCCCGAAAATTAAAGTGAAATTTAGCATAGCTCAAACGGTAATTGGCATGTACACGAAGTTTTCGAAGACAATAATACCCTATTAATATTGTTGGAAACCTTATTTATTTTATTTTCATTTGGTAAATAAAAAATAACCTATCTAGTGTCGAACGTGCAACTAGGGGCGGACCGAGACATTGATGTTTGGGGGGCCAAAAAATTATAATATATGAATTTTTAAAAAAAAATCACAAAAATGTCATAGGTCTGAATTCACACTCCCACGTTAGGTTTATTGGAGAATAATGTGTACCTACCTCCTTAGTTGTAGAGTAGTCAAACATATTATTCTCCTAAGTTGTAGAACCATTAACAAGTTCCATCATATTTGGTACTTGGTGTAACTTCGAATAGTTCATAAATAGATAACTTGTAACCTATAAATACATTCACTTATCAATGGAAAGTGCAACTGATCATTTCATCATTTCCATACCTTTATATGGTATCAGAGCTTTTGCTCCCAATCTCCTTCCTTCCTCAACCGCAACGATCAACTATGGTCATGGTTAATACCACCACCCCTCAAGGAGTCATCACCCCCAACATAGAAAATCCCACCATTCCGCTCCATAATGCCACTACCCCTCAAGGAGTCATCACCCCCAACACAGAAAATCTCACCCTTCCGCTCCAACTCATCAACATCCCTCATCAAAACATCCTAAAACTTACCTCCACAAACTATCTTGCTTGGAAACTTCAAATTGAAGCCATCCTAATAGGTTATGACCTCCACAAATATATTGATGAATCTCATCAATGCCCACCCAAAACCATCTCCATTGACAACACCTCATCTCCAAACCCAGCCTTTATTCCATGGTTTCGACAAGACAAACTTTTGTTTGGTGCCCTTGTCGGTTCCATCTCCTCTCCTCTTGTACCCCTGATCCAACAAGCTGCCACCTCTTGTGAAGCATGGAAAATTCTTGCCAACACATATGCTCGCCCGACTCGAGGCCACATTAAGCAAATAAAGGATCAGCTCAAACGAGCCACCAAAGGCTCCAAGACAATTTCTGAATACATGCAATGCATTAAGTGTCGATCCGATCAACTCGCTGCTCTAGGAAAACCTCTAGATCATGAAGACCTTATTGAAAAAATACTTGAAGGCCTCGATGATGACTATCGTCATATCGTTGACATTGTTGAAGGTCGAGACACACCTATCTCATTTGATGAGCTCCATGAGAAACTTATCAATCGAGAACTATTTCTTCAGCAGTCAAAACCGACATCGTCTCTACACCCAATCACAGCGAATCTTAATTCAACACGACCTGGTGGTCAACGTCACCCCTTGACACCTCGATTGGGGTCATTCTCTCAACCTCCTCAGTTAGAGTCAACCCCTCGCCAGCATCGCCCATATCTCGGTAAGTGTCAAGGTTGCCGGAATGTGGGTCATACTGTCGCAAATTGTCCGATTTACCGATTGATTCCCTCCTCCACCCCTGGACGAACGCCCCCACCCAACAACAAGGCAGTAACCTCTCCATGACAACCAAAGGCACATACAGCCATCGCCACTCCCTCTACGACGCCTAATTGGCTTCTTGATAGTGGTGCATCTCACCATGTAACTGCCGACCTGAGCAATCTCTCCCTCCACACTCCTTATGATGGTCCTGACGACATTGTCATCGGTGATGGTACTGGATTACATATATCACACACTGACTCTACTTCTCTCTCAACTCCTACAAAACAATTTCAATTGCATGATGTTTTATGTGTTCCTAACATGAAAAGAAATATTATTTCCATATCTCAATTTTGCAAGTCCAATAACACTTCTGTTGAGTTCTTACCCTATTTGTTTCGTGTGAAGGATCTGTTGACGGGGGCAGTATTGCTGGAAGGACAACCTAAAGATGGTGTGTATGAATTGCCTACCTCCCCCTCCTCACCTAGTCGATCTACTTTCACTAGTGTCAAAGTGTCTCACCATGACTGGCATCATCGTTTGGGTCATCCGTCCAAGTCAATCCTACGCCAGATTCTCTCTACATTCCAATTAGCGGTACATTTCTCCAGTAAAAAGACTTCTTATTGCAATGACTGTCTTAGCAATAAAAGTCATAAATTACCTTTCTCTCAATCATCTCTTGTGTCTCACTCTCCTCTCCAAATAATATTCTCTGATGTATGGACTTCTCCTATCTATTCCATTGATGGGTTCAAATATTATGTCATATTTGTGGATCACTTCACACACTATATCTGGCTTTACCCTATCACACGCAAATCTGAGGTTGCAACAATTTTTCCCCGTTTTAAAGCACTTGTTGAAAACTTCTTTCATAAGAAAATTGTGACTCTATACTCAGATAACGGGGGGGGGGGGGGGGGGGGGGGGGGGGGAATATATTGGACTTGCGACCTATTTATCTACAAATGGAATCTCGCAACTCACGTCCCCTCCACATACCCCAGAACATAATGGATTTTCTGAACGTCGTCATCGTCACATAGTAGAAACCGATCTTTCACTTTTGTCTCGTGCTTCCTTACCTCTCACTTTCTGGTCATATGCGTTTCTCACTGCCACTTACCTCATTAATCGTCTTCCCACTCCCACACTCGAGTCAGTCTCCCCTTATCATAAATTATTTGACTCTCCACCAAACTACTCAAAACTACGCGCGTTTGGTTGTCTCTGTTATCCTTGGCTTCGCCCTTACTCACCGCACAAACTTGCTAGTAGATCCATTCCGTGTGTCTTTTTAGGCTACTCGTCCACTCAAAGTGCTTACTTGTGTTACGATCCTCACACTCAGAAACTCTACTCATCTCGTCATGTTCGCTTTATTGAGTCTGAGTTTCCCATGTTAATCTTCGAACCAAGTCTTGCACGACCAACTGAGTCCACCAGTAACACCTGGTTACCTGTTACGTCTCCAAAAGTGACCTTTTTAGGACTTATTTATCTTAGAAAGATGTACACTCTTAGGTGTTTTTGATAGGATTTAGCTTAAACCTATGCTTATATATGAGAATTAGAAGAAGGAAGCTAAATTAGAACTTGTGTGCAAAAGGAAAGAAAAGGAATGAAAAAGGAAGTTAATAGAATGAAAATTGTGCATTGCGGAAGCATTGCGGAAACATTGCTAAAACCGCAATGTTTTAAGTGAAATCCGTAAGTTGGCTAACCTTTTTCTGTTGTAATCCGATATTTCAGGGATTCGTTCTTTCTCCTCCATCCATTTTGAAGTACGACGTTGAGGATGGATGGTTCTCCTTGGCCTAATCGCACCTGCAGAATACTATAAAAGGAGGTCAAAGAGGAGGGTTTGATCATCATCCGAAAGCGTAGAAGTCTCTTCGCAGCGCAGTCTTTCCCATTCATTCTCTTCTCCGTCTGTTGGTTTGAGAGGTTCAGCTGTTGGAGTCGACAATCTGATAGGAAGGAGAGAAGATTCATCTTCTCTCCTGATTGGATTCATCCAAGCAAGGCTTGCCTTTCTCTCCCTTCAGCCGAGGCGTTTGCGACGAGGCGATCGAGCTCATTTTACTGCTTTTTGTCTTTACTTTTCATTTCCAGCACCGTTTCGTTGTTATTTCTTTTCCATTAATCAATCCATTCCATTTCGTTGCTTTCTGTCTTTAAGTTATTCACTTTAAGTTTCCCTTTGTTCATTCAAACAATTGATTAATCAAAGCACAATTCATCATTCACACTTTGTCTTTACCTTCTCTGCCTACTGTTTTTTTCTTGCTGTTTTGTCTTTCATTTTCTTCTAAGCATGTCTACTTCATCTATTATTTCTGTTCTTTCTACATCCATGAGTAGCTAAGTCACATAGGGGCATGCTAATGACAATACTATAGGCTAAAACACGTGAACCAAGCATGTAGGATAGCTCTCGAATGCATTGATTGTATGTAAGCTTCATCCCACGGGCAATTTCGATTGGCCATCCATTTTGTCCAAAGAACTCCTAACCTCTGGAAGGAGTAAGAGTTCAGAGTCATACACTCATGCTAGCCTCTCAAGGTAACCAGAAAACGACCTAGGAATAGGCGTTTTCCTAGTACAAATCATAACTTACTGCTTTAACAAGATGCTTAAGACCTTACTTGGACATGAGTAAACTAAAGAATCTAATGCATGAAATCGGAAGATACATGAGAATGAGTTAGTTTGATGCATAGTGAGTTGATCCAATGTTTGAGAATCGTGTAAAAATGCCTATAGAGGAGTCGTTAGTAGCCCTTGTTTCTCCATTTTACACACTTTCGCTGTTAGTAACATTGCGGTAAAATTGCTATTCTCGCAATTCTGTTAAGTTAAAAATTCTGCCTTAGCCATTTTCCTCTTCGTTTATTAATCTCTTCTTTTTGCATTTGAGTTTTTCATTAACTTGCACTTGTTCATGTTGCTATCCTTTATTGATTCATTAGTAATTAGGCATTTTTAAACCAAATCTACCCCATCAAATCCACCCATTCTTGCTTAACAATACACTTCACGAGTAGCTAATAATAAATCTCTGTGGGAAAACGAATGAAAAAATACTTACTACTTGCTACAAGATCATGTATGCTTGCATGTTCTGAGTGCTCTTTCTCTCTTATTGCTTATTTCTCTTACACATTGAGCACGCAACAAGTTTTTGGCGCCGCTGCCGGGGACTTAGTTTAGTGAAAACGAAGTTTGTTAAGTTTGAAACACCAAGTTTATTATCTATTGGAACTGATCTTTTTCTCATTTCTTTTGCAGGTACCAGTGGGTTAGTTTATGAATGAGCCTTCAAGTAGCGATCTAGAGTTCAATCCTGAGCCTGAGAGATTACTTAGGGCCAGAAATAGAGCCAAGAAACGTCTCTTTAACCAAACCTCTATACCTCCAATAATTGTTGAAACCGCAGAGTCTCCGCAATCCTATCAAGAAGAAATGGACAGACCAGTCCCAAATCCGGTACCTACCACTCGCAATCCCATCGAAATAGCGAATGACAAGGATAGTGCCATTCTTTCTTACCTAGTACCTATGCCTGAGGAGCTGAACCCCAGCATAATCCGCCCTGAAATTACTGCCAACTCATTCGAGTTAAAGCCAGTAATGTTCCAAATGTTGTCCACTGTGGGACAATTCTTTGGAGTGGAAAATGAGGATCCCCACAACCATCTTAGAAACTTCTTAGGAGTCAGTGATACATTCCTTATTCCTGGAGTTTCCCAAGAAGCCTTGAGGCTCTACCTCTTCCCTTACTCATTAAGGGACAAAGCAAAGACGTGGTTAAACTCATTACCCTCTGGATCAGTCCTCAACTAGACAGACTTGGCGGAGAAATTCCTGGTTAAATACTTTCCACCTGATAGGAATTCTACCTTTCGTGATGACATTATCAAGTTCAAACAAGCTGAAAATGAGTCCCTTCACGAAGCTTGGACAAGGTTCAAGGACCTTTTGCTTAAATGTCCACACCATGGCATTCCATGGTGTATTCAAATAGAGGTCTTTTTCAAAGGATGCAACCCCAGCACCAGACAAGTGCTAAATTCATCTGCTGATGGTTCCATGCTGTCCAAGAGTTATAACGAAGCCTATGAGATCTTGGAGAAGATCTCAGCATCTCACTGTAGGTGGTCAGATGATCCAATCGAGCCAAGTAGAGCTCAAAATAAGGACGCACTCAATGCCATGAGTAGCCAAATAAGCGCCCTGACCAACCTAGTTAAACAAATGGCTCAAGCCAATCTCCAAACTAGTGTCAACACCGCTACAGCCATGTCAATGGGCACACAACCAAGTCAAGGTGAGACACTAATCTGTGGATTCTGTGGGGAAGGGCACCTGTATGAATACTGCCCTGGGAATCCAGCCTCAGTCTGCTATGTTGGAAGTCAACAGCAGCCTAGGAACAACCCCTATTCCAACACTTACAATCCTGGTTGGAGGAACCACCCAAACCTTTCATGGGGTGGCCAACAGAATGCTAACCAAGCTCCTAACCAACCAAGACCGAGTGGAACACCTGGTTTCACTCCCCAACATAATCAATCCATATATCAAAAACCTTACAACCAACCAGTAGGGTCTTCTGTAGAAAATCTACTCAAAGAGTACATCGCCAAGAATGATGCTACTTTACAAAGCCAGCAAGCTACCCTCAGGAGCCTAGAGAACCAAATAGGGCAACTAGCCAATGAACTCAAAAGTAGGCCCCAAGGTAGACTTTCTGCTGACACTGAGGTGCCAAGGAGAGATGGAAAAGAGCAAGTTCAAGCAATTGAACTCAGAAGTGGTAGACCATTGGTGAGTAACACTAGAGAAGCACCAAAGAGAGTAGAGAACAAAGAGTCTAGTGCTCCACTGGAGTCTCTGCCAATCCAAGGTCAACCACCAACAAGCACATCAAGGGATAGGCTGGAACCAATCATAGAAGAGATAGAAGAAATTCCAAGGCCTCCACCTATCCTGAGGCGACCTGAAGTGCCTGCATATGTGCCACCACCTCCATTTCCTCGAAGGCTAAAGAAAAAACAAGAACAGGAAGTGCACTTTAACAAATTTTTAGAAATTCTTAAACAAGTGCATGTGAATATTCCTTTTGTAGAAGTTTTACAGTCTATGCCCTCTTATGTTAAGTTTTTGAAGGATATAATCACTAACAAAAAAATTATTGGTGAATTTGAAACAGTGAATCTCACTGAGGAGTGCAGTGCCATACTCCAGAACAAGCTACCAAAGTAGGAGAAGGATCCTGGTTCCTTCACCTTACCAGTAGAGCTAGGAGGCAAGCACGTGGGCAGAGCTCTTTGTGACCTGGGAGCCAGCATAAACCTCATGCCCCTATCACTATTCCGCCAGCTAGGAATAGGAGAAGCACGTCCAACCACTGTCACTTTACAACTTGCAGACAGATCCATAGCATACCCTGAGGGTAAGATTGAGGATATTCTTGTAAAGGTTGACAAGTTTATTTTCCTTGCAGATTTCATCATCCTGGATTATGAAGCAGACAAGGAGGTCCCCATCCTATTAGGCAGACCATTTGTAGCCACAGGTAGGGCCCTGATAGATGTCCAAAAAGGTGAGCTCACTATGAGGGTTCATGATGAGGAGGTTAAATTTAGTGTTTATAAAGCCTTAAGGTACCCTTCTGACTCTGAATCTTGTGCTAGCATGGACATTGTAGATTCACTGATGGAAGAACAGCTGGAGCATGAATTATTGACTAAGCATGCTAATAATTATGTACAATTAGATTTAACTGATTTAAATGTTTCTGAAATAATGGATATACCTGTAGATAAGATACAGCATGTTTGTATGAATAATGACTTGACTGACAGATCCTTGAATCCATTAAAACCATCCATTGAGCATCCACCTATCTTAGAATTGAAACTTTTACCCACACACCTCAAGTATGCATATCTAGGAAGCATTGATACTCTGCCTGTGATTATTTCTTCTAAATTAAGTGAAAAGCATGAGGTTGAACTGATATTATTACTTAGGCAGCATAAAAAGGCTATTGCATGGACTATTGCTGACATTAGAGGCATTAGCCCTTCTTACTGCATGCATAAGATAATATTAGAGGAAGAGCATACACCTCGAGTAGATCACCAACGTAGGTTGAACCCCTCTATGAAAGAGGTAGTTAAGAAAGAGATTATAAAGTGGTTAGATGCAGGTGTAATCTTCCCTATAGCTAGTAGTCAGTGGGTGAGTCCAATACAATGTGTACCTAAGAAGGGGGGGATGACTGTAGTAGTGAATGAGAGCAATGAACTGATTCCAACTATAACTATTACAGGATGGAGAGTTTGCATGGACTATAGGAAATTAAATAAGGAAACAAAGAAAGACCACTTCCCTTTACCATTTATTGACCAGATGTTAGATAGGATAGCTGGTAGAGCTTATTACTGCTTTCTAGACGGTTATTCAGGATATAACCAGATCACTATAGACCCTAAGGACCAAGAGAAGACCACCTTCACTTGCCCTTTTGGAACATTTGCCTTTCGCAGAATGCCTTTTGGCTTATGCAATGCACCAGCAACGTTCCAAAGGTGCATGTTGGCAATCTTCTCTGACTTAGATGAATCCATGATAGAGATATTTATGGATGACTTCTCAGTCTTTGGTGATTCATTTACAAACTGTTTAGAGAACTTAGGACAAGTCCTGGCTAGGTGTGAGGAGACCAACCTAGTCCTTAATTGGGAGAAATGCCACTTCATGGTGGAAGAAGGGATAGTCCTAGGTCATAGAGTGTCTAGAGCAGGAGTAGAGGTCGATAGGGCCAAGATTGAAATAATAGAGAAGTTAGTGGAACCTCAGAATGTGAAAGCCATTAGAAGTTTCTTAGGGCACGCAGGCTTCTATAGAAGGTTCATTAAGAACTTTTCTAAGATCTCCAAACCTTTGTGTGAGCTTCTAGAGCTGAATAAGCCATTCATCTTCTCTAAAGAATGTCTACTAGCTTGGAAAACCCTTAAGGAAGCATTAGTCAAAGCACCTATTATAGTAGGACCAAACTGGGACCTTCCCTTTGAGATGTTATGTGATGCAAATGACTATGCAGTAGGGGTTATGCTAGGACAAAAGATTGACAAGCTAACACACCCTGTATACTATGCTAGTAAGACACTTAATGAGGCACAATGTAATTACACAACCACGGAAAAGGAGATGCTAGCTGTAGTGTTTGCCTGTGAGAAGTTTAGGAATTACATTGTAGGCACTAGAACAATCGTGTATACAGATCACTCTGCACTAAAGTACCTTATGAGGAAGGCTGATGCTAAGCCGAGGTTGATTAGATGGGTATTGCTGCTGCAAGAGTTTGATCTGGACATTAGAGATAAGAAAGGGTGCGAAAATGTGGTTGCGGATCATCTTTCCAGATTGCAACATAATTGCGATAACATTGCGGAAACCGCAATTTCTGATGCCTTTATCGATGAGCATGTCTTTGTATTAGCACATCGTGATAACGATGAGGAACCTTGGTTTGCTGACATTGCTAACTTCCTTGCCTCGCAGGTACTACCAACTTTCAAGGGAGGACAAGAAAAGAAGAGGTTCCTGCATGAAGCTAGGAAGTTCATATGGGATGATCCTACACTCTACAAGACATGTGCAGATGGTTTGCTGAGGAAGTGTGTGTCAGCTGCTGAGGCGAAGTCTGTGCTGCAGCACTACCATACAGCCCCTTATGGTGGACATTTTGGTGGCCAAAGGACAGCTGCAAAGGTGTTCCAGAGTGGCTACTACTGGCCCACGATCTTCAAGGATGCCCACGAATACGCCCACAGCTGTGATGAATGCCAGAGAACAGGTAACCTTAGTCGAAAGGATGAGATGCCTCTCACTTACATCTTAGAGTTGGAGCTCTTTGATGTGTGGGGCATTGATTTCATGGGACCATTTCCTCCATCATCAGGTAACCTTTACATACTTGTAGCTGTAGACTATGTGTCTAAGTGGGTAGAAGCCATAGCATGTCCAAACAATGATGCCAAAACAGTCATTAAATTCCTTAATAGACATATTTTTACTAGGTTTGCTACACCTCGTGCTATAATTAGTGATGAAGGAACATACTTTATTAATAAAGCTATGGAAAAAGTGTTGGCTAAATACAATGTTAGACATAGAGTAGCCACCCCTTATCACCCACATTCGAATGGCCAAGCTGAAATTTCAAATAGGGAGATTAAAAACATACTCGAAAAAGTGGTCAAACCCAATAGAAAAGATTGGTCTTTTAAACTCGAGGATGCACTTTGGGCATATAGGACTGCGTATAAGACACCCCTAGGTATGTCTCCTTATAGACTTGTGTATGGCAAAGCATGTCACTTACCATTCGAATTGGAAATTAAAGCATTTTGGGCCTTGAAAGAACTGAATTATTGCGTGACCGATGCGGGAACATTGCGGTCTCTGCAATTACATGAGCTTGATGAGCTTAGACATATGTCCTATGAAAATGCTAAAATGTATAAGGAAAAGACTAAGATTTGGCATGATAGTAGACTTAGGATTAAGGACTTTAAGAAAGGCCAACTTGTCTTGTTATTTAACTCACGGTTGAGATTATTTCCAGGCAAACTTAAGTCCAGATGGTCAGGTCCTTTTGTAATAACTAATGTGTTTGTTCATGGTGCAATCGAGATTAGGAACCTGCAGCAAGGGCAACTCTTCATGGTTAATGGTGCACGATTGAAGCATTATTATGAGGAAGGAGATGTGAAGACTCTCTCGGCCTTCCTCTTGACTGAAACGTGAAAATGAGAGCGAGAGAGGACGAGTGATCACTGTGCTCGTCCATGCGAGGCTATGCCTTAGTTTATTTTTTGCTATTCTTTCGGTTACGATTTGTGTTTATTTTTGTGTGATTTTAATTACCAATTTGATGTTGATTTTATTTCTTTTAATAGGGGATCGATAGAGGGAATCAAGGAGATGAATTCAAGATTAAAAATCGAGGGAGATATTGGGCCAAATCAAAGATTCAGTTGAGAGAAGATTGACATTTAAATTCAAGAAAATCTCCAAACGGCCATTTAATTGCGGTAGATTTGCTGAATCCGCAACAGAAAATAGCCGTTGGGATTTCCATCATTACATATAGCCGTTAGAAGCGCTCTGGGCCATACGCTTCCCGCATTCCCTGAACTCCAAGAAATCTCTCTCCCTCTTCATCTGCAATTCCTCTTTCCAGATCCCTACGATTCCACCATGGTGCTAACAAGAGCTGAGAGATCCGCATCCAAGAAGAAGGCCGACGACGCTGAGATTGCTGCGAGGGAGGCACTCCTTGCCTTGGCAGACGCTGAGGCCGCGCGAACTGAACGCCTTCCCAAGCTTCCTGTTCGCAAGAAGAAGTGGAAGGTAGTGACGGAGATCCCTGCTGGGCCGTCTGAACCAGCAGGAACGCCCAAGAAACGCAAGTGGAAGGTGGCTGTGGCCGACGCAGAAATCAAGAAGAAGACTCCCTCTGTGGAGAGTCAAGAAAGTGGCCGTCCATCCTACGAGACGGCCAGACAAAGTCATTCGCCATCTCCACCAGCACGAAGCCCTGAACCTTCTCCATCTCCACAGAGCTCTGCACAGACTCCACCACCGCAGAGCCCTGAAGCATCACCCATCTCCCAGACGCCTGAACCTGCAATTCCAGATGAAGAGCATCAAGAATCGGTGCAGGGGGGTGAAGAAGCTGAAGAAGAGGAGGTCTTCTCTCCTTTGAGGGAAGTCTGCCCCGATAGCCCAGCAAGGGGGGAAGATTCAATGGACGAGACATTGGGGTATTGCCTCCAACAGATCACAACCAAGGCAAAATTGAGAAAGAGAGCCACCAAGGTTGTCAAGGCCAAACGGCCAAAGGCTTCGAAGAAGTCCAAGAAAAAGAAAGCCAGGGGTGAGCCTTCATCAAAGAAGGTTAGTGATGAGCCCTCTCTGAAGAAGCTCAAGATTGAGGCTGTTGAATCAGCCAAACCGAAGGATAAGGGGAAAGCCAAGCTGTACCCCGAAGATGAGCCTCAATCTGTGAGGTATGTGTCCTCTGATGCTGAGTCCAGAGGCACTGAGTTAAGGAAGAGGGATCTGCTGCATGAGAAAGGCTTCCTTGACGCACTTGCAGACCTGCCGCAATTCTTGCGCGCAGGGATCACCAATCATGGCTGGGAAGAGCTGTGCAGACCGCCCATTCCCGCCTACTCCAGCATGGTGTATGATTTTTACGCCAATTTGATGAACCTTGAGGATGGCCTATCTGTGGTCAGAGGAGTCGAGGTGGATTTCTCAGCTAAGGCAATCAATGAAGCCTATGGCCTCAAGGGGCAAAAGCACACTGACTATGCCAGGATCATTGATGAGCCAACAGAAGCTGTCTTGGAGGAAGCAATTCGGATCATTGGCCAACCTGAGGCAGCGTGGACAGTTTCACGCAATGGGAAGCACACCCTGATGAGTGCTACCCTCACAGCCAAGGCAGCTGTCTGGTTTTCCTTCGTACGGAGGAAGCTGTCCCCAGTAACCCACGAGACCACCATCAACCAAGGCAGATCGCTGTTGGTCTATGCAATCATGAGGGGCCTCACAATCAATGTGGGCGAGGTCATTGCAGCCTCAATCGCAGACTGCGCCAAAAAGGGTAAGGGTCCACTTTTCTTTCCTAATACAATTACTAAGCTCTGCTTACGTGCAGGGGTTCCAATCGAGAGGATGGAGAGGCAGCTGGCCTACACGGGACACCTGGAGTTGCCCACTGCCTTGAGGATGCGAAGGAAGGGGAACATGGAGTTCGAGCTAGATGGCCTGGCTGCTGCTCAGTCTCTGTCAATGGCCTGTCTGATGGATCTGCAGAAGAAGATGGCTCAATGGGCCACATATGCGCAGGCAAGGGATAAAGATGTTGCTGACCAATTAGGCTGCATCTTTCCTGAGTTCCCCACGGACCTACTGACTCCATGGGCGCCTCCAAGACCAAGAAGGGATGATGATGAGGACATCTGAGTGCTAGGCTGATTGGCACTCAAGGGAGTATTTCTGTTCCCTAAAAGAAAAAAATAATAATCAAACTGCTTTTTGTTGAACCATGTGAATTCTGCTGTTTTGAGTTAAATTTTGATCTGTTTTTAGTTCTTTATTTTTGTTGTTTAAATTTGTTTAGTGTAGTCTGATGGTAGCTGAATAGGTAGATTAGTTTAGTTTCCTTTTTGTGTAGCTAAAATGACTGGAAAAAGCATGCATAGGGGCCTTGATCACTGATATATCTGCCCTGTATCCATTGCGAAATAATTGCGGAATCCGCAATTTTTATTAGTAAATGCATGTTTTTGACTGACTGTTTAGCTAGGCTGGTTCTGTTTAAATTTTGTCTTTTGCTGCTGTCTTGACTACTTTATATAGCTATTCTAAATGCATGCTGGATGAGTGTCATAAGACACCTTTGATAGTTTAAATTAGCCTCTTAAAATTGCTCAGCATGTGTAGCTTTAAGTCCTTCCCTGCCTGTTTTTATAAATTTCTGCTGCTGTGATGTTTGCTTTTAGAATGTTCTGTCTATGCCTAGGGCTTTTAGATTCTCTTTGTTTTACCTTAGACTAGATGCTTCTAGGACAAGTTTGGGGGTGTGCCACCTCAGACACTCATTGGGGACAATGAGTAGTTTAAGTTTGGGGGAGGCCACCCTAGGCCTAGGAACATTCCTCTCTCCCTTAAAGCATCAGCATTCTTCTTCTCCTTTATAAAAATGATGAACTGAAGAAAAAAAAATGAAAAATAGAATAAAGAGGGGTGTCTCTCTTAAGTTGCTCAGTAATCAGGGCCAAGTGTGTAACCCACAAGTGGCATTGCATCAAAAGGCAACCAAAGGCAACCAAAGGAGAGGCTCCACCAAAGTAAGTAAGAAAAAAAGGAAGAAATAGGGAAGAAGAATGTATACCTAGGAGTTGCAACTTTGTGGCTTAGATGTCCTGAATAAAAAGAACTCTGATCCTCAATTAGCTAAGCACAAAGTTGTAGCTTGTAGGGTTGTTTAGGGAGATGAATGTATGACCAATGTAGTGATGCCAGGGTTTAGTTTCTTCTCTAAAAGTACTACTGTCACTGTTTAATACTAAGACTGGCATGACTCTAAGGAATCCTAGGTAGCTCAAAAGTAAAAACTAGAAGCATGTACTGAGTCTGGGGTAAAGCTAGGTAGAATTTGAAACCTTAGGGATAGTTGCACGATATGACAGAAGCAAGTAGATCAGTTGTAGGGAGTTAATGAAACAGTAGGAGCATTGGGCGTGCGAAGTCAGAAGAAGCAAAATAAGAGGATAGTTGTAAACTTAGAAGTGTGTCACAGGACAGCACTGCTATAGATAGGAATGTAGGGGAATCAACAAGTGGTTAGAGAAGATAAAACAGCAGCCTAAGTAAGTCCTTAGTTTGCTCGAGGACGAGCAAAACCTTAAGTTTGGGGGTGTGTTACGTCTCCAAAAGTGACCTTTTTAGGACTTATTTATCTTAGAAAGATGTACACTCTTAGGTGTTTTTGATAGGATTTAGCTTAAACCTATGCTTATATATGAGAATTAGAAGAAGGAAGCTAAATTAGAACTTGTGTGCAAAAGGAAAGAAAATGAATGAAAAAGGAAGTTAAAAGAATGAAAATTGTGCATTGCGGAAACATTGCTAAAACCGCAATGTTTTAAGTGAAATCCGTAAGTTGGCTAACCTTTTTCTGTTGTAATCCGATATTTCAGGGATTCGTTCTTTCTCCTCCATCCATTTTGAAGTACGACGTTGAGGATGGATGGTTCTCCTTGGCCTAATCGCACCTGCAGAATACTATAAAAGGAGGTCAAAGAGGAGGGTTTGATCATCATCCGAAAGCGTAGAAGTCTCTTCGCAGCGCAGTCTTTCCCATTCATTCTCTTCTCCGTCTGTTGGTTTGAGAGGTTCAGCTGTTGGAGTCAACAATCTGATAGGCATCTTCTCTCCTGATTGGATTCATCCAAGCAAGGCTTGCCTTTCTCTCCCTTCAGCCGAGGCGTTTGCGACGAGGCGATCGAGCTCATTTTACTGCTTTCTGTCTTTACTTTTCATTTCCAGCACCGTTTCGTTGTTATTTCTTTTCCATTAATCAATCCATTCCATTTCGTTGCTTTCTGTCTTTATGTTATTCACTTTAAGTTTCCCTTTGTTCATTCAAACAATTGATTAATCAAAGCACAATTCATCATTCACACTTTGTCTTTACCTTCTCTGCCTACTGTTTTTTTCTTGATGTTTTGTCTTTCATTTTCTTCTAAGCATGTCTACTTCATCTATTATTTATGTTCTTTCTACATCCATGAGTAGCTAAGTCACATAGGGGCATGCTAATGACAATACTATAGGCTAAAACACGTGAACCAAGCATGTAGGATAGCTCTCGAATGCATTGATTGTATGTAAGCTTCATCCCACGGGCAATTTCGATTGGCCATCCATTTTGTCCAAAGAACTCCTAACCTCTGGAAGGAGTAAGAGTTCAGAGTCATACACTCATGCTAGCCTCTCAAGGTAACCAGAAAACGACCTAGGAATAGGCGTTTTCCTAGTACAAATCATAACTTACTGCTTTAACAAGATGCTTAAGACCTTACTTGGACATGAGTAAACTAAAGAATCTAATGCATGAAATCGGAAGATACATGAGAATGAGTTAGTTTGATGCATAGTGAGTTGATCCAATGTTTGAGAATCGTGTAAAAATGCCTATAGAGGAGTCGTTAGTAGCCCTTGTTTCTCCATTTTACACACTTTCGCTGTTAGTAACATTGCGGTAAAATTGTTGTTCTCGCAATTCTGTTAAGTTAAAAATTCTGCCTTAGCCATTTTCCTCTTCGTTTATTAATCTCTTCTTTTTGCATTTGATTTTTTCATTAACTTGCACTTGTTCATGTTGCTATCCTTTATTGATTCATTAGTAATTAGGCATTTTTAAACCAAATTTACCCCATCAAATCCACCCATTCTTGCTTAACAATACACTTCACGAGTAGCTAATAATAAATCTCTGTGGGAAAACGAATGAAAAAATACTTACTACTTGCTACAAGATCATGTATGCTTGCATGTTCTGAGTGCTCTTTCTCTCTTATTGCTTATTTCTCTTACACATTGAGCACGCAACATTACCACAACATGTCCTCCTTCCAACCACCTACACACCATCTACAAGTTGCTCCCACAGCCCCTCGTCAATCGACCCTGCCACACAACTGGACCTGATCCCACAACAAACCTCTCTCATCCCATCCCTTGCCCCTACCAACCCTGTGCCTCTTCCACCACCTGTTTCAGAAATCCCTTCTCCCCCACTTCCCTTATCCTCACCAGTGGTACCCATTGATCCTCCTCCTCAGGATCACCTTACAACCAAAAACCTATCATCCGTACCATCTACCATCACCCGCACCTCGCCTATAATCACACGCTCCAAAAATAATATCTTCAAACGAATAACCAAACTCAGTCTCTCAGCCCAACTTGCCCAAGATATTGAGCCAACATGTGTCACTCAGGCCATCAAAGACAGCAAATGGCGACATGCAATGTCAGACGAGTTTGATGCCTTGGTTAGGAATGGTACTTGGGAGTTAGTTCCTCCAACGATGGTTCAAAATATAGTGGGATGTAAATGGATTTTTCGAATAAAACGTTCACCTAATGGCTCTGTTGACAGGTACAAAGCTCGATTGGTTGCTAAAGGGTTTCATCAACGCCCCGACGTTGACTACCATGAGACGTTCAGCCCAGTTGTCAAACCCACGACAATTCGACTTGTCCTTTCTATGGCTGTCAGTAATGGTTGGGATCTTCGTCAACTAGATGTCAACAATGCATTTCTCCAAGGCACTCTTACTGATGATGTATTTATGACACAGCCTCAAGGATTTGTTGATCCTGATTAACTTCACCACGTGTGCCGCCTACGAAAGGCTATTTATGGCCTTAAGCAGGCACCTCGAGCTTGGTACAATGAGCTTCGCCAATTTCTGCTTGCATGTCACTTCTCGAACTCGGTCGCTGACACTTCCCTGTTCATACAGAAAACTAACAATGATACTTTGTTTCTACTTGTATATGTTGATGACATCATTGTCACAGGTAACAATGTTCTAGCAGTCCAGAATTTTGTCTCGGTTCTTGCTCGTCGCTTCTCGCTGAAGGATTTAGGTAATCTCCACTACTTCCTCGGGATTGAGGTGGTTCCTCATTCCCACGGTTTGCTCCTCTCTCAGCGGCGATATGTCATTGACTTACTTGCTCGAACAAAGATGATTGATTCTTGCCCTATCACTACACCTATAGCTACTTCACCAGTCCTTACTCTTCACTCTGGCTCAACACTATCTGACCCAACCGAATTTCGGACCATTGTTGGCAGCCTTCAATATCTCACTCTTACTCGTCTAGACATCGCTTATGCAGTCAATAAGCTGTCACAGTTCATGCATCGCTGATAGCTCCAAAATAGAGCTATTATTTACTCCCTAATATTAGCTAAAACCATGCTCGATATTGATTAAAATGCCTTCTTGTAGGTGATTTCATGGTTTAGAGCTCGAGGAGTCTGAGGACGTGTTTCGAGGCTAAAAACGACGTTTTAGAGCTTAATGGATGCATCGGGATTGAAGGAGCTTGAAGAATTGAAGAAATGGCAAGATTTGCCATTGAAAGGAAAAAGTTGGCCACCAAACCCGAGAGCTAGCGTTGAGCGGCAGCGTCGAGACGCTGGCTCAACGCTGCTCGGCGTCGAGACGCTGGCCTAGCGTCTCGACGATTCCCGAAGATGGACGAGCGCCAGCGTCGAGCGCGCGCGTCTCAACGCTCGCTCAACGCCGACAGCGTCGCGACGCTGGCCTAGCGTCTCGACGCTCCGAAGACTGAGGCGCACATTTGAAATTCCACCCAAGAGCAAGCGTCGAGCGCAAGCATCTCGACGCTCGCTCGACGCCGCGCAAGCGTCTCGACGCTGCGCGAGCGTCTCGACGCTACCCCGTGCGCGCGCTCTGATAATTTAGGGCACAGCGTCGAGACGCTGCCCTAGCGTCGAGACGCTCCGACTGGTATAAAATCACATTTTCCGATTTTTAACGGATCTTCTTCTCTTTTCCCCTCGGGATTGCCGCTTTCTCCCCTCATTTTCTGGTTTTTGCCCATTTTTGGGTTGTATGTTGAAGACAAACTCCATGGATGCTTGGGAAACCTTCATCTACATGGAAAGCTAAAGAGGTTAGTGGTTGATTAGTTAAGTTTAGGGATTGAATACTTTTGTATTAGGTGAGGTTTAAGCTTAATTGAATATGTTTAGCATGAATGAATGAATTTCTTGCATCTCTTGGTCTGTATTAAGAACGACTAACTTGCCTTTCCGATTAGGAGTGACGTCCATAATTAGTTACGCATGCTTAGTGGGCTAATATTGATTTTTGACAAACCTCAATACTTAGTAGCGAAAGTCTAGCTCATGGCTAATCAATTCGAACCCAAGTGACGTTGGAGATAGGAATTGATTAACGTTCTCATGGCAGGCTTAAGACTAGGAGATAAATCGAATTAGTTCTAGGATTAATTCGTCTCAATGGTACCCGTTACTGTTTGTTAATTAATTTAAGAGTCATGAACTTAGATAAATTAATGGGCATGTTTAATTAGGATTGCACTTACCTAATTAATTCATTGGGATGTTTTGGACCCGTTTGGGACATAACATTTTGTGTGCATGAAACGTCTCGGCTAACCCCCATGTCAATCAATGAACCAAAAATACATTAGTTCAATCCCGACACTTGCTAATCAATCGAATTCGTCAATTTCATACTTCCCGTTCTAATTTTCCGTTAGCGTAAGTTCAGTTTTAGTGACTGTTTTCCCAAGCAAATCCCCCTATTTTAGCATTGCAAATTTAGTTCAATTGATTTAGGATTATTAATCACTCCCTGTGGATCGACCCCGTTGCCACTTAGCTGCAAATTGCTCGGTGCGTTCGGGTTTATAAATTTCATTTTGGCGGGACTCGACATCCCGAAATTTGTGAACGTACAAAAGTTTACTACCAAAATTGGCGCCGTTGCCGGGGAGTAAAAATATAATCTTGATTGATTGAATTTTATTTGTTTTGTGTTTTTATTTTTATTTTTATTTTTCTTTTTGTAAATAATCTTATTTTATTTCTTTTCATTTTTATTTTCGTGGGTTCTGTTTATTTTTATTCTTCTTGTACAGTATGACGAGGTTCTTTTAAGTTTTTGTGTACAGTTTTATTTTAATTTTTGAGGAGAGCTGAAGAGATGGAGGCTGAGGCTAATTTTGAGGATCAAAGGACCATGAAGCAGTTGGCACTACCGGACGTAGACCGCCAACCACTGTGTATAGTGTATCCGGTAGTTCCAGGTAATTTTCAATTAAAATCTGGATTAATTAACCAACTACCTTCTTTTTGTGGTAATGCAGGTGAGGATCCTCAGAAGCATCTTAAGGAATTCCATCTGGTATGTTCGGGGATGATGCCCCAAGGAGTGACAGAAGACCAACTGTGCTTAAGGGCCTTTCCTTTCACTTTGAAGGAAAAGGCAAAAGACTGGCTGTATTGTCTTCCATCTGGATCTGTCACGACGTGGAACAGACTGAAGGGCCTATTTTTGGAGAAGTATTTCCCTGCTTCAAAAGCCACTGAAATTCGGAGTCAAATTTATGGGATCAAGCAGGGAGCTGAGGAGAATTTATTTGAATGTTGGGAGCGGTACAACCGACTGTGCGGGAGCCATCCCAACCACCAGATAGCTGAGCATCTCCTCGTTATGAATTTTTACGATGGTATGCTTCCTCGAGACCGCCAGATGATCGATGCTGCCAGTGGAGGATCTCTCCTTGATAAGACGCCCGCGGAGGCCAGAGTTCTGATCTCTAATATGGCCGGGAACCTTCAGCAGTATGGTGGTGGAGAAGTAGAGAATACCCATCTCTCAAGGGAACTAAAGGAACTCAAAGCCCGAGTACTCGAGGTAAGTGACTCACTTCTCATAGTAGCCAAAGGCTTACAAAAACCTCAATCTTCTGTTGCAGATCGAAATGTCGAGGAGATGGTGAGTTCTTACTTGGGGAAATTTTCGGACATGTTCGAGAGTTGTGGAGCTCAAGTGCGAGGTCTGGCTGATGTAATAAAGAGGCTAGATGAAAGGCTCAGTAAGGTGGAGGATCAGTGCTCACGGATACCGCCGCAGCAACCGATGGCGAACACTTGTGAGCAAGTGTGCGCCATAACCTTGAGAAGCGGGAAAGAAATCTCTACACTTGTGGAGGAGATCCCTGAGCCAAGATGGAAAGGTATAAATTTTGACCCCACCTGTACCCGAGTGTACGTGCCCAAAGCCCCATTCCCGAGTAGACTGATGGATCCTCCAACCCAGTTAGAGAGCGAAAAGAAGAAAAGTCCTCCAGTTGTCCCAAAGTATGTGCCCAAGCCTCCCAATCCAAGAAAACAGCTGAGTCCCAGAATTATGGAAAAAGAGGACCAAGATGAGGAATCCCCTGTGCCTAAGCAGAGTTGTGTTCCAGTTGCACCATTCCCAAGTAGGCTGGCTAAGCCAAGGCCTAAGGTTGATAAGGAATATAAAGAAGTCTTGGAGACTTTTAAGAGGGTTGTGGTGAACATTCCCCTTTTGGAAGCCATCAAGCAAATCCCTAAGTACTCGAGGTTTCTTAAGAGTTGGTGCACCTCCAAAAGGAAGCAAAAGGCGGAAGAAGAAGTGAAGAGCTTGAATGACTCAAGAAGGTCCAACATTGTTCTACCAACGAAATGCAAGGATCCAGGTAAGTTCACTTTACCTTGCATATTAGGGGACAAATTGATTCATGATGCCATGTTAGATCTAGGATCATCAATTAATGTGATGTCTTATGATGTTTTTCAAGATCTTAAATTGAAATATATGCATAGATCTGATGTTATAATACAACTGGCTGATAAATCATTTGTGCATCCTATGGGAAAAGTTGAGGATATTCTTGTTAAGGTCAACAATATGTACTTCCCCGCTGACTTTCATGTGCTTGAAATGAATGAAAACTCATCTCGTATGCCCACGTCAATTCTTTTAGGACGTCCTTTCCTGAAAACTGCTAAGGTTAAAATTGATGTTGATAAAGGAGTCTTATCTGTTGAATTTGATGGGGATAAGTGTGAGTTTAAAATGGATGCATTAACTGATGAACCTGATGGGAATGTGAATGTGGAAACTGTGAATGCATTGTTTGGGAATGATGTTGTTAGTGTGCAGGAGAAGCCTAGGAAATACTTTTCTGTGGACTTTGGCAGGAAGGATGGATATAGGAAGATGGATGGAGTATCTTCCAAGATGTTGGACTATGGATGAGAGGAGTTCGAGAATACAGTCGAGCAATCGACTTTAAAAATTTGCGCTTCTCGGAGGCACCCGAGTTTGAACTGTTATTTCTGTTTGTTTTAGTTTATTACTTTAAGTAGCTTAGTTTTTAATACTTGCTTGTTTGTTTCGTTTTTCTTAGGAGAATAAAGAGATTGTCGGCTTATGGACTTCAAGTTGAGAAGAAAAGATTGTGCCCTCTTTCCGCCAACCTTGCAAAGATCAGGGAAGTTCTCGTGTTCCCTTATTTTGCTCGTTTATTGCTTTATCTGATGGTTGATGCATTGAGGTCAATGCATTTTTCTAAGGTTGGGGGTGGTTTGTCTGTGGACTTCTGTATAGTTGTCGAGCATGGGTTTTCTCTGAATTTGAAGTGCCGTAGTCTGAATTTGCATGTTGTTCGATGAGGACAATCTTTGATATGCTTTTAAAATCTTCGTTGTGCATAATAGGAAAAGCATGAGATTGTATGCGTTAATTGAGCATTTTTCGAAAATTTTTAAAATTTTTGTCGTTGCTTCCTTGCATCTATCGAGCACGTAGCATCTTATTCTGGACTCCGTAGGCTTAGAATTGCTTTATTTAGCCCGAAATCATGTTGTCACCCCGAAAGGCACCTTTAGGGAAGGCTTGATGCATGATAGGTTGTGATAGGTTAATCGAAGTGTAGCGAAGCTATAGCCTAATAAAAAAAATGGCATAAAAATAAAAGCTCTTGAGGTGCTCCTCCTTCTTAGAATCGCGACTAAGAAGTGAGCATTAGCCCTTAAAAATGTGAAGCTTGCCCGTAGTCAGATACATTGTGCAATGAAATTGCAGGTAAGCTGAAACGAAGGCAAGTTTGACATGTTAGGCTCTCCTAGAGAAGCAAAAGAAAGAAAAAAGTAAAAATTTAGCAAGTTCAAAAGAAAAGAAAAGGAAATTTAGGCCTTTTAACTTGTTGCTCTCTTGATTGTTGAAAAGCCGTAGACTGTTCTTTATTGCTAGAAGTAGGGGGAAAACGTGATGAAAGGTTGCATAAAGTTTTTCCGGGTCTATGTGAGCTAGAATATGTTTGCTACACACACACACACACGTAGGGGAGTAACGGTTAGATTTTCGAAATGTTCTCAATCAGTGCATGCGATTAATTGCTTTCTTGTTAAGTAAATGCCTTGATCTTTGAAGCATTGAGATTTGAGTCGATAGCATGCAAAATTCTTTTCTGTGGTAATAATTTAAGAATAGCCTTGCTCGAGGACTAGCAAGAATTAGGTTGGGGGTATTTTGATAGCTCCAAAATAGAGCTATTATTTACTCCCTAATATTAGCTAAAACCATGCTCGATATTGATTAAAATGCCTTCTTGTAGGTGATTTCATGGTATAGAGCTCGAGGAGTATGAGGACGTGTTTCGAGGCTAAAAACGACGTTTTAGAGCTTAATGGATGCATCGGGATTGAAGGAGCTTGAAGAATTGAAGAAATGGCAAGATTTGCCATTGAAAGGCAAAAGTTGGCCACCAAACCCGAGAGCTAGCGTTGAGCGGCAGCGTCGAGACGCTGGCTCAACGCTGCTCGACGTCGAGACGCTGGCCTAGCGTCTCGACGCTGCCCCGACGATTCCCGAAGATGGACGAGCGCCAGCGTCGAGCGCGCGCGTCTCAACGCTCGCTCAACGCCGACAGCGTCGCGACGCTGGCCTAGCGTCTCGACGCTCCGAAGACTGAGGCGCACATTTGAAATTCCACCCGAGAGCAAGCGTCTCGACGCTACCCCGTGCGCGCGCGCTGATAATTTAGGGCACAGCGTCGAGACCCTGCCCTAGCGTCTCGACGCTCCGACTGGTATAAAATCACATTTTCCGATTTTTAACGGATCTTCTTCTCTTTTCCCCTCGGGATTGCCGCTTTCTCCCCTCATTTTCTGGTTTTTGCCCATTTTTGGGTTGTATGTTGAAGACAAACTCCATGGATGCTTGGGAAACCTTCATCTACATGGAAAGCTAAAGAGGTTAGTGGTTGATTAGTTAAGTTTAGGGATTGAATACTTTTGTATTAGGTGAGGTTTAAGCTTAATTGAATATGTTTAGCATGAATGAATGAATTTCTTGCATCTCTTGGTCTGTATTAAGAACGACTAACTTGCCTTTCCGATTAGGAGTGACGTCCATAATTAGTTACGCATGCTTAGTGGGCTAATATTGATTTTTGACAAACCTCAATACTTAGTAGCGAAAGTCTAGCTCATGGCTAATCAATTCGAACCCAAGTGACGTTGGAGATAGGAATTGATTAACGTTCTCATGGCAGGCTTAAGACTAGGAGATAAATCGAATTAGTTCTAGGATTAATTCGTCTCAATGGTACCCGTTACTGTTTGTTAATTAATTTAAGAGTCATGAACTTAGATAAATTAATGGGCATGTTTAATTAGGATTGCACTTACCTAATTAATTCATTGGGATGTTTTGGACCCGTTTGGGACATAACATTTTGTGTGCATGAAACGTCTCGGCTAACCCCCATGTCAATCAATGAACCAAAAATACATTAGTTCAATCCCGACACTTGCTAATCAATCGAATTCGTCAATTTCATACTTCCCGTTCTAATTTTCCGTTAGCGTAAGTTCAGTTTTAGTGACTGTTTTCCCAAGCAAATCCCCCTATTTTAGCATTGCAAATTTAGTTCAATTGATTTAGGATTATTAATCACTCCCTGTGGATCGACCCCGTTGCCACTTAGCTGCAAATTGCTCGGTGCGTTCGGGTTTATAAATTTCATTTTGGCGGGACTCGACATCCCGAAATTTGTGAACGTACAAAAGTTTACTACCAATCGCCCGACTACTGATCATTGGAATGCTGTCAAACGACTTCTTCGATACCTATGTGGCACACTTGATCTTGGTGTTCTCCTTCATCGCCAATCACCCCTTACTCTCCATGCGTACTCTGATGCAGACTGGGCAGGCAACAAAGATGATTTTACCTCCACTAGTGCGTATATCATATATTTGGGTAGGAATCCAATCTCTTGGTGCTCGAAGAAGCAACGTACGGTGGCTCGCTCATCCACTGAAGCCGAATATCGCTCTGTTGCCTCTACCGTTGCTGAGGTTCGTTGGATCACTTCTCTTCTAGACGAGCTTGGTCTAAGTTCCACACAGACGCCAATTATCTACTGTGACAACGTTGGAGCAACCAATCTATGCTCCAACCCAGTCTTCCACTCTCGTATGAAACATGTGGCACTTGATTACCACTTTATCCGCGAACAGGTTCAGGGTGGCATTCTTCGTGTCACTCATGTCTCATCAACAGATCAATTAGCAGATGCGTTGACCAAACCACTACCTCGCATCCGGTTCAACCACCTACTTTTCAAGATTGGTCTCTCCTCTCGGAGCTCCATCTTGCGGGGGCATATTGGAGAATAATGTGTACCTACCTCCTTAGTTGTAGAGTAGTCAAACATATTATTCTCCTAAGTTGTAGAACCATTAACAAGTTCCATCATATTTGGTACTTGGTGTAACTTCCAATAGTTCATAAATAGATAACTTGTAACCTATAAATACATTCACTTATCAATGGAAAGTGCAACTGATCATTTCATCATTTCCATACCTTTATAAGGTCGACCTTAAAAAATAGTTATTGGTGATAAGAATATCTAAGTGTATCAAATGCTTCATGACTAAGTTCAAATAAACTTAGTACCATCATTAATTTAGCTCATCTCGATATCTTATCAAATATTTGAAAAAAAAAAAAATCAATAATGCCCCTTCGCAATGCAAGAAGTGTCGTTGCAAACCAATTGTTGTTGCCATGAGAGATGTTCAAATGCCTTGAATCTGTTTGACCCGCTATAAATGGTTCGGTACGGGGTGAGTCGGGGTCCAGGGGCGAAGAGCTCGATTGGGATATGGGGGCAACACCCCTCAAGAAAAATGGTATCATATATAAACTTTTCAGTTAACACAACGTTAATGAACCACGTAAACTTTGTGTCGATTCTTACTTTATTTTTGTATCAAGAGATTTAAAAGAAGAGGTACAAGCTGGAGTATGGCAACCTGTAGTGAATATTAGGAGGCTCCATTTTAAAGATTGTGGAGAAGAAAGTTCAAATTTATGCAAGAATTAAATATGGAGAGGTGCCTCGATTTTGTAGAATTTGTATTGAGATTATTATGTTAAAAGTATTGATTTACAATGGAAGCATGGTTATTGGGATTATTACTAATTAGACATGACAAGCATCGCAAATCAACCACCCACTAGGGGTGTACATGGGTTGGGTTGGGTTGCAGGGTTTTCCAACCCAACCCGAAAATTTCGGGTGGGTGAATTTGCAACCCAACCCAACCCAACATTTCAGTCAACCCAACCCAACCCAACCCTTCAATTTTCGGGTTGGGTTGGGTTGTCGGGTTGGTATTTTTTTCTAATTATTTTTTTTTAATTATTTAAAATACTATGAACAACCCAAACCAAATGAATTATTAAAAAAATTCTTCATATTCTTATTTGAAAGTGTTGACCGAGAAATTTCGGCCAATCAGCGGTTGCCACGTGTCTCCATCACGACCGGGGATCAGGTAGACTTGACCGAGCAAATTCGGTCAAACTGCAATTGGGCTCGAAATCGAATCGGGCCAGAAAGATATGCAAAAGACAATTTGGCCCAAAGATCAAGCCTAGGCCCAAGATTCAAAAGCTCATTGGGTTCAAACCCAAGCCCATTGAGCCCAAAGCCCAAGCCCATTGGATCCAGGCCCAAGCCCACCAGGCCCATGAGAACTCTATAAATAGAGAGTTCATTTTCATTTTTAGGGTTCAGAAAATTTCTTCTCCTAAGAACTCAGAGAGAATTCCCAAATAACGAAAGACTCTTTGAATCCTGAAGACTGAACACTTCTTGAAAATCAAACATCTGAAGACTTCACCGCTACGTGAAGCTGAAGATTCAACATCGAGAACAAGCTGCGAAGTCCTCGATCCAAATCCAACAACGAGAACAAGCTGCAAAGCCCTCGAAACAAATCCAACATCGAGAACAAGTTGCGAAGCCCTCGATCCAAATTCAACATCGAGAACAAGCTGCGAAGCCCTCGAGAAACATTTACATTTGAGAGAGAAAGAATCAGAGGATAAACACTAGAGATTGTAATCCACTACGCACTGATACAGATAAATACAATACATCAATTCAAATTCAAATTCATTCACACGTGTCGAATTTCCATTCGTCGTTCGAATTCTCGTGTGAACAGATTGGCACGCCCAGTGGGACAACTCTACCTCTCATCTCTTTCCCTCATCTCAAAGACAAGTGAAGTTATGGCGTTCAGAACTCCTTCAACAACCGTAGTCATGAACAACCGCTACACGAGTTCTACTCCCCACGATTGTCCACATGATTTTGTCACAATTGTGAGCAGAGTAATGACATCGTCAGGGGCATCTACGAGTGACAAATTTCTTGTTAGGTGTAACCCTTTGTTCGAGCTCGATTATGACGTAGCGTCCGTCATAACGACTGAAACAAATACTATGGAAGAAAGAATGACATTGGCGGGGCCATCTACAAGTGACGAATTTGCTGTCAGGTGTAACCCTCTATTTGAGTTCGATTCTGACGTAGCATCCTCCATGATGACTGAAATAAATGTTATGGAGGAACGAATGACAGAGTCTACGCGTGAGGGGATAATCACTCAGGAAAATTTCTTGTACGATGAATTTGCTCCCTCATCTGATCAACCAAATAAGGGGTCTGATCCAAATGTGATGTCTGTAATGATGGCAGACGCACGCATAGGCGACGAAGTGATCGCTGAAATGGAAAAGAAACTAAACTTTCTGATGAAAGTAGTTGAAGAACGAGACCTCGAGATTGCCCAATTGAGAAATCAGATGCAAAGTAGAGAGGCTGCAGAGTCAAGTCAAACTCCTACAGCGAGAGGAAACGACAAAGGAAAAGTTGTCATCCAAGAAAGCCAACCGCAGCACTCGACTTCGGTTGCTTCCTTATCTGTCCAACAGCTGCAGGACATGATTACCAACACCATCAGAGCTCAGTACGGTGAGCCCACCCAAAGCTCCCTCTTGTATACTAAACCGTATACCAAGAGGATCGACAACTTGAGAATGCCTATTGGGTACCAGCCGCCAAAATTTCAACAGTTCGATGGGAAGGGCAATCCTAAACAACACATTGCCCACTTCGTCGAAACGTGCGAGAATGCTGGAACTCGCGGAGACTTGCTGGTTAGGCAATTCGTCCGAACTCTGAAAGGAAACGCCTTCGACTGGTACACCGACTTGGAAGCCGAGACGATTGACAGTTGGGAGCAGTTTGAGAGAGACTTCTTGAATCGCTTCTACAGCACGAGGCGAATAGTTAGTATGTCCGAACTCTCGCACGCCAACCAAAGGATGGGCGAGCCAGTCATCGATTTCATCAACCGTTGGAGATCGTTGAGTCTCGACTGCAAGGACAGACTCACTGAGGAGTCTGCCATCGAAATGTGCATCAACGGCATGCATTGGGGACTTCATTACATCCTGCAAGGGATAAAGCCCCACACATTTGAAGAGTTAGCGACTCGCGCCCACGATATGGAGTTGAGTATCGCCAACAGAGGGAACAAGGATCTCCTAATCCCAGATATAAAGAAAATAAAGAAAGAAGTAAACGACACCGAAAAAATTACGAAGAGTGTCGTGGAAGAATCCATGGTCGTCAGCACGACCCCGTTCAGGTTTTCCTCAAAAGGAAAGGAAAACAAGACAGAAAGAAGAAATGACGGAGGCGAGAAACGTCGTCTTACTTTAAAAGAAAAACAAGAAAAAATCTACCCGTTTCCAAACTCTGACATTCCTGACATGTTAGAGCAACTACTGGAAACAAGATTGATTGAGTTTCCCGAGTGTAGGCGCCCGGAAGAAATGGACAAAGTCGATGATCCCAACTATTGTAAGTATCATCGAGTTATCAGCCACCCAGTGGAGAAATGTTTTGTCCTAAAAGAGTTCATTCTAAAGTTAGCTAAGGAGGGAAAAATTGAGCTAGACCTTGATGAAATAGCTCAATCAAACCACGTTGCGGTAACAATGAACTTCGGCGCTCAATTATCTCTGGTCTCATTTGAGAAGCAAAAGGAAAGTATGATCCAGTTTGGGACCTTCGAACCAATAATTGTTCAGTTCGGACATGAAACCCCAAAACAAATTTCTCAAGTAAAACATGAGGTCGTCGAAAATGAGGATAAATGTTGGACCGTCGTGGCTCGTCAGAAAATACGACGACAAAGACCCGTCCAGAAAGAAGATTGCATGTTTCGGGATGATAAACGAAACAATAAGCTTTCAAAGAAGAAAGGAAGAATCAATTCGAGGAAGCCTAAACACGAGAGAAGAGAAAACAAATATTTTTCTTGTTGGGATTTATGCCCTAAAGCCTCGTAATTAATTAATAATTATTTGATAATTATTTTATTATTAATATTTGCAATTTATAATATTCATTATATAAATAAAATCCAAGGTTATTAGTGTAATCTTGAACTGTATGTAGTTGACATACGGGAGGATCATGTTCAAGTAATAACCTAAAGGGTCTATAGTATATGGATAAGGTTGGGTGCCTTATCCTGGTAACACTATTGATACGGCCCACTTTGTAATTGTTACAAATGATTTGATCCAAATCATTCATGTAGAGACATGTGAGTGGGGGTATCCTATACAATGAGTTTGTATAAGACTGGACCACGAAATATATAATCTCTCTTTATAAATCCGTTATTTGAGAAGATTAGTATTTCACAGGATGATCATATGTGACTCGATCTTAATCCTGAGTGAGTTATGAACTCCTGCCTGTGAGGGCTCGTCCTTTGATTTGTATGGGTGAGAATGGCCTTTATAGCCGATTCAATAAGCCTACCATTTTGGGGACTTGACCAAATAGGGAGTTGGGAACATAAGTTTCACAAGATGGAATTCACTTCTTCCCATATAGGGAAAGTAGATGAGTAGTTCCCTTAAGTGCCATGGACACAACTTGTCTTACAGTGCATAAGAGTGCAACTCTAGGCCTATAGTGGAGTGACCTAGAGTTAATGAATGAAAGTCAATTAATTAATGAGTTTAATTAATTAATTTTGTATCATTGAAGCTTATAAATCTGTAGGTCCATAAGGTCCCTTGCTAGCTCATAGTAACACTAAAAGGATCAATTTGGTTGAAAGAAAATTTGAAATATTCAAATTAATATTTAATATATTTGATATATTAAATGTAGAAGAGTAAAATATATTTATTGTATTTGATACATTAAATATTAGAGGAAATAGTTTATGTATATGATACATTAATATTAAAAACTATATACTTATGTTATTTGAATGTGATTCAAATTGGTTTAAAGTATATTATAAAAGATTAATTTTATAATATTTGAATAAGATTCAAATAAATATAAAATACATATTTTAATATATTAGATATTAAAATGTATTTTATAAAATAAAATTAATTCCTAAAAGCCTTATTATAAATAAGACATTTAGGTTTAGCCAAAAGGTTGGCCAAAACACACCACTCACCTCTGTAGAGAAAATTGTTCTCTCATTCTTTCAAAGAGCTCCCACAAGCCTTGATCCCGTGTTCGAGTCATAGCGAGGAAGATCTCGTGGAAGAAGGAACACAAGAAGATGATTGATCTTCAAAGGTAAAACATAATATGCTTAAACTTGTTTTAGTTTAATTCTAAATAAACCAAAGTACCGATTCCAAACGCTTCCGCTGCGCGGAATGAAGAGTTCATTCCCTTCATTTCTCAACCTCGACGACGGGTCACCTTAAAAGAATTCTTCTCAAGAAGTTTCTTTCCTATCAAGAAAGATGAAGAAATCTTTGCAACTTCATGCTACATCAACGCAGAAGAAGTCGACGACTCAAAAGAAGTCGACCAAAGAACTTCCGTCTTCAATCGCATCAAGCCTTCAACTACTCGAACTTCGGTCTTCCAAAGGATGAGTATGGCCGCGACAAAAGAAGAAAATCCATGTCTAACTTCTACCTCCACTCGAACTTCAGCTTTCCAAAGGTTAAGTGTTTCTACATCAAAGAAAGACGGACCTTCAAAATCTGTTTTTGATCGCCTCAAAGTTACAAGTGATCAGCAACAAGGAAAGATGAAGACTGTAGGAGCAAGACTCTTCAATGAAGAAAGTAGCGACAAGAAAATTCACAGTCGTGTTCCTTCGCGCATGAAGAGGAAATTATCTGTTCTCATAAATACAGAAGGCTCCTTGAAGGTGAAGAAAAATATCATTATTCTAACGAATCCTACAAACGAAGGATCTGATCAAGACCGTGATGAAGATAAGATCTTTTGAAATGTAATACTCCTTAACGTAAGAGTATAAACTACATGTTGCTCCTGGCCCGCACGAGCTTAAAAGGTGAACGGCCCAAGTAAAAAAAAAAATTCAAAATCTACGTTGCTGCGCTGCATCTCCAAGTTCGTTGTTGCGTTGCATCTCCAAGTTCGTTGCTGCGCTGCATCTCCAAGTTCGCTGCTACGCTGCATCTACAAGTTCGCTGCTGCGCTGCGTCTCCAAGTTCGCTGCTGCGCTGCATCATCTCTCATCTCCAAGTTCATCTCCAAGTTCAAGTTTCGCTGTGCTGCGCATCTCCAAGTTCAAGTTTCGCTGTGCTGCGCATCTTCAACAAGTTCTGCGCTCTGCATCTCCATCAACAAGTTCTGCTGCGCTTCGCATCTCCAAGTTCTGCTGCGCTTCGCGAGTCCAAGTTCTGCTGCGCTGCGCATCTCCAACTTCAAGCTCGTGCATAATCATCTCCAAGTATTTTTCTTAGGAGATCTCATAAAATGTACTACTCCTTAACGTAAGAGTATAAACTACATGTTGCTCCTGGCCCGCACGAGCTTAAAAGGTGAACGGCCCAAGTAAAAAAAATTCATCATGTAATTTGAACTACGTTATGACTTGATCCCTTCCATCTAAGGGTACGTAGGCAACTTAAAGAAAAAAATACATATATACTTTAAGTCCAGTCGCACGCAATAAAAAAATATATATTCATTCCATTCGAACTACATTCAACAAAGCAAGTGATCTCTTGATTTCAAAAATACGTAAGCAACAAAAAAAGTATTAAGTTCAACAAAGCAACAAAGGAAAATTATTATTCCAAAATGAGGGAGACAAGCAAAATGGTCATAAAGAAAACATAAAGTTCTTTTACACGAGAGAAATCTAGAAGAAGATAGATAAAAAAATATACATGCACATATATGCGTAAATTAAGGCGCCCACTGAAACTCTTTCAACTCCGCGCGCGAGCTCTCTAGAAGCTCGCGAACTGCAGCAACGGCTCGAGCATCGTCCTCGTCAATAATGGGGGCACATTCGAGTACACGAATCTCTTCGCGTACACGCGAGACTTCAAGTGTCCCGCGACTCAAGACTTGCTCCCGGGCGGAGACAAAAGTGGAAAGCCTCTCAAGCTCGATCTTCGCAGCTTCTATCTTCGCTTTCGCCTCTTCTATCTCCGTTTTCGTCTCTGTAACCTCTAGAAGGGATCGGTCCAAATAAATCTTCTTTTCTCTCCAGAGACGATCTGCTCTGCAAAATACACCATGTTCCTGCAAAAAAAATTCGAAAGAGTTAATAAATTCAAAGCAAATTGATAATTGTGGCGACGGTATTTAATGAGCTACACAAAAAGGCGAGCAGGAAGTGATTACCAAGAAAATACAACAACAACAACAAAAAAAAAAAAGGAACTATATACAACCTTAAAACAAAAAGAAAAGGACAACACATATAGCCTTCCAAAAAAGGGGGGAGAAATCTTAAAGCAAACAAAAGGAGAGAGTGTTATGGGGGAAGCACACCAACAAGGACGGAGTACGTTCCCTAAGCAGACGCGCCCATTTCACATAAAGTGGAAATGCCAAACTGACGCATCTACGAAGGAAAAGTAACGTCCCTAAGTCGGCGTATCATCCTTAAGTCGGCACACCAACAAAGACGGAGTACGTTCTCTAAGTAGACGCGCCCATTTCACGTAGAATGGAAATGCCCAAACTGGCGCATCTACAAAAGAGAAGTAACGTCCTTAAGTTGTTACGTCGACTTCACAGAAACGGAACGCGACGATCCGACGTACCAACAAAGACGGAGTACGTTCTCTAAGTAGACGCGCCCATTTCACGTAGAGTGGAAATGCCCAAACTGACGCATCTACAAAAGAGAAGTAACGCATTTAAGTCGGCACGCCGATCTCATAGGAACGGAACGCGACGATCCGACGCACCAACAAGGACGGAATACGTTCCCTAAACAGACGTGCATCTGCAAGGGAGAAGTAACGTCTTTAAATCAGTACGTTGATCTCACAGAAACGGAACGCGACGATCCGACGTACCAACAAAGACGGAGTACGTTCTCTAAGTAGATGCGCTCATTTCACGTAGAGTGGAAATGCCCAAACTGACGCATCTACAAAAGAGAAGTAACGCCTTTAAGTCGGCACGCCAATCTCATAGGAACGGAACGCGGCGATCCGACGCACCAACAAGGACGGAGTACGTCCCTTAAGCAGACATCCATCTGCAAAGGAGAAGTAACATCCATCTTCCGAGGCCACGAGAACCGAACAGAACGACTCGACGCACAACCTAGGACGGAATACGTTCCCTAAGCAGACGTGCATCTGCATAAGAGAAGTAACGCCCGTAAGTTGTTACGCCGAGGCCACGAGAACCGAACAGAACGACTCGACGCACAACCTAGGACGGAATACGTTCCCTAAGCAGACGTGCATCTGCATAAGAGAAGTAACGCCCGTAAGTTGTTACGCCAAGGCCACGAGAACCGAACAGAACGACTCGACGCACAACCTAGGACGGAATACGTTCCCTAAGCAGACGTGCATCTGCATAGGAGAAGTAACGCCCTTAGATTGTTACGTCGAGGCCACGGGAGCTGAACATGACGATTCGGCGCACCAACAAGGACGGAGTACGTTCCCCAAACAAACACTCCGATCTCACACAAAGTAAGAACCGAAGTCTCCGCAAAGAAGAAGTAACGCCCAAATCAGTACGCCAAATCCTGAATCGGCGGTAAAAGAAATGTCATAAAAAATTTGTCGCCCACTTGTTTATTCCATTTTAAAATTGAAATTAAGGCAAAATTCAAATCAATATGTATATATATAATAAAATAATATATTTATAAAATCTCAATTTCAAAATGGTTTAACTAATTTTAATTCTTAATTTCAAACAAAAAATTTATTAATTATAAAATCTCAAATACAGAATTAATTAACTAATTTTAAAAGCCTTAATTTCAAATTAAAAAAAAAAAAAAAAAAATTTGTTGGTTATTTAATCACAAAATTCCAAATCACTTAACTAATTTTAAAAGCCTTAATTTCAAATTAAAAAATTGGTTATTGGCTATTTAAATCACAAAATCACAAATTACTTAACTAATTTTAAAAGCCTTAATTTCAAATTAAAAAAAAAAAAAAATTAAGGCTATTTAATCACAAAATCCCAAATCACTTAACTAATTTTAAAAGCCTTAATTTCAAATTAAAAAATTGGTTATTGGCTATTTAAATCACAAAATCACAAATTACTTAACTAATTTTAAAAAGCCTTAATTTCAAATTAAAAAAAAAAATTGAGGCTATTTAATCACAAAATCCCAAATCACTTAACTAATTTTAAAAGCCTTAATTTCAAATTAAAAAAAAAAAAATTGGCTATTTAATCACAAAATCCCAAATTCAAAATTACTGAGGATTTCTAAAACCCAATCTTGCCATAAAATAAATCTAATTTATCAAACACAATAAACAAAATGCAAAATATTACAAATTACAGCCAATAAATTGCATACAATAAATAACATAAATTACAACTCATAAATTGCATACAATAAATTACAATACAATAAATCACATACAATACAGATCAAATGATATTAAAAGATTTTTTATTTACCAAATTAAGGTTGGTACGAAGAACACCGACGGGAAATAGGCACCTGTACAAAAAATATATATATATAAAGTAGAATAAAAAGAATGCAAGCTTGATTTTTTGTTAAAAAAAAAAAAACAAAACACAAAACACAAGAGAAGAAACTTCATCACGTTTCTGACTTTAAAAAAAAAAAAAAAAAAAAAAAAAAAAAAAAAAAAAAAAAAAAAAGATTTAAAATCGAATGAACCTTACGCTTGATTTGCGGCGTAGCAGAGCGGCGTGCGGCGAGGCGGCAACAAGACGTGCAAGCGGGTGGCCGAGCTAGCGGAAAAGGGTTCGGGTTCTGTAACAAAAAAAAAAGTCTCAAGAAAAAAAAATAAAGTTGAGTTTCGAACTCAAGACCAAGGAAAGTAATGATTGTCCAAGTTCCACTTTGCCAAACAAGATTCAACGTTATCATTTGGCTTCAGATCTTAATATTTCGTTCAACCTGGATGAGAAATTTTAATCCATTCGTTGAATTGAAATTTGGGGCGTGTTCTAAATCACGTTCCATGAGCACCAGTTGAGTTCAAATTTCATCTCAAAATTTACTTGGACTTGAAGGAAGGACATATTCCAAATCTCACTCCCGAGCATGATTTAGAGTCAAAAGTTATCTAAATCCGAGTCTAAAATCAAAATTGGCGGTTTGGGTATATTTTATCCACGTCGAAATTAGAGTAAAGTTCAAAGTCAAACCCTATTCAAAATTCAATTGGGCAGACACAGGTCTCTACTCTACATCCCAAGATAAACTAAGGTAGAAAAAAAACTCTACCGAAGTTTAAATCAAATTTTTGTCAGATAAGAAAGATCAAAACTACGAGCCAAATTCATACTTTTGATCGATTGACATGGAAAGAGGCGTCAATTAAAATAATTGATTTATGAATCAAACCTCATATTTCGATAAAATTGATACGTCTAAGCGGAGTCGAAATTAGGGGTGTCCTACGTTTCGATTTATCTATTTAACTTTTCCGAGACTCGCCCACACATACTTGTGCATAACTCTCGAAAAAGGGGGCATTTGTTGACCGAGAAATTTCGGTCAATCAGCGGTTGCCACGTGTCTCCATCACGACCGGGGATCAGGTAGACTTGACCGAGCAAATTCGGTCAAACTGCAATTGGGCTCGAAATCGAATCGGGCCAGAAAGATATGCAAAAGACAATTTGGCCCAAAGATCAAGCCCAGGCCCAAGATTCAAAAGCTCATTGGGTTCAAACCCAAGCCCATTGGGCCCAAAGCCCAAGCCCATTGGATCCAGGCCCAAGCCCACCAGGCCCATGAGAATTCTATAAATAAAGAGTTCATTTTCATTTTTAGGGTTCAGAAAATTTCTTCTCCTAAGAACTCAGAGAGAATTCCCAAATAACGAAAGACTCTTTGAATCCTGAAGACTGAACACTTCTTGAAAATCAAACATCTGAAGACTTCACCGCTACGTGAAGTTGAAGATTCAACATCGAGAACAAGCTGCGAAGCCCTCGATCCAAATCCAACAACGAGAACAAGCTGCAAAGCCCTCGAAACAAATCCAACATCGAGAACAAGCTGCGAAGCCCTCGATCCAAATTCAACATCGAGAACAAGCTGCGAAGCCCTCGAGAAACATTTACATTTGAGAGAGAAAGAATCAGAGGATAAACACTAGAGATTGTAATCCACTACGCACTGATACAGATAAATACAATACATCAATTCAAATTCAAATTCATTTACACGTGTCGAATTTCCATTCGTCGTTCGAATTCTCGTGTGAACAGAAAGCAACAAAATTTACCAGGAATTCGTTAATAACAAAATTTAGAAATATAAAAAACTGGATAGATATGCATTTCTAATTTACTTTGGTACATTTTTCATTTGAGCTTTCATTTAAAGGGAGAAAATAAAATATATCAACCTTCTCATTCACAATACTTCAATAATAAAAGATCAAATCAAGCTTCTCATTTACAAACTTCAGTAAAGCTTAAAAAGTTGTAAATAAAATTAATTTCAGAATCAAAAGAATCATACAACTATACAAGTTTAAATTTCACCATTAGAAGTAATAACACAAAGTTCATCAATCCACAAATCAAATCATACATTTTATCCGATTTTCAACAATATAAATTTCCAGCCGCAACCTACCACACATTCAACATCTTGAAGGCCTCAAGCCGGCAATGGTGGAGAGCGACTGCAGCGAGGCGGAGAGTGAGGACGGCGGGAGGCGACTGCGAGGCTGGAGGCGGAGCGAGGAGACTGCGAGGTTGGAGGCGGAGCGAGGCGACTGCGAGGTTGGAGGCGGAGCGAGGCGACTGCGAGGTTGGAGGCGGAGCGACTGCAAGGCTGGAGGCGGAGAGCGAGGTTGGAGGCGGAGACGAGGCGAATACGAGAGCTCGGCGGGCGACGAGGTGGAGATGAGAGAGAGGGGAGGCAGAGGAAGAACGCGAGAGAGAAGGGGAGGCGACTGATAAATGGGAATAGAATGGATGAAGAAACCCAAATTCATTTTATATATATATATTTATTTATTATTATATTGAATTTGGTTCGGTTCGGGTTGAACCGGGCCAAATTTGGTTCAACCCGCGAACCGAACCGAAAATTCGGTTTTTTAAAAATGCAACCCAACCCAACCCATATTAAAAAAAAAACCCAATACAACCCAAAAAGTTGGGTTGGATTGGGTTGGGTTGGGCGGGTTGCGGGTTTTTTGTACACCCCTACCACCCCCTTTATGGACACAGATTTATGAACTTGATAATTCAATGAGTAAGTGAGATTTTGAGGACTAGGTTGCTATGGCGACTTGTTGGGTTTTATGTCCTAAAACTCGTGGTTTGTAAACTGTTATGTTTGTATATATTCTATTTAGAATAAAGAGTTATTAGTTTTATTCAGTAAAAGAGTTTACTGGAATAAAGTGAAACGTGTTTGGTTTAACCTATACCAATGACCAACACCCTTGGCTGAATATGAGTACTTGAGCTTCATGTATGACATGATTGTGGATCAGGCTCAAGTAGTCAGTCAAAACAGTCTATAGTATACGGATAAGGCTGGGTACCTTATCCTGGTAACACTATTGGATGCGGCTCACTTTGTATTGTACAGAACGATGTGATCCGAATCGTTCCACATAGAGATGTGAGAAGTGAGGGCGTCCTGTGTAAAGAGTTTACATAAGACCGAACCGCGTATTAAGTCGCTCTCTCTTTATAACTCCGTTTACTGATGAGACCGACTTATACATATTGATGGCCTAGGTAACTCGATCTCAATCCTGAGCTCGCTATGAACTCCTGCTTATTCGATAGTATCCTTTGACTTGCACAGGTGAGAGTGGCCCATTCGCGCCGACTCAATAAGCCTACCATCTTGGGGATAAAGTCGAATAGGTAGCTGGGGACATAGTACAGCAAGATTGGAGTTCACTCCTAACCCGCTCTTCAGGGTTAGTAGATAGGTTGTTCCCTTAATAGCTGACTCCGGGGCTTGAACAATGAGCGCTCACACTCTCATGTGATGAGAGGGTTAACTAATCTGATGGTTGGACCACAGATCTATTGTTCATTAGAGGTGTCAGTGGTACTTAAGGAACAAGATGTAATGCAGGGGTTAAACGGTTTAAACGACCCAGCTGTGATTACGAACAACCTGTGAAGGGTCGACTTGCCAGTGACGGTTATATCAGAGGACATAATATATCTACAGTGAGGAGAGTGCAACCCTCGGACTATAGTGGAGTCTCCGGGGGTTAACGAAAGTTGATTCATTCGGGTTAAAAGAGTTTTGACCGAATAATCTCGTATCGTTGGAGCTCATGATCTGTAGGTCCTTTAGGTTCTCCTGGCTAGCTCGGATAACGTCGTGCAACAGTGTAAAAGAAAAGAAAAAGAATTTGAATTGTTCAAATTCGGGAAAAAGGAAAAGAATTTGAATTGTTCAAATTCGGTTTAGGGAAGAAGGATGGACATATTTAAATATGATTTAAATATGGGAATGGCCTAAAACATGAATAGGATTCATGTGCAAAAAATCGGTTTTCGGAAAACCGGGTTTAGCCATATTATTTAATTAATATTTGATATTGAATTAAATAATATTAATTAATTAAAAAGTTTAATTAATTAATAAAATATTTATTATTATATATATATATATATAAAAAAAAAAAAAAAAAATGAAAGTGTCTTACATGCATAATGCATGTAAGACACTTGTTGTTTTTTTGTTTAATATATATGTATACGTAATAAAAATATATAAGGGTTTTTGGGCCAGAGATAAGGATATAGATGGAGAAGGGTATTCAATGAGATTGAATTCTCCTTCTTTTTAGCAGACGGCTTGAAGTGAGGAAAAATTGAAAGTTTTTTTTTTAAACTTTCAGCCTCTGCCATCTTCTTCTTCTTCTCCCCATCTCTCTTTCGTTTCGTTTCTTTTCTTTTCGGAGTCCCACAACTCCGTTGCTCGGCGCCGAGGATAGCGGGACTACCTGGGGTGGTTCTTGGCGCGTTCGTGAGAAGAGGCTAGAAGAGTTCGTGACGAGAATCGGCCGGCGGACTTGAAGAAATTGGAGCTACAAGGGTATGTATTTCTAATTTCTTATTTCCGTCTTTAGAACATGTTTTCTATTTGTTAAATTGATGAAATTAGAGTATCATCGGTCCGAAATCGCTTTCCGCTGCGCAAGTCGCTCCATCAATTGGTATCAGAGCGATTTTGTGATTAACTCAATTTGCATCAATTTAAGTTGGTGGGTATTTTAATTAGAAATTGTTTCTGAATGGATGTCTAAAGTGAATATCGATTTTGGCATAGTTTCTATTTGAATTTCATTATATGTAATTGCCCGAGAATGTATGGGCTTTAATGCGTGCAGAAGAGTCTGTATTTTTAGAGTCATTAGAGTCCATATAGGTTTCTTTGTGAAAGAAGCTTGAGTTTGGAACTCGCCGAAATGTTCGGTATAAGTTCAAACTCGTTCTAGGCATTACGAGGAGAAATTCGAAGAGAAATTGGCCGAAGCGTTCGGAGGAAGCAAGCTGGTCAAAGGCGGTGCGAAGAGTTCGAAGTCGGCTCAAGACTTAGCTTGTTGCTTAAGCTTGTAATAAAATAGTTATTGCTTGCTAAATGCCAAAATCGATCCACTTTAGTGTGTTTAATTAATTATGCATTGTGAATGTATGTTTTAATTAAAATCCATGTTTGTATGTGCATAACGTATGCCATATAGATTTAAAATCCCACCATAGGAAGCATGCTCCATGCATTGGTATTATGTTATAAGTGTTATAATTTATAGTATGCATATTTGGGACTTCATGAGTATTAATATAAGTGTTATATTAATTCATGAATTGAATGTTGCTAATTTAATAGAATAATTGATATAAGTGTTATATTAATTATGAAATTAAATATACAACATAGGTTGCCATGGTTGTATGCATATTGAAGGTTATAAGTGTTATAATGTATTAGATGCATGTTTAATTCATGAGTATTAATATAAGTGTTATATTAATTCATGAATTAGTTCTTGTTTGCTTAATAGAATAATTAATATAAGTGTTATATTAATTATGAAATTAAACATCCAACCAAGATGCATTTTTATATGTTATAATTGTTATAATGTATAGGATGCATGCTTAATTCATAAATAATTGATATAAGTGTTATATTAATTTATGAATTAGGAGTTGTATATTTAAGAGCATAATCGATATAAGTGTTATATTGATTATGAAGTTAAATATTCAACTTGTCATGCCTTAGCGAATGTATGTTTGAGAAGCATATAGAAGTTGTTGTAGAAAGTCTAGTTTTGCAAGTGTTGTAAAAATGACTTAGACTTTTAAAATCTATAACAAAGAAAAGCATGTTCATTTAAGGTTAAATGATTCGATCAGGTTCATTAGATGAATAGGTCGTTATCTCGTAAATGCTAAGGTTATGAGAAACTCACCCGGTGAAATCTTGTTCGAGGTTGGAGGTATTTAAGCTGACGGTTTACGGAACACCTCCTACCTGGGGACGATCCGGTACTTGAGTAAAGTTAACCCGACTTTATGAGCATGCATTATAGGTGTGAGGTTAGTAAAGTGTTTATAACCTAGACATCTTAGGTAAAATTGTTTGCCTAGACTTAAGGTTTTATTTTCTTAGCCGGATAAAACCTGAGTAGTTTACCCTAAAACCGTTTATGATACTTAGTAGATGTGTTGAGAAGGAATATATGATATATCCCTCTCCTGCTACGCACTCCTTAAAGTTCACAACGTGAGAATTTTGCTCGGCCTCGTGTTGTCAATAGGGCAACCCCATTCGGATGGTATTTGCAACTTTCAATAGCAAGGTGAATGGAGTAAGTATCTATAGTAAGTGGGAGAAGGAAGTACGTCAGTACATCCTATGGTCTCCTCCATTGGATTGAACCGTAAGATTCTCATGTTCCGCCTGCAGGTTGCTCTTAGTGGCACCATCCATTCGGAGGGCGGGGCATGGGAGATCGAACATCTCAGTCACCATTTATGGATAGTGAAACACAGGGCCATTCCCAACACTGACATTCCATTCGGTTGCTATGTTGGGGCCGTTCTGTGCGTTCTAAAAATGGAGGGTCACACTTACGGGATTTGCTAAGGTGTTAGTAAATCCAGACCAAAAACGATAACTAAGATGCTATAGGAATATGAGTTATTCTGGTGTTAGCATTTAGTCAAGAATGTCTTGGTTTAGTAAAGGAGTGCTCGACTACCATTCGGTAGCGACCATTCTGACCTACTAAAGTATCGTTGTTAGTAGATAAAGAGTTTGGGTACTTTATTTACTGCTAAATCTCTTAATTGGTTTAAATAGGTTAAAATCGTTTCACTAATAGATTTACATTCTTTTTCAGCATGTCGAGCTCTTTTATACAGTTGTTAGCACACGACAAATTAACGGGTGAAAATTTTGGGACGTGGAAGTCGAACCTTAATGCAGTTTTGGTTCTCGACAACCTAAGATTTGTCTTAACAGAGGAGTGTCCTCCGGTTCCTGGTTCAAATGCCTCACGAACTGTTCGTGAAGCATATGACGGTTGGATTCGGGCTAATGATAAAGCTCGAGTTTATATCCTGGCAAGCATATCTGATGTTTTGTCGAGGAAGCATGAGGGGATGGTTTCCGCTAAGGAAATCATGGCTTCACTACAAGAGATGTTTGGAAAGCCTTCTTCATCTCTTAGGTATGAAGCCCTCAAGCACATTTACAACTGCCGTATGGCTGAAGGAACCTCTGTTAGGGAACATGTCCTTAACATGATGGTGTACTTCAATACTGCAGAAGTAAATGGAGCAACCGTCGATGAACAAGGTCAGGTTGGATTTATCTTGGAATCTCTTCCGAAGAGTTTCCTGCACTTCAGGACCAATATGGTCATGAATAAGATAGAATACAATCTGACGTCTCTTCTAAACGAGCTTCAGATTTATCAATCCCTGCATACCTCGAAAGGAAAGGATAAGGAGGTAAATGTTACCACTTCTGTGAAGTTCCAGAAAGGGTCTGGGTCTGGGACTAAATCTGAACCTCTAACTGTGAGTAATAAGATTATTCACAAGAAGAAGAGAAGTGCTAGGAAGGGCAAAACCCCAGCTGTAGGCAAGGTTAAAGCTACACACAGTGGAAAGTGTTTTCATTGTGGTGAAGAAGGGCACTGGAAGCGAAACTGCCCTAAATACCTTGCGGAGAAAAAGGCACAGAATGAACGACAAGGTAAATGTGATTTATCTTTTGTCTAAACATGAACTGTGGATTATGATTGTCATACCTGGATGTTGATTCAGGAACCACTAATCATGTTTGTTATTCTATTTCAGGAAACTAGTTCCTGTTTGCCAGTTTCTTGACGAAGATGCCTTATGAAGACGTCTACACAGTTTATACAGTGGGAGCTTGCTTGTTTGTTTAGTTGTTTGTATAGAAATAATTTCAAGTGTTGTAATTATTGTCTACAAACTCAAGTTTTTGAACGCTTTAGATGTATATAGTATCTTTTGTTTTTTAATGAATGGTTCATTTTGCAAAAGATGTATACAAGTAGTGTTCTATTAAACTTGGTAACAACTAAAGTGTTAAGACTTATCTTGTTTTATTGGAAGCTATAAATTAACAATGGTTGTTAGTTTTGCTGGTTCTTCTCAAGTGTTGAGAAAGTTTTAATGCAGTGGGAGAATTATGAGATAATTCAGCCTGCTATATTAGTATGTTGTATGACTCTAGTTATCATGCTTGATGATGACAGTGAGTTCATAAACAAGAACCAGTGGCTCAAAGCCATGGATCTTCAAGGGGTTTACAGACCAAGTCTATGAGGTGAAAACCTCTAATACTTGACTTTCTGGCAAAGGGACTTTCCTGAAGAGAAGAGGTTAATTGTGTATTAACTTCATCTCTTGTTGTCAGATGTAAGTTATATAGAATACTCGTATCCATTGTCCTGTTCTATTTGATAGGATAAGGTAAATGGATATCAAGACTAGCTATCTTGATAGAGTATCTATTAGTCTTAACCAGGGAGATACATTTTTCAGGATTAAGAGCAAATCGTTTGCGAGCTTCTTCAATCCATTTATGAATTGAAATAAGCATCTATATTCTGATTTATAAGGTTTGTTTTTCAAATCTTATGGTTTTGAACATTACATTGATAAAACTTGTTGGACAAGTGTTTAATCAATGTTAAAGCTTTCATAATATATTCCCGTAATTTTGTCCTAATCATTGAGAATGATGTAGGATTCATTTCTGACATTTAAGCATAAACTAGCGACCCACTCCCAAATAGTTGATCTGGAGGTAGGCTTTGTTTGTTCTAAGGATTCAGCTTGATCTGAGTCGTAAGAACAAATCGCTAGTGTTGTCTCTAAAATCTTTTATTTGACAAGTTGTTGTCAATATTTGATGGTCTATGGAAATGGTTTCCTTAGACACCTCAAGTGTTGAGGATACGAGATGCACCCAAGTGTATTTACATATTGGAGGTCAGATGTATCTTTTGAGATACATGGCCCGATATGTGCTATGCAGTGGGAGCTGTCAGTATTATTAGTCCAATTAGATTGGATTCCGGTTAAAGTTTTGTCCTTGTACTTAGAGGAGTAGAATACAATAGTTGTATTGTTGATACCTCGTTAGTAGCTAAGTCTATTTGCAGCTTGTGAAGCAGCAGTAAGTTTATAAGTTGAGCTCACAGTTAGTGCTACGAGGAGATGTGATGGTCACATGGAAAGCCTTGTAGTACTTCATGCTGATTAGTTTACTAAGTCTCTCATGGCTAAAGTGTTTGAGAGACACCTAGAAGAGTCTAGGGCTCCGAGTTGCTGGAGAGGACAGTGGGAGAAAACTTCTGATATATGATACATTAGTTTTCTCCACCTAACATGTACACCACGGACGTTTAAGTCCAAGTGGGAGTTTGTTGGGTTTTATGTCCTAAAACTCGTGGTTTGTAAACTGTTATGTTTGTATATATTCTATTTAGAATAAAGAGTTATTAGTTTTATTCAGTAAAAGAGTTTACTGGAATAAAGTGAAACGTGTTTGGTTTAACCTATACCAATGACCAACACCCTTGGCTGAATATGAGTACTTGAGCTTCATGTATGACATGATTGTGGATCAGGCTCAAGTAGTCAGTCAAAACAGTCTATAGTATACGGATAAGGCTGGGTACCTTATCCTGGTAACACTATTGGATGCGGCTCACTTTGTATTGTACAGAACGATGTGATCCGAATCGTTCCACATAGAGATGTGAGAAGTGAGGGCGTCCTGTGTAAAGAGTTTACATAAGACCGAACCGCGTATTAAGTCGCTCTCTCTTTATAACTCCGTTTACTGATGAGACCGACTTATACATATTGATGGCCTAGGTAACTCGATCTCAATCCTGAGCTCGCTATGAACTTCTGCTTATTCGATAGTATCCTTTGACTTGCACAGGTGAGAGTGGCCCATTCGCGCCGACTCAATAAGCCTACCATCTTGGGGATAAAGTCGAATAGGTAGTTGGGGACATAGTACAGCAAGATTGGAGTTCACTCCTAACCCGCTCTTCAGGGTTAGTAGATAGGTTGTTCCCTTAATAGCTGACTCCGGGGCTTGAACAATGAGCGCTCACACTCTCATGTGATGAGAGGGTTAACTAATCTGATGGTTGGACCACAGATCTATTGTTCATTAGAGGTGTCAGTGGTACTTAAGGAACAAGATGTAATGCAGGGGTTAAACGGTTTAAACGACCCAGCTGTGATTACGAACAACCTGTGAAGGGTCGACTTGCCAGTGACGGTTATATCAGAGGACATAATATATCTACAGTGAGGAGAGTGCAACCCTCGGACTATAGTGGAGTCTCCGGGGGTTAACGAAAGTTGATTCATTCGGGTTAAAAGAGTTTTGACCGAATAATCTCGTATCGTTGGAGCTCATGATCTGTAGGTCCTTTAGGTTCTCCTGGCTAGCTCGGATAACGTCGTGCAACAGTGTAAAAGAAAAGAAAAAGAATTTGAATTGTTCAAATTCGGGAAAAAGGAAAAGAATTTGAATTGTTCAAATTCGGTTTAGGGAAGAAGGATGGACATATTTAAATATGATTTAAATATGGGAATGGCCTAAAACATGAATAGGATTCATGTGCAAAAAATCGGTTTTCGGAAAACCGGGTTTAGCCATATTATTTAATTAATATTTGATATTGAATTAAATAATATTAATTAATTAAAAAGTTTAATTAATTAATAAAATATTTATTATTATATATATATATATATAAAAAAAAAAAAAAAAAAAATGAAAGTGTCTTACATGCATAATGCATGTAAGACACTTGTTGTTTTTTTGTTTAATATATATGTATACGTAATAAAAATATATAAGGGTTTTTGGGCCAGAGATAAGGATATAGATGGAGAAGGGTATTCAATGAGATTGAATTCTCCTTCTTTTTAGCAGACGGCTTGAAGTGAGGAAAAATTGAAAGTTTTTTTTTTAAACTTTCAGCCTCTGCCATCTTCTTCTTCTTCTCCCCATCTCTCTTTCGTTTCGTTTCTTTTCTTTTCGGAGTCCCACAACTCCGTTGCTCGGCGCCGAGGATAGCGGGACTACCTGGGGTGGTTCTTGGCGCGTTCGTGAGAAGAGGCTAGAAGAGTTCGTGACGAGAATCGGCCGGCGGACTTGAAGAAATTGGAGCTACAAGGGTATGTATTTCTAATTTCTTATTTCCGTCTTTAGAACATGTTTTCTATTTGTTAAATTGATGAAATTAGAGTATCATCGGTCCGAAATCGCTTTCCGCTGCGCAAGTCGCTCCATCACGACTATGCTTCGACCGGCAGCAGAGGTTTCGACAACAATAGCGATGGGACTGCAACAACGGCGGCGGCATTGCAATCGATCGAAGGAAAAGTATTGGACGGCTAGGGCAAAAGAGGAAGATAAGGGTCAGTTTCGTTGGTGATCGGCAAATATTTGAAAATAAGAAATTCAATCAAAAACATAAATATGTATTTGGGAGTAGAATTTAACTAATTCTTCTAAATGTGTTTTATAAGAATTTTATAAACATATGTAATTACCAAATAAATATTAGGTTCAACATACACTATTATTAATTAATTTATGAACAATTTTATGTTCTAAAGTTTGTATAATTATTATTTTACGATATTACATAATTTATAATAGATTATATTATACATTTAAATTTTAAAAAAATGAATTGAGATTTTTTTTTTTTTTTTTTTTTTTTTTACAATATGTAGGGGTGTGGATCATCGTACCATTTGAGCTATGCTTGGTAAAATGAGTTGAGTTTATAACATATGACCTACTATATTTATTCAAGTTTTTATTATTTTGTATATAATTTTGTATTTTAAATTTTCAAATTCATGATACACTTAAAACAAAAATAAAACAAAAAAAAATAAAATGTTGTTATCATAATTTCTACAGTTTCGATCACACAATCCATAATAGTTTTCAAAAAGAGAATCCAAACTGCATACTAAAATATGTGAATCTGGAAACATAAAACAGAATCTAGATTGTTTTTAATATTATTTTAAGCCACTTTAATAATTTTAATTTTAAGAATTAACTTTTTTTAATTAATTTTTTTAATTTATTTGTCAAACAATCAAATATAATCGACATGTCATATATATCCACCTCGTCACATAACCGTTCATTCATCATCTGGTCATTAGGTTAAAGTTAAGTGGGGACCATTTAGAATCCTCTTACAAACATGGGAGACTCCTCTCTTTTGAAATTTCAAAACCAAAAGTGCATTTTTCCCAAAAACTTATTTTAAACTGTCATTTTGTATAAGTTTTTGCCAAATGGATAAATTCTTGCAATTTATCCAATTTTAGGTCACTTAGTAAAAAAAACCGTATAACCTTGTGCCTAGACGTTGGAATTATGAGGATGGATATTTTTTTTTTCTTTCTGAAGATGGATATTTTATTTTATTTTATTGCAAAAGGAAAATGTTGATTATTTGAATATTGATGTACAAACTAGATCATTTTGTGATGTAATTAAATATAAACAAAAGATTTGTTGAGATACAATATTCTTTAAGTAATAGATATTTAATTAATTTAGAGAGGAGTAGGAGAAAATTGCAAAATTTCTTATGTTTTATTAATGTCTTTGTTATATATATAGTTTGTATTTCAATACGTATAACATGTAGTTTAAAATTTTATAATGTACAAACATTTATAGATTGAATGAGATATATGATTTTTGAATTTTTCTTTGGATAGTTACTATGCATATTTTTCTTAATAATTTAAGTAAATAAAAAACTTAAAAATTAAAATTAAAATTAAAAACTAAAATAAATTTTAAAATAATAAATATATTGTAATTATATTAATTAAAGGGTCGGTTGCACAAATAGCCAACCCAAACTAATTGCCCAAATTAATTGCAAATTTAGTAAACTTTAAAATGTTTTGCAAATATGGCAAAAACATCTGTTTATATATAGACTTTATCATATCAGTGATAGACTTCTATCATAGACTATTATCCCTGACAAAAATCTATAAAAAGCTGAGGTGATCAGCGATAGACTTCTATCAGCCATAAGATATCAGCGATAGAAATTGTCATATCCGCAAATTTTTTAAAAACATGCTATATTTTTAATTGTTTTTTTCTAAATTGACATTTGTTTCAATTTTTCTTAATTAAATACATTTATTTATTTATATATATATATATATATATATATATATATATATAAAAAAATATGTAAGTGTTTAGTTAAATAATTTAACAAATATAATTTCATTTTTAATAATTGAGTGATTTTAAAATTACTTCCGAAGTCAACCAAACTTTAATAATTTAAAATCACTTCTAATTATATAAAAATCTCTTCAATCCAAACATTAAAATGATTACATCAAAAATAATTTTATAAAATTAATTGTAATTAAATTTATTTTTTTAAAATCAATTACTTAACCATCACTCTCAAACATGTCCTAAATATTATTAAAGTCGTTGTAGTTACTTTATTTTATTGATTGTGGATTATGGTCAAACATGCAATGATTAAAATAATTTAGTTTACTCAACTCCAAGTTAGTGCCTCAAACACCTCCTTAGTTTAAAAAAACTCAAAGTTGGTGCCTCAAACACTCCACTTAGTTTAAAAAAAAAGGAAAGAAGAAGTAGAATGAAAAAATAAGAGTAATACTTGGTTCTTTGTTGTTAGCTCGGCCTGCAGGTGTTCGGGCTCAACCATAAATTGCCACGTGTCAAAACATTCTTTTTATTTTGAGGTGATCAGCGATAAACTTCTATCAGTCATAAGATATCAGCGATAGAAATTGCTATATCCGCAAAATTTTTAAAAACATGCTATATTTGCAAACAATAAGTCTTAAATTGTCATTTACTACAATTTTCCTTTTTTATATTTAATGTTCAATTTTTTTTTGTTTGAATATATTTTCCTCCCCTTGAATTTTGGGTTTAAAATTTTTGGTTTATTAACATAAAACCCTAAAATCTAAATACTAAATAGAAATACTAAATCCTAAATGGTAATTTCTAAATCTTAAAAAATAAATCTTAAATCTTAAATCTTACCATTAAAACCACAAATCATAATCCCTAAATTTAAGATAAAAATATATTTTTGAAAAAAAATAAAATAAAAATAATTTGAAAGTTTCATATAAAAAATATAGAAAAGAGCAAATTGACACCGGGTGGCAGTTCTTTTAAACCAAGTAAAGTTGGTTGGAGTTAGGAAAACTGTACCATGGTTAGGATTATCAAAATAATTTATATTTATTTATTTTCAACTGGGCGGTTTAGTGGAGTGAAGAAGAACACAGAGAGAGCAAACAATGGGTTCCTCATCTCTTCCCTTTCTTCCCCAACCATTTGCTCGAATTCCATCCCCAACCTTTCCGCCTTCTCTAAATTCCTCCAACCTTCACAACAATCTCAGATTCACTTCCATGGAGAAACCTGCAACTTCCTCTTCTCCACTGTGCTCGCCGCTTCTTCACAAATCCATCGCCTTCGCCGCCTCCATCTCTCTTCTCATGTGGCCGACTCCAGGTTTTAACATTGTGTTATTGTTTCATTTCAAGATGATTTGATGAGCGATTTTCGTGTTTCTTTGTGAAATTAGTTGTTTACCTGCTTCTTCCTAATCTTATCCACAACTCTTTACGGAAATCTTCGATATTCGGAATCGATTCAACCTGACACTGATCGATTAGCCGATTCTATGCAGCGAATGCCGGATTTCTATCGGGATTCTCCGGAATCGAATCGGTTCCAGGACCAAAATTGCCCGAAATCGACTTTCTCAATCGCTTCAATGGTTGGTTCGATTACGACCTTCGAATTTGTTTTTGAATCGTTGAATTAACCTAACTTTAGAAACGGATTTGCAGAGGAAAACCAGAAGAAATACGCGGAAGCTGATGCGAAATTCAAATCATCTCCCGTGCTGAAGGAACTTCTGGAGCGATCGAAGTTGAACAAGGAAAAGTAAAAAATAAGATTTGGGAAGTTGTTTTTTTGTGTTTTGTTTAGGGTTCATCAGAAATTTGGTTGAAGTGATTGAAATTGTTGTGCAAAACTTCAGGAATCGGCAAAAAATAGTTGACAAATATTGCATCCGTGGTGCGGAATGGGGAGTTGGAGATTGTTCGGCAGAAGGCATGTCGGCGGATGAGAGGGAGAAATTCATCGCAATGTTGAAGCAAAAGGCTGGGGAAGTTGATTAATTCAACTGTACCTCAAAATTTGCTCCCAAAGTCTCTGCCATGGAGATTTATTGAAGCTTTGGCATTCAGAGCAACCCCATTTTATTCTTCCTTTTTGACATTCATCAGATGGATGGACTAACAAAATGAGGTCTTGTTACAAATTATGTTTTCTTATTTATCAACATTTTTAAGTAGCCTCCATTCCAATCTAATGATTTTCTACAAATAATTAATAAGTTTATGATTTTTTAAATTTTGTTTTTTTAGGGTTCAGATTTAGAGTTTCGAGTTTAGGGTTCAAGGTCTCACAGCCAGAATGAGGAGTAAACATGTCCTTAGTTTTATTGTCATGTTGGATGCACTATTGTTTTTTATTACTAGTGGGTAACACGCAGTGACGAAAATATTGATATCGAGAAAATATTAATATCGATATCGATATTAATATCGGGAGTTCAATTTTACGGATATATTCATGGATATAAAGTTAAAACAGATATCGGGAGTTTAATTTTACGGCTAAATTGATAAAATATTGATATCGACGGATAATAATTCTGTATATCAATTTAAAAAAAAAAAATTAATAATTAAATTTATTCACTCCCAAACTAAGTTATAGATCTTGTTATTATATATATTCATAAGTTTAATTAATTATATTTTTTTTTTATGTTTTACGAGTATTTATAAAAGATATGATAGATATTCATTAATCTTTAATATTTAAATCGAACCCTTCTATTTAAGGATATATCGACATATCGACTGATACTTTCATTCTAGGTAACACGTGCAAGCATATTAGTTATTTTTTCTAATCACTCTAGATAAATTGTTTTGATTTGATTGAGAGTAGAAGCACCTAATTATATTAGATTATTTTTGTTGCTAGTTGGCTAAGAAGAGGTAAGTCTTCAAATTAACTTTATTTGCCTCTTAATCTTTCTTCTGCCTTTTTTTCTCTTAGTTTTTTTCCACGATTTTCATTTAAAAATACTCAATCTCTTCCTACTATTTTCTTTTTCAATCGATTTTTATAGTGAAGGTGGAGACCATTTGCATAGTGAATTTGTGGGTTGTCATTTAAATCCGATTAATTCTCTCCTAAATCAGAAATTAATTACCCAAAAAAATAAGGAAAATTGTAGTAAATAACAATTTAAGACTTATTATTTGTAAATATAGCATGTTTTTAAAAAATTTGCGAATATAGCAATTTCTATCGCTGATATCTTATGACTGATAGAAGTCTATCGCTGATCACCTCAGCTTTTTATAGATTTTTGTCAGTGATAATAGTCTATCAGAGATAATAGTCCATCACTGATAGAAGTCTATCAGTGATATAATAAAGTCTATCAGTGATAGAAACGAGTTTTTTTGCCATATTTGCAAAACATTTTAAAGTTTGCTAAATTTGCAATTAGTTTGGGCCTGATTGCTATTTGTGCAACCAGCCCAAAAAATAATGAAATTTTATTATTGAATGACAAAATTTCCACCAATATAATAATAATGTGAATCCTTAAAACCAAAGTAAAAAGTTTCTCCCTATCTAGCATTTATATGTAGTATAGACTATTATTTTTGGATTTTATAAATGATAAAATAAATTTAATAACATCCCTAATTAATTAAATAAGTTGTTAAAAATAGTGTAACATGGATAATTACTTCACACAACTAAATTTACCAAATAGAATATAATTTAATAACATGCTAAATTGCACAAATATGTATAATTACTTCACACATCTAAATTTACCAAATAGAATATAATTTAATAACATGCTAAATTGCACAAATATTATGAATAAATAAATAATAAAAGAATTCTTCTTGAGAAGTTTCCTTCCCATTGAGAAGGAGGAAGAAAGTTTTGCAACTCCATGCTACATCAACGCAGAAGATCAAGTCGACGACTCAAAAGAAGTCGACCAAAGAACTTATGTCTTCAATCGCATCAAGCCTTCAACTACTCGAACTTCGGTCTTCCAAAAGATGAGTATGGCCGCGACAAAAGAAGAAAATTCATGTCTAACTTCTACCTCCACTCGATCATCTTTCTAAAGGTTAAGTGTCTCTACATCAAAGAAAGACCGACTTTCAACATTTTTTTTTATTGCCTTAAAGTGACAAGTGATCAATAGGAAGGAAAAATGAAGACCGTAGGGGAAAGACTCTTCGATGGAGTAAATAGCGACAAAAAGATTCACAGTCGGGTTCCTTCACGCATGAAGAGCAAATTATTTATTCACATAAATACAAAAGGCTCCTTGAAGTTGAAGAAAAATCTCATCATCATAACAAATCCTACAAACAAAGTATGTGACCAAGACCATGATGCAGGCATTTGAAATGCAATATTGAGTATAAACTATATGTTGCTCCTGGCCCGCACGAGCTTAAAAGCTGAACTACTTGAAAACGAAATCAAAATTATGTATTGAACTACGTTATGACTTGATCCCTTCCATTCAAGGGTACGTAGGCAACTTAAAAAAAAAAAAACTTGAAGATTAGTCACGATAACAAAAAAATTCATCATGTAATCGAACTAAGGTTTCGTTTGGGATTGCGGTAGCTTTTAAAATAACTGCTTTCAGATGTGCTTCTAGAAGAATCAAGTGTCATATGAAGCTGATTAGTGTTTGGTAAATTTCCATTTTAAACATAAAAAAAACTTATCAGAGCATTTAGCAAGTTCAAACAAAATTGTTGTGGTAAAGATCAAAATAGACATGTTATTTTAGTTATTTATATGTTTTTTTTTTTTTTTAGAATAATTATTTATATGTTAATATTTAATATAGGTATGATTATAAGTTAATTATTTATAATTTTTATAGTTTAAGTTATAAATAATATTTTGATATTTCTTTAGATTTATATGATAAAAGGCTAGGAAAAATAATTGTTACATTAAATACTATCTAAAACAAAATTTGAGTCACAATTTTGACAAAAAAAAATTCTTTTGTTTCTATTTTTCCATCCAAATGTAGGTAGAAAGAGAAAAAAAAATCATGACTAAATAACAAAAAAAAAAATACTCTGAAATAATTTTGATGTTGTTATGTAATTTGCTTCAGTTCATATAAAACTCAACCATTCAATCAATAAAAATTGGTTGAGGAAGGATGTGGAATGATATAAATGGCCATAAAAAAATTTATTAGAAAAGGTTAATCGAGAAGCTAAAAACTAAAGCTACAATTACAATTGAGAGATTCTATTTTATATAAATTAAAAAAAAACTGTTTTACCAAACAACAAAAACAGTTAAGATTTTGTTAAAATAGATTTTTGATGTTCCCACCCCAATACCAAACGGACCCTAAGTCTTCACTCTATCCCTATTATCCAAAGGGTACGCAGGCAGCTTAAAACAAGTTTTAAGTTCAGTCTCTCCAAATAAAAATAAACATAAATGTCACGACTACTGAAGTTTCTCGTTGCAGATCAAAGGTTTTCATCATTATTTAGAGTGATGCCGCAAATTGAAGATGTTCAACCCTACTGGGGATGATGACGATACGTTAAATCCTACTAAACGTCACAACGCAAATTGAGGGCTTTCAACATTATCGAATGTAACACCATAATTGAAGTTACAATATAATATTAAACTTGCAGATGCACACCACGACAAAAGCGGCACCACCAATCGAACGCACATACTACTGTGACGGTGACACTACAAGCTTAATGTGCAAATCACCATGAGCGGCTGACCAAATTTTTTGAGATGCGGTTTCTCTCTCCCCGCCTCTGCGTTTTGCGGCTAAAAGAAATCGGAAATTTGAGAGGGTTGAGTTGTTTTATAAAACAACCCTAAATGAAGATAGACGAAGTTACAAGATTGTCATTCCTTCTGAATTTACGGAAATGCCCGCCCCCCACTTAAAGGTTTAAGAATGAAGATAGACGAAGTTACAAGATTGTCATTCCTTCTGAATTTATGGAAATGCCCGCCCCCCACTTAAAGGTTTAAGGAAAATTAGTTCAAAATGAGCATAAAAGTGGACTTGAATTCAAGACCAAAGAGAACTATGTTTACATAAGTTCCAATTTTCCAAACATGTTTTGTTAATACAACTTGGCTTCAGATTATAATATTTTGTTCAACTTGAATGAGAAATTTTAATCCATACGTACGTTGAATTGAAATTTGGATGCGTTCTGAAGTTTATCCCAAAATCATGAGTTGAGTTCAAATTTCATCTCAAATTCAAGCCTCAAGTCAAAATTGGTCGAAATCCCAAAATTATCCCAAATCAAATTTTCATCATTTCTACTTGTTCAAACCAAATTTTGGATAAAATCTAAAATTTACCTTGAGTTATTGGGCATATTCCAAATTTTATTCTCGAGCAAGATTTAGATTCAAAATTTATTTAAGTCCAAGTCTCAAATCAAAATCGATAACTTTGGTGTACTCCAAATTTTATCCCACATCAAAATTGGGATAAAATTCAAAGTCAAACCCGGCTCAAAATTCACATAAAAAATGGATAGACATCAAATTCTACTCTACATAGTGGAGTTAGGGTAGAACACAAAATCTACCGAAATCCAAGTCAAAGTTTGTTGCCAAATAACAAAAATCAAAATTATGACTCAAATTCATATTTTGATAAATTGGCATAGAAAGATGTGTCAAACAATGGATTTATGAACAAAACTTCATATTTCGATAAAATTGACATGTTAAGGCGGAGTCGAAATTAGGAGCAACCGTCCTACATTTTGATTTCAAAGTTTAACTTTTTCGAGACTCACCCACCCATACTTGTGCGTAAATCTTGAAAAAGGGGCATTTGTTGATCGAGAAATTCTGGCCAATCAGCAGTTGTCGCGTCATTATTCACAAAGCGATGACAAACTTACATCTGGGACGAATCTCAAATCGACAGGTGTCTCAGAATAAATTTGAAGACAAAATTGGCGAGTCTCAAGAAAACGCCGCGTGTGTCTTCATCATGACCGTTTGATCAAATAAACTTAACCGATCAAATTTGGTCATATTACAATTGGGCTCAAGATCAAATAAACTCAAAAGTTATTTAAATGGAAAGTTAGTCCAAATCCCAAATGATTAGACCCAAAGTTTACAAAGCCCAAATCCATATGTTTGGGCTCAAAAGCCCTAGAGAACTCATCATTCATGTGCAAGGTTCAGAAAATTCTTAGAGAGAATTCATAAACAACGAAGACTCTCTGAATCCTGAGAAGACTGAACAATCCTTCAACATCGAGAACAAGTTGCGAAGCTCTCGATCAATTCAACATCGAGAACAAGCTGCAAAAGCCATCGCGACACATTTACATTTGAGAGGGAAAAAATTAGAGGATAAACATTAGAGATTGTAATTCACACGCATACATACAAATGATTATAATCCACACGCATACATACAAACCAAAATTCATTTACACGTGTCGAATTTCGTTCGTCGAAATCTCGTGTAAACATGAATAAATTATATATTTTTAATTATTTTAGTTTTTTAAAAAATGTGACTATATATAGGTTCTTTTTTAAAAATTAAAATATTTTGACGTTTTATAAATATTAAAAGAATGGCTTATGAGATATGAAAAAGAAAAATGATTAAAGTTTCAATTTATAATATTTTAGAATAATCTTGAAACTTATTTCTTTTACTTTGAAATAAAACAAGATAACACGTGTAAGTGTAACTCTCGAAAAGAAAAAGAGTCGGGGTTATTTGCGATCCCCATATATAAATATTACGCAACTCAACTCTCTGAGGCTATAAAATGAAGCCAAGACAAGTAAGTTTTTTTTTTTTACCCTTTTCCAGCCGAACGACGTTGAAGCGTTGCCGTCGCCGCCATACACCGACCCTTTTTTTTTTTTTTTTTTTTTTTTTTTTTTTTTTTTTTTTTTTTTTTTTTTTTTTTTTTTGAATCATAATAGGGAAATATATACAATATCTTTTCCTTATCTGTGGTGCATTTATTCTGTCATTATTTCCGATATTATTTCCATGTTTTGTCATTACAATTTATGTATAAATCCTATGTAATTCTCTATTATCGTTCACATGGTATCAGAGCCCTGTTGTAATCCTAGGAAAACAAAGTTGAGTAAACCCTAGGGCGGCGGCATGCCGCTGCCGCCGCCTGATCTCGTTCATCTGATTTCTATTTTTGTGTCATCGTTCTTCTCTCCTTACTCTTCCCATCGCCTCTATGATTCCGCCATTTAAATCTACCGTCGGGTGCTGCCACCTTCCGCCTGTCGTCGCTCCGTTCAGCCACCTCCGCTTGTCGCCGCCCTTTGCACCACCACCGCCATCTCCCCCACGACGGTCGCCGCCGTCTCCTTCGCCTAACCCTTCGACTCTCCACCGCTGTTCTCCGAATGCCACCTCCGCGCACCGTCGCCACCTTCCTCAGCCATTCGTGAGCCTAGATCTAGCTATCATTGTACCGCCGCCGTTTCCTCCGCGCACCACCACAGTCGTCTCCTACGCGCATCGCCGCCAGATTCGTTCTCCCCACCGCCGCCGATCTGCCCAGATCTGCCTCTGCACCGCGCCGCTCGCTCATATCCACCACCAGCCGCCGTTCCGTCTTCCACCTCCGTCTGTCGCCGCAACTCCTTCCGCCGCCCCGTCGTCTGTCGTCGTTTCAACGTCGTTCAAATCTGCCCGAACCCACCGTTGTCACTCCCTCCGCTTGTCGTCGTTCTCGCCAGCCCCCAGATCTGCACGACTCGCCAATTGCATGCTCAGGCCGTTCAGATCTGCCCGAAACATCTCCCTCTGCACTCAGATCTGCTCGGCCAACTCCGCCGCAGATCTCCCTCCGCACCAACCCGCCGTTCACACAGATCCACCTCCGTCTTTGGCAGCCCAAATCCGCTGCAGTCCTCCTTCCATTTGCCCAACTTCGCGCCGCTGCAACACATCTCCCTCCGCCGCTCGCCCGGATCTGCCCGCCGCCCCCTACTACGACAATTTACAAACCATCCTCTGACTTTCAGATTTTAATCCAGACCTAAATTCCGGTCTGGTTCGATTCGTTCTGGTTTGGTTCGCTCTGGTTCAGTTCACTTTAGTCTTAGTTCATTTCGGTTTAGCTTCAGTTGATTTTGATTCAATTTTGGTTCAATTAGGTTTAGTTTGGTTCGGTTCATCTCTGGTTCTGATTGGTTCATTTTGGTTCGATTTATGTTGATTTGAATGTGTTCAAGCAAATCATCTGTTCGCGCAAGCTCGTTCGTGCACATCTGTTCGCGCGCCTCTGTCCGCGCATCCTCCTGTTCACCTATGTCCGCCGCGCAATCTCCCCTCGATTTGTTGGCCATATAATGCAGCATAAACCTCTGCATGTTCCAATCAATACTTAACAAACTCAAGTTGGTTTCTCCAATACCACCTTGAGTTTGAGGGAGGGTGTTGACATAAATTAAGGGATTCCAATTCCTTAATTTACAATATCTTTTCCTTATTCGTGCATTTATTCTGTCATTATTTCCGATATTATTTCCATGTTTTGTCATTACAATTTATGTATAAATCCTATGTAATTTCCTTATGAGATATACTGAATAATACATTCTCTATTATCGTTCACAACTAAATTACCATCTGATTTTAATAGATTCGAGTTGAAGAGAACAAAATGACAACCAGCGGCGAGGGTGACCGTCCGAAATTTGTATAATTTGTTCTATGAATCTAGGCCTCTCTGTTGTAAATTAAACTTACTTTTGCTTCAAACTTTGTAAATTTTGTTCAATAAATTTATTGATTTGCGTTTTTTACTTCTCACAGGTGTTTTTCTTGGAAATGTACGTGTTTGTTCAGTTTTATTTGTGATTAGCCGAGAGCCGAGAGCCGAGGTTGGTTCTTCTTCTTATTCTTATTTCAAATTATCCCACAGACTTCTTGGTCATCAACACATACATATATGCCAGCTGAGCTATGCTCGCCTGACTTTATTTAACCTAGAAGATATCTAATAACACTCCTCCAGTGTGCAGTTACCAGTTCCACGCACTTGGAAGGAGAAGGCCTTGAAAGTGGATTAACCAGGGAGTGAACGGTCTTCAGATATTGTATCTTCCTTGTTGGAAGTTCTGGTAAAAAAAGACTGAGAATCTAGAGCCTCTTTCTGATATTTTCACATGTTAAATGTCAAATAAAATACATTGGAAGCCCAAAATTCTAGCTTTTCTTGATTTGCAGAATGAAGTCACTCCCGTTACTCCAATAGAAGAAGAGGAGTGAGAAGCCTACCATATTTGTTCCAGCAAATGATCCTCACTCTAGGCAATGCTTTTACAATCGCAGGATGCTATTTATGTGGAAGAAATAAATGGAAACCCAAGGGTCTATTTGCGTTCTCGTTTCCTGTTCTCTGTTTCTTGGTTCTTGTTTTCGGTTTATTGTTTCTTATTTTTTAGGAACTAGAAACAGTAACATGTTTAATAACTACTCTTATTTCTTTAAAAAAAGAAATAGGAACTTCTTATATAACAGCAAAGATGAAAAAATCGCCAAAATTCACGAAAATATAGTCGAAATATTGCTCAAATGAAGGTATTGGGGTAAAATCGTTTTTACCCAAAATTGTCGATATTTTGTCGATATATTAAAGAGTTTTGTGGAACAGATAGTCAGATATATTCTGTTATTGAGAATGGCCAAAGCCAGGAGTATATATACTCTTACAATTCCTATTTTGTAGGAAAGACTAACCACACCTTTATTCTAGGAAACATAAAGCTTAATATAGAAATTAAAGTGTTGACTTGAAGAAATAGTCATAGCCTTTAATACTCCCCTCAAGTTGGAGCGTGAAGATTACAAATGCCCAACTTGCGAAGAAGAAGTGAAAATTGTGTTTTACCAAGGGCTTTGGTTAAAAAGTCTGCCAGTTGTGCACCCGTCCGAACATGAGACGTAGAAATCGTACCATCTTGCACGGCGTCACGAATAAAGTGGCAATCAATTTCAATATGTTTCGTTCGTTCATGGAAAACTGGATTGGCCGCTATATAGAGAGCGACTTGACTATCACAAAATAATTTCATGGGACGCACATGTTGTATCCCAAAACAAGCCAAAAGGGATTTCAACCATTTTAACTCACATGTAGTAGTGGCCATAGATCTATACTCGGCCTCCGCCGAAGAACGAGAAATAGTTGGTTGTTTTTTCGTTTTCCAAGACACAGGAGAAGAACCTAATAAGACCATGTAACCTGTCAATGATTTTCGTGTTAGTGGACAACTCGCCCAATCACTATCACAAAAAGCATATAGCTGAAGGTCATTCTCTTCTCGCAGCAGAATGCCTTGACCAGGACAACCTTTCAAATACCGCAAAACTCTCAAAGCTGCATCCCAATGTTCAAGACGAGGATCACCCATGAACTGAGCTAGTATATGCACAGAGTAACAAAGTTCAGGCCGTGTAATCGTCAGGTATATAAGGCGACCTACAAGCCGCCGATACTTCTCTGGATCATCAATGTTGACACCATTGATTGTGGCAAGGTGATGATTTTGCTCCATTGGTGTAGAGACAGGGCGTGCTCCAAGCAAGCCCGCTTCACTGATAATGTCAAGAACATATTTGCGTTGGGAAAGAAACAAACCGTCCTTCCCACGTGCTACTTCTATCCCAAGGAAATACTTGAGTATGCCCAAGTCTTTCATATGAAATCTCTCGCTGAGTTGTTGCTTGAATTTTGTAATTGCCAAAGAAGAGGAACCTGTAATGATAAGATCATCGACATATACAAGAACATGTAAAGCAACATCATCCTTGGAATAATTAAATAATGAGTAATCAGCATAAGATTGCGTAAAACCAATCTCCTTTAGGGCCGTTGAGAGCTTAGCAAACCAATTCCGAGGCGCCTGTCGAAGTCCATACAAGGACTTACGCAATCGACATACTTTGTCAGGGGCACCGGAGTTAAAACCAGGAGGGAGTCGCATATATACCTCCTTAGCAAGATCTCCGTGTAGAAAAGCATTATGCACATCCATCTGGTGAAGCTCCCATTTTCGTGCCACTGCAATAGCCAGACATGTGCGAATCGTGACCATTTTTGCTACAGGAGCAAATGTTTCATTAAAGTCGAGTCCAGCAATCTGACGATTCCCATATACAACGAGACGCCCTTTTAATCGTTCAATCGCACCATCAGACCGATATTTTATTTTATAAACCCACTTACAACCGATTGCTTTCTTTCCAGGTGGAAGATCCTCCAGAGTCCAAGTCTTATTCCTTTCAAGTGCATCTATTTCATCTTGCATAGCCTTTCGCCAACCTGGATCCTTAACAGCCTCTTTAAAGGAGGTAGGTTCAGTTCCTGTAGTAATTGCTGCCAAAAAATGGGTGTGTTTTGCAGAAAATTTATCATAATTTACGTAATAAGCAATGGGAAAAGGAGTACCTGAGGACTTTGATGAATCGTGAACAGGTGATGTGACGGGTTTGGTAACACGGACGGTGTTGGTGATGAAACCCTTGAGTCTACAAGAGGGTTTCTTTAGTCGATGACCTCGACCAGTTTCAGGCACAACAGGTTCAACCGTAGGTACTACATGTCCAGTATCCAAGTCACTAACTGCAGGTGGTGTACATACCGGTATAGTCAGTGGTACATCTTCTGTAATACTCGAAGACTCAGCATTCCCCCGAGGTATATCTGCTGCCATACCCGAGGACTCAACATTTTCCATATCTATATCTTCGGCGATGCCCGAGGCATCCTTACTCCCATATGGTAAGACAATATCCTCAAGAAAAGCGACACTATCATAATACTTCGTATTTTCAGATGGATTATCAACATTATGCAAGGAGACCTCTTCGGAGAAAGGAAATTTTTGTTCACAAAATACAACATCTCGCGATATAAAGAATACCTTTTCTTCTAAGTCATACAAACGCCATCCCTTTTTACAAAACGGATACCCCACAAACACACATCGTCGAGAACGAGAGCCAAACTTGTCCTTTATACGAGGTTGATTTTTGGCAAAACAAAGACAACTAAAGACACGAAGAACATCATACTTAGGAGGTGATGCAAAAAGAATTTCGTGGGGTGTTTTATTATTGAGTAATGGAGTAGGGGTGCGGTTGATGATATAGGCGGCTGTCAGAATACTCTCCCCCCAAAAAGAAATAGGTAGATTGGCTTGAAAAAGTAATGCCCTAGCCACATTAAGAATATGCCTATGTTTACATTCAACACGCCCATTTTGTTGCGGTGTATCAACGCAAGAGGTTTGATGGAGAATACCATTATCAGCATAAAAACGATGAAGGCATGTAAATTCTTTCCCATTATCACTTCGAAGAATCCTAACATGCTTATCAAATTGAGTTTTAATCATGCGACAAAAATCCTTAAGAAGTTGAGATACCTCAGCTTTGACAGTCATCAAATATACCCATACAGCTCGAGAACAATCATCAACAATAGTTAAGAAATAACGAGCACCACTACTAGCAGACAAAGAATACGGACCCCATATATCACAGTGGATTAAGTCAAAAACATTTGTTGCTCTATTAGTACTCAGAGAAAACATGCTTCTAGTTTGCTTAGCTCGTAAACAAATTTCACAAGCTTCATGGATAACATTACCATCCTTATGTCCATGAGTTCCAATATTATCGGGCAAAAAAGAGTCTACTTTTCGAGAAGGATGACCCAACCGTCGATGCCACAATTCAGTTTTATCTCCCACTGTTGCTCGATACGCTTGAAATTGTCTCAAATGCCGAAACCAATAAACCCCGTCACATTGCTCACCTGCTCCGATCAAAGTTCTCAAAGCACGATCCTGTATGATGCAAAGCTTATCAGTAAAAGTGACAAAATAAGATTGATCGACAAGCAAGTGAGACACGGACAACAAATTGCAAGTAAGATCTGGAACGTATAGTACATTATGTAGGACCAAAAATTTATTCAAAGAAATTGTGCCTTCCTTGGTGGCAATGATTTGTTTACCATTCGGCAGTCCAACAGAAGTAGGAGCAACGTCAAATAATTGAGTAAATAATCCAACATTACCAGTCATGTGATTTGAGCATCCGGTGTCAATGATCCAATCATTGGAAGAATCACTCTTACCACTCAATTTTCCGGTTGAAGAACACTTCTCTTTTGAAGTGTGGAGCATGTGCACAAGTGTAGCCCACTGATCATCTGAGAGACCAGGAACACCACACCGATCTGAATCCTGAACGGGTGCTTGATCAATAGGTCGTAAGGTGGTTGTTGCGGTATACGTCCTTACCAAACTTCGGTCATACCTGACGACATTGGCTACTTGGTCGCAGCGCTCCTTCCTCCTCTCTCGTTCATAATTCCATCCGTCAGGAGGTTTGGTTGTTCGATCGTCCGCCATAATAGGATGATGATAGTTGGACTTCATAGGTTCGTCGTCAACTATAATAGGATAACGATAGTCGGAATTCGTAGGTTCGTCGTCAACCATAATAGGATAACGATAGTCGGATGTCATGGTTTCGTCGTCATTCATAACGAGATGACGATAATCAAATTTCGTTGTTTTGTCGTTAGTCATAACGAAAAAATCGAAGTAGTCGTAGTTTGGTCGTCGTCTCCTCTCTTAGAGTCGCCGCCACCCTAGAGTCTAGTAGGGGTTTTTTCCTTTTTTTTTTTCTTAGGATCTTTGCTCTGAACCACGAGCTCTGATACCATAAAGAGTTTTGTGGATTAGATAGTCAGATATATTCTGTTATTGAGAATGGCCAAAGCCAGGAGTATATATACTCTTACAATTCCTATTTTGTAGAAAAGACTAACCACACTTTTATTCTAGGAAACATAAAGTTTAATATAGAAATTAAAGTGTTGACTTGAAGAAATAGTCATAGCCTTTAATATATATCGGCGAAATATTCGATATGTATATTATATCGTGGATAAAATTATTAATTTTCTTTCAAAAGAGTTGGTTGTTTGTCATACATAATATGATAAAAGAGTCGGGTTCCATCTTGAATCTTGCCTAATTGTTTTTCCTATGTTTTTTCACTTTCTCCCTCCCCATCGACTCCACCCACCCACTCCCTCTTTTATTATTTTTTTTTATTTACTTTTGTTTTCTATTCACTTTTTTCTTTTTACAATTTTTTTTATAATACTTAATTTATTTATTTATTTTTCTTTTTCCTCCTCCACAATCCTACCTTTTATTTATTTGTTATTATTTTATTTTTATTTGTTTTCTATTCACTTTTTTCTTTTTACGATTTTTTTTATAATACTTAATTTATTTATTTATTTTTCTTTTCCTCCTCTACAATCCTACCTTTTATTTATTTGTTATTATTTTATTTTTATTTTTTTATGAGTTATATTTATTTTATTTCATTTTGCATTATTTTTAATACTATATTAATACAATATTTTACATTGCTGTTAAATAATATTTTTTTTTATTTATATTTTTATTACTTTAAGCATGTATTTCAAAAATTATGGCGATGATTTTGTGGGACATGTTTAACAATATTCTGTAAGTTTTTCTCTCCCAACAAATTTTGTTTTTAATTCTCTCGCTATTTTTCATCATTTTCTAATTTTTATTATTATATAATTTATACTTCCTTTATTTTTTTTAAGTTTCAAAATCAGTAACTTTATTTTGTTTTGAATTATTTTTTAATACAATGTTTTGTGTTGTATTATTATTAAATGATGTATTTATTTATAATGACATTTCTATTAATTAATGAATTAATTAATTTATTTCTTGACATATATATTATTATGCTAAGTTTTGTATTCCATGTTTAATGTATAGAATGCACACTTTATAAATAGTATAATATAATTTTTAGTTTATTAAATCAAGTAAAAAAATTGTAATCTATAAATTATTCGAATTCATATTCATTTTTCAGTCTTCAATATTATCTATTATTCTATTATTATTCATATTTGAGTTCTATTTTTTGAAATATATGCTTAAAGTAGTAGTGTATTACTTAATTAAGTTTGCTCTAAAGTTTCATAAAAAATATCACAATATTTCTATCAATTTTTGTAATATCCGTGATTATTCTCGAAATATCCATATTTTCGTCCTGGTATAACAGTTTCTTGTTTTTGTTTTTTTTTTTTTTTTTACCTTTTTTTTTTCATTTTATTTATAGTTTAAATATAATTTAGTTATATAGTATAAAAAATATATAACATGCATTAAAATATATAAAGCAAAGTTAATTATCAAAAGCAACTACATTATTTAATACAAGTAAGTCCTGATTCAAAATTAACAACACCAATAAAATTATTTTTATTTATTAGATGTGGTCCAAATTTGATCTGTAATGTCATCTCTCACTCGAGTCATTCTGAAATAAAATATATAAAAAACAAAAAACGTACAACCTTGTACATAAAGTCAAGAACTTAGAAGAAAAAGGAAACTGGACACCTATTTGGACCAACAAGCTAAGACTATGTTTAGGTAAAATGAGAACAAAATAATATAAAAAGAAACATAACAAAAAGAAACACTTTTTTTATACTTTTTCAATTTTTGTCCTTTTTTTTTTTTAGAAATGTTTCTAAAAATTTAGAAACAATAAACGATAATAATTATCAAACAAGTTTGTTTTTCAAAAACAAATGAGAAACGGGAACGTTATCAAATGGGCTCCAAGTCACCCGTATCCGATTCAGAAGGAAGTTATGCCAGAGGATCATCTTAATTACACATTTACATGGTATGTCGTTAACCTTTTTCATATATTCTTTCCATGTAAAGTTCACTATTTACTGAAGTATAGCCGTGAAGTACTTCTAAGCATACAAAGATTTTAGACCTGAAATAAGTTTCAGTTTCTTTTAGTTGTGATTAATTATTATTCCAATTGTATTTGAGAATTAAGTCCTTTGGCATTTTTTTAAATGAAAAGTCACATCTCCATGTCAATTGACATGGATGCTCCCCACCTTCAATATCACTTACTTAGTATTTTAATATAATATTAAACTATACGTGTCGGGTGAGAATTCAAATCTACGACGTATTAGTTTTTTTTTAATAAGTTATATTATTATTATTATGTCGAGATTGCGTTGATCACTATATGCTTTTTGTTAATCACTTACTTAATCATGTTAACAGTCAAAGTTTGAGATAAAAGTGTAATTCCTAATTTAATTAGGGGGTTAAATGAAGAACTAATTTAGATATAATTGGTGGAAAAAGTTAAAATATTTAGAAAGTACTTAGGAGCTCGCCGTCTTCCCTCGCCGTGCCATCCACTATCGATTCTCCATTGCCCCATTCATCTGTGTTGGGGATTTTTTTTTGCTTTCAATCTGGTGATGTGTTTGATCATAATTTAACACATAATTTATTAAATAGTAAATTAGACTAAAAAATTTCATACTCAAAACAAAGAATAGGATGCTATGTGTTCGATAGATGCAAGGGAGCAACATAATTTTTTTTTTTTTTTTTTTAAATAAGCTCAACAGCATAGTCCTCATCGTTAACATGCAACAGCAGACTAAAGTATCTCAAATTCAGAATTTTCACATGCTTGACAACTACAGAAATTCCACAGACAACTCCACCCCCAACCTTTAAAGATACATCGCCCTCAATGTATTCAGAATTTCCACATGTTTGACAAGTACAAAAATTCTACAACCAACTTCACCCAACCTTAAAAATACATTGCTCTCAATGTATCAATACATCAAGCAAAGCAATTAAATGAACAAAATTTAAGGGAACAAAAAACCTCAATTAAATGAACAAAATTTAAGAGAACATAAAACCTCCCCTGAATTTTGTGAGGTCGACGGTTGAAGCAGCGCGGTCCTTGCCCAATTATTTGGTTCTTCAGGTCAATCACCTACAAAAGAAAAACAAAGAAACTAAGCTGGGAAAATAAAAACTAAAAGTAAAGACAAGAATTTAAAAACGCATGTGTTGCCTCCCAAGAAGCGCAATTTTTTTAACGTCGTTATGCTCAACGTGTCCTCCACTCTCTCAAGGTACACAAAAATTCTCGTACTTCTTTGGCCCCTTCTTCCTTGAATCAATAAAACCTGCTAAGATAAGCAAACTCTTCGACTTTTCGAGGCAGCCGGACAAAGATATTTTTTATTTATTTTTATGATATATGAAAAAAATAAGACTCGACAGAAATTAAAAACTCAACTGACTCAACATAAATTAAAGTCTCGATAGACTTAGGAGAATGAGGAAGAGTGCATGCATCAATAAATGAATTTTTAGAGAATAGAACAAATAAAGACTCGTAAGGCTCAAACTCTATCACCTGAATCTCCTCGTCGGGGCTAAGCTCAACCTTTTCCTTAGTCTCTCCAACCTCGTCGTCGCATTTCAAAAAATTCTCAACTTCTTCATCATAATCGGGGTACATTACGATAATGACCCTCTCCTCAGTGGTATGCTCAAATGAATGTTCTTCTTCAACCTCCAATCTCTTCGCTAAATCGAGCAAATGACTAATTTACTCACTCGTTCTTTGCACCTCGGCTCGAGTTTCAAATCGAGACTGGCGCCATTCCTGCGTAATTTGGAAAGTTTGATTAACTAATTCATCAACCATTTGTTCCAATGACATACTTTGGAGAGGATTCTGAGAAGCTCCTTCAGCTTCATAACTTGAAGCTCGTCCCCAATAATCTAATGGATAATCTGTCATCCTACAACAAAAGGTAAATATTTTTTTAATTTTTAAACAAATAAAATTTAATTAAGAGAAACTAAATGGTTCCCCACAACGACGCCAAATTTGGTAAATAGGGTGTCGAGGCCGGCCAAATTAATATTTATCTTCTCTAATTTGTAGATAACAGTAGTCAGGTCGATCCTCACGGAACCTCTAATTAGTCTCTCCTAATTAATTTCTATTTGATTTTAAATAAAAATAAATAAATAAAATGGTGGGGTTGGTTACGAAAAATTAAATGCGAGAAATTAAAATGTAACATGTGCTCCTAATTTAAGGGATCAGGATTTACTTGATGCGTCTTAGATCCTAGAGATTCAAACATGCTTAACTATTCTATCTTACGCACACGAAATGTTTGGCCATATTCTGGCTCAAACACCCCAAGAAATTAATTAGATACGTGCAATTCTAATTAAACATGCTCTTTAATTAATCTAAGTTGACAACTTCTAAATCAATTAAAGAATAGTGACTGGTAACACCGCGACGAATTAATGCTGAGATTAATTCGATTTCTCTGCTAACCTTGAGCCCATCGTGAAAACAATAACCAACTCATACCCCCACTTGTCACATAGGCTCGAGTTACTTAGCCACGATTAGACCCTTGCTACTTGCATTAAAACTTGTCAGGAATTAAGGCTAGCACACTGACAAGAGTAACAATTAGGGATGTCAAGTTCTAATTAGAAAGGCACGCTATTCGAGATCGATACAGGTAGAAGATGCAAGAGATAATCAATGCTAAGCTAGAAATTAACATAAACTCTCACTAATGCATAAAGGTAAAATTCCTAACCTCAAATTAGAGCACTTACCTTAGGTGCTCGTTGTGAAAATCAAGCTAAACAACAATGGTTTGAGCTCTCATACAAGAAAATTGAGAGAAAATTAATTTTTTTTTTAGAGAAATCGTCAATCCTGAGCCCAAAACGAAGAGAGAATGACCTAAAAATCAGAAAAAGTGAGTTTTATAATCGTCGTAGCGTCGAGACGCTACAGGCAGCATCGCAACGATACGGACGAAAATCTTCAGCGCACGTGCGTTCGGAGCGTCGAGACGCTAAGGACAGCGTCTTGACGCTTGCTCTCAGGTTTTTCTTAAATTTGATTGAGCAGCGTCGAGACGCTACAGGCGGCATCGAGACGCGGGACCTCCAGTGTCAAAACGTTATTTTGCTTCTCTTCTTTGTCCGGTTGCTTCCCGAGGCTTCTTAGCACCGAAACGCGTCCTTGGACTTCACGAGCTCTTTAGCGCGAACAACCTACAATATGACCAATTAATCAACAATAAGCACGATATTTAGCTAATATTAGGGAGTAAATAATAGCTCGATTTGAGAGCTATCAAACCTACGGTAAAAACTTGCATGACCAAGAAAAGACCGGACTTCCCGAACATTCGTAGGGTAGGGGAGGTTAGCAATAACATCAATTTTAGCTTTATCAACCTCGATGCCCCTAGAAGACACTATATGCCCTAGTACAATGCCCTGATTGACCATGAAATGACATTTCTCAAAGTTCAGAACCAAATTAGTTTCAATGCATATTTCCATCACATGTGACAAATTACTCAGACAATCATCAAAGGAATCACACCATAAACAGTAAAGTCATCCATGAACACTTCAATGCATTTTTCAATAAATTCAGAAAAAATACTCACCATGCATTGGTGAAATGTTCCAGAAGCGTTACAAACCCCAAATGACATCCTTCTATATGCATATGTACCAAAGGGGCACGTGAAAGTGGTTTTATCTTGGTGCTCTTGTGCAATAGGGACTTGGTAAAAACCAGAGAAACCATCTAAGAAACAAAAATATGGCTTCCCAGCTAAGCGCTCCACCATTTGATCAATAAAAGGAATTGGAAAATGATCTTTTTCTAGTAATCTGATTCAATTTCCTAAAATCTATGCACATTCTCCATCCGTTTTGAATCCTCATGGGTACTAATTCATCATTTTTGTTCCTAACTATAGTGATGCCTGTTTTCTTAGGAACTATGTGAATAGAATTGACCCATCTACTATCAGAAATCAGGTAAATAATACATGCGTCAAGTAGTTTGATGATTTCAGACAAGATCACCTCTTTCATCGCGGTATTTAGCCTTCTTTGGGGATCACGAGAGGGCTTCACTCCCTCCTCCAACATAATCTTGTGCATGCACAAAGCTGGATGTTGCGTGCTCAATGTGTAAATTAAAATGCAATGTGAGAGCACTCAGAACATGCAAGCATACATGGTCTTGTAGCAAGTAATAAGTATTTTTTCATTCGATTTCCCACAGAGATTTATTCTTAGTTACTAGCGAAGTGAGATGTTAAATTAGAAAGGATGGTTTGAATGGGGTAGAATTGGGATTAATGTGCCTAACTAATAAAGAACGTGCGAGATATGTAAGCATAAACAAAGACAAGTAAAGAGGTTAACTTGAATGTAGGAGAAAAAGAATTGCGGAGAAAGCAATTATCTAGCAATAAAATCGCAAAACAGAAAGTTAAGAAAAATGGCTAAGGCAAAAATTTTAACTAAGAAAATTGCGCAGACAACAATTTTCTAGCAATTGTACTAACAGCGTTTTAAGGGTGAAGTGTGGAAACAAGGGCTACTAACGACTCCTCTATAGGTTTTTTCATACGATCCTTCAGCAGTAAATCAACTCATCATTCATCAAATTAACTCATTCTCATGTATCTCTCGATTTCATGCATTAGATCCTTTAGTTTACTCATGTCCAAGTAAGGCTTAAGCATCTACTTATATAAGCAAGTTAATGATTTGTGCTAGGAAAACGCCTATTCCTAGGTCGTTTTCTGGCTACCATGAAAGGCTAGCATGAATGGACGACTCTGAACTCTTACTCCTTCCAGAGGTTAGGAGTTCTTTAGACAAAATGGATGGCCAATCGAAATTGTCCATGGGATGAAGCACACATACATTCAATGCACTTGAAGCTATCCTACATGCTGAATTCACATACTCCTACCTATAGATTCATCATTAGCAGACCCTTATGTGGTTTAGTTACTCATGGATGAAGATGGCATGGAAAGATTTAAGTATTTAAACATGCTCGACAGTATTCAAATAGAAACAGTAGAAAACAGAAGCAATGGAGAACTTGCGAAGTAATGAAATAATTCTTTGATTAACCAAGATTCGAACTAAACAAGTAACAACTTTAGAACAACAAGGACTTAAACAGAAAAGAACGAAATGAGTTGGAGTAGCAAACATAAACGAGAAAGATAGTAAACAGAAACGAAAAGGGAAACAAAAAACAGTAGAAAGCAGGTAATGTTCGCGTGTGAACTCCTCGCCGCAAGCGCCTCGGATGAAGAGCGAAGGTGAGCTTGATCGTGGATGAATCCAATCAGAAGAGATGAAAGATCCTCTCTTCTTCCTCTCAGATTATCGATTCCACCAGCTGAAACCTTCACGCCAACAACCGGAAGAGAAAACAATGAGAAACTGCGTTGAGATGGGAGATCTACGCCTTCAAGTGTGTTTCTGTCCTTCCCCCTTGACCTCCTTTTATAGTGTTTTGCAGGTAGTCTTCAGCCAAGGAGAACCATCCATTCTGAACGACGACCTTCCACGTGGCAGCAGGAGAAAAAATGGGCGGCTGAAAGATTGTAACAAAATAGAAAACGGTTAGACAACTTAACAATTTTCACTTAAAACATTGCTGTTTCCCCCTTGACCTCCTTTTATAGTGTTTTGCAGGTAGTCTTCAGCCAAGGAGAACCATCCATTCTGAACGACGACCTTCCACGTGGCAGCAGGAGAAAAAATGGGAGGCTGAAAGATTGTAACAAAATAGAAAACGGTTAGACAACTTAACAATTTTCACTTAAAACATTGCTGAGACAGCAATGTTTTCGCAATGTTTCTGCAATATGGAAATTTCAACTCTTTAGCTTCGTTTTTGGTTATTTTTCCTTCCTTTTACACATAAGTCCTGATTTAGCTTCATTCTATAGATTCTCATATAAAAGCACATGTTTAGACTTAATTCCATCAAAAACGCTTAAGAGTGCACACCATTCTATAGCAAATAAGTCCCTAAAATAAGCACTTTTGGAGACGTAACACAACCCCAAACTTAAGTTTTTGCTCGTCCTCGAGCAATATAAGGACTTACTTGGGCTGCTATTACTCTATCTAACTACTTGCTGACTTCCCTAAGACCACTATCTAAGGCACGGCTGTCCTGTGACACCCTTCTAAGTTCAAACTAACTCCCTATTTTGCTTATTCTGATTTCTCCTGCCTTGTAAACCTACTGCTCTTATAAACTTCCTACAACTAACCCATCTGCCTTACGTCATTAGACTCGTTGTGCAACTATCCCTAAGGTTTCAAATTCTGCCTTGCTTTATCCCAGACTCAGTACATGCTTCCAAGGTATTTTTAATTTTAGCTACCTAGGAATCCTCACAGTCATACCAAGCTTAGCACATGCAAGAATCAGAGTACAGTCCATAGAACAACTAAGCTTTGGCATCACTGTGTTGGATCAACACTCATCTCCCTTGACAAACCTACAAGCTACAGCCCTGTGCTTAGCAAACTGAGGATCAGAGTTCATTCATAAAGGACACCTAAGCACATAAGCTATGACTCGCAGGCATACACTCTTCTTCCTTGGTTTTTCCTTTTACTTCTTCTTTTTTTCCTAGTAGAGTCTCTTCTTTTGGTTTGCCTTTTGATGCAGTGCCACTTGTGGGTTACACAAATGGTCCTGATTACTCAGCAACCTCAAGAGAGACACTACTCTTTATTCTTTTGCTTTTCATTTTTTTCTTTTCATCATTTTTTCAAAGAAGAAGAATGCTTATGTCTAAGAAGGGAGAGAGGAATGTTCCTAGGCCTAGGGCTGCCTCCCCCAAACTTAAACTTCTCATTGTCCTCAATGAGAGTCTGAGGTGGCACACCCCCAAACTTGTCCTAGAAGCATCTAGTCTAGGGCAAAACAAATAGAATTTAAAATCCCTAGGCATAAAAACGACCTTCCTAAAGCAGACAACTCAGATGCAGAAACTGTGGAAAAGCAGTATAGTAAGGGCTTATAGAGGTTCATGCTGAGCCATTTAAGGAAGCTAATTTAAACTATCAAAGGTGTACTAAGACACTCATCCAACATGCTTACAGATAGATCACATATTGAAGTCAATAAAGCAGCAAGATATCAAAAATTAGACAGAGACAGCCCATCAAAATTCATCCACTAGCATGCGAAAAACTAACAAAACATTGCGGACTCCGCAAAGAATCCGCAATAAACCTACATAGCATATTTATCAGTGATCAAGGCTCCTGGCATGCTATTTTCACTACATAAAACAAGTAAACTAACTAAGCTAACTACTCAGAAACCATCAACCTAACTACACTAACCTAAACAAACAAAAGAACAATTAAAACAGATCCAGAAGTTGATTAATAACAGAGACAAAAAGTCACAGAAAAGCAACAATTTTTTTTTTCTTTATTTTCAAGAGGGACCAGAAAACTCCCTCGAATGTCGTTCAGGCTGACATTCAATCCTCCTCATCCTCATCTCTCCTTTCTCTAGGAGGCGCCCATGGCTTCAACAAGTCAGTAGGGAAGGCAGGGAAGATGCACCCTAGCTGGTCAGCCACATCCTTGTCCCTAGCTTGTGCATATTCGGCCTATTGAGCCATCTTGCGCTGCAGGTCCATCAAACACGCCATATTCAGCGATTGAGCAGCAGCCAGGCCGTCCAGCTAAAATTCCATGTTGCCCCTCCTTCGCATCCTCAAGACTGTGGGCAGCTCCAGATGACCGGTATAGGCCAACTGTCTCTCTTTCCTCTCTATAGGCACACCTGCACGTAAGCAGAGTTTAGTAATGGTGTTTGGGAAAAAGAGAGGGCCCTTACCTTTCTTTGAACAGTCGGCTATGAAGGCGGCAATGACCTCACCAACATCTATGGTGAGGCCCCTCATAATGGCGTACAGCAGCAATGATCTCCCCTGATTTATGGTCGTCTCGTGGGTCACAGGGGAGAGACGCCTCCGCACAAAAGAGAACCAAACGGCCGCCTTGTCCTTGCGGGTTGCACTCATCAGAGTGTGCTTCCCATTCCTTGAAATTGTCCAGGCCGCCTCAGGTTTGCCTATGATTTGCAGGGCTTCTTCTAGGACAGCTGCAGAGGGTGATTCAACGATTCTCGCGTAGTCAGTGTATTTATGCCCTTTGAGGGCATAAGCTTCATTGATGGCCTTGGCCGAGAAGTCGACCTCGATTCCCCTCACCATGGACAGACCATCTTCGGGGTGCGTAAGGTTGGCGTAGAAATCATACACCATGTCGGAGTAGGCGGGCACGGGCGGTCTGCACAGCTCTTCCCAGCCATGGTTGGTGATCCCTGCGCGCAAGAATTGCGGCAGGTCCGCTAGTGCATCAAGAAAGCCCCTCTCATGGAGTAGGTCTCTCTTCCTCAATTCAATGCCCCTAGTCTCTGCGTCCTGAGAGACATACCTCACGGCTTGAGGTTCGTCTTCAGGGTACAATTTCGCCTTCCCCTTCTCCTTCGCCTTGGCCGACTCAGCAGCCTCAACCTTCAACTTCTTTAAAGAAGGTTCACCACTAACCTTCTTTTTCTTGGATCGCTTGGAAGCTTTTGGCCGCTTGGCCTTCGCAATCTTGAGCGCCTTCTTCCTCAGCCGAGCCCTGGTGGTTATTTGTTGGAGACAATCCCCCAACGTTTCGTCCATTGAATTTTTGCTTCCCCCCTCCACAAGGCTGTCAAGACTGACTTCTCTCAAGGGGGAAAAGACCTCCTCGTCCTCAGCCGCCTCATCGCTTGACACCGAGTCTTGGTGCTCTTCAGGTGGGGCTTCGTGCTCGGGCGTCTGCGGGGAAGGAGATGGTTCAGGGCTCTGTCTGGCCGTCTCATGGGATGGGCGGCCACTCCCATGACTCTCCTCGGTGGGAGTCTTTTCTTTGATCGGTGCATCCTCCACCGCAACCGTCCACTTCCGCTTCTTGGGTATACCTACTAGTTCAGACGGACCAGCAGGGATCTCAGTCACTACCTTCCACTTCTTTCGTCGTACTGGTAGCTTCGGAGGCCGTGAGGGCTGCGCAGCATCGGCATCTGCTAAGGCAAGCAGCGCCTCTCTCGCAGCTTCTTCTGCGTCAGACGACTTCTTTTTGGGTGTGGAACGATCGGCGCGTGTGGATACCATTGTCGTTCTTGGAAGGTCTGAAGGTAGGAGATGCAGAGGAAGAAGAAGACTGAATTTGGAGGTCCAACGGATTAACAAAAACGTAGAAGGCACGGATCATCTGACGGCTATTTGTAATCGAGTGTATTCCAACGACTCTATTCTGTTGCGGACTCAGCAACTTCTTCGCAATAAATTCGCATAGCCGTTGGGATATTTCTTGATTTTAAGTTGCAATATTCAGCAATCAAATCCTTGATTCAGCCAGATCTTCTTCGTGGATCTTCTCCCCTTGATTCATCTTCTTGATCTATTCTTAAAGATCGCCCATTAAAATTCACCTAATTAAAACAAAATCCGTAAATAAAATCACAAATAAACAACTAAAACACAAACCGAAAAAATACTGGAAAAAAAAACTAAGGCATAGCCTTCTGTTGGATGAGCATAGTGGTCACTCATCCCCTCTCGATTCGATTCTCAAACTTCAGATAAGAGGAAGGCCGAGAGTGTCTTCACATCTCCTTCCTCGTAGTAATGCTTCAATCGTGCACCATTGACCATAAACGACTGCCCGTGCTGTAGGTTTCTAATCTCAATCGCACCATGAACAAAAACGTTAGTTATCACAAAAGGACCTGACCATCTGGACTTAAGTTTGCCTGGAAATAACCTTAACCTTGAGTTAAATAATAAGACATGTTGGCCTTTCTTGAAGTCCTTGATCCTAAGTCTACTATCATGCCAAATTTTAGTCTTTTCTTTATACATTTTAGCATTCTCGTAGGACATATGTCTCAGCTCATCTAACTCATGTAATTGCAGAGACCGCAATGTTCCCGCATCGGTCACGCAATAATTCAGTTCTTTTAAGGCCCAAAAGGCTTTGATTTCCAATTCGAAGGGAAGATGACATGCTTTTCCATATACTAGCCTATAAGGAGACATACCTAGGGGTGTCTTATATGCAGTCCTATATGCCCAAAGTGCATCGTCCAACTTAAAAGACCAATCTTTTCTGTTGGGTTTGACCACTTTTTCAAGTATGTTCTTGATCTCCCTATTGGATATTTCAGCTTGTCCATTTGAATGTGGGTGATAAGGGGTTGCTACTCTATGTCTAACATTGTATTTAGCTAACACCTTTTCCATAGCTTTATTAATAAAGTGGGTTCCCTCATCACTAATTATAGCACGGGGTGTCCCAAACCTTGTGAAAATATGCCTATTTAAAAACTTAATGACTGTTTTGGCATCATTCGATGAACATGCTATGGCTTATACCCATTTAGATACATAGTCTACAGCTACAAGTATATAAAGATTACCTGCAGATGGGGGGAATGGTCCCATGAAGTCAATGCCCCACACATCAAAGAGTTCCAACTCCAAGATGTAGGTGAGAGGCATCTCATCCTTCCGACTAAGGTTACCTGTTCTTTGACATTCATCGCAGCTGTGTGCATGGTCATAGGCATCTTTAAAGATCGTGGGCCAATAGTAGCCACTCTGGAACACCTTTGCAGCTGTTCTTTGGCCACCAAAATGGCCACCGTAAGGAGATGTATGGCAATGCTGCAACACAGACTTCGCTTCAGCAGCTGATACACACTTCCTTAGTAAACCATCTGCACAAGTCTTGTAAAGTGTAGGATCGTCCCAGATGAACTTCCTAGCTTCATGTAGAAACCTCTTCTTTTCTTGCCCCCCCCCCCCCCCCCCCCCCCCTTGAAAGTTGGTAGTACCTGCGAGGCAAGGAAAATAGCAATATCCGCAAACCAAGGTTCCTCATCGTTATCACGATGTGCTAACACAAAGACATGCTCATCGATAAAGGCATCAGAAATTGCTGGCTCAACAATTTTATCGCAATTATGCCGCAATCTAGATAAATGGTCAGCAACTACATTTTCGCATCCTTTCTTATCTCTAATGTCTAGATCAAACTCTTGCAACAATAATACCCATCTAATTAACCTCGGCTTAGCATCAGCCTTCCTCATTAAGTATTTTAGTGCAGAGTGATCGGTGTACACAATGGTCCTAGTGCCTACAATGTAATTCCTAAACTTCTCACAGGCAAATACTACAACTAGCATTTCCTTTTTCGTGGTTGTGTAATTACATTGTGCTTCATTCAAAGTCTTACTTGCATAGTATACAGGATGTGTTAGTTTATCTATTTTTTGTCCTAGCATGACCCCTACTGCATAGTCACTAGCATCACACAACATTTCAAATGGTAAGTCCCAATTTGGTCCTACTATAATAGGTGCTTTGACTAATGCTTCCTTAAGTGTTGTCCATGCTAAGAAACATTCTTTTGAGAAGACAAATGGTTTGTTTAGCTCTAGAAGCTCACACAAAGGTTTAGAGATTTTTGAGAAGTTCTTGATGAATCTCCTATAGAAACCCGCATGGCCTAAAAAACTTCTAACAGCTTTTACATTTTGAGGCTCCACTAGCTTCTCTATTATCTCTATCTTGGCCCTATCGACCTCTACTCCTGCTCTAGACACTCTATGACCTATGACTATTCCTTCTTCCACCATAAAGTGGCATTTCTCCCAATTTAGGACTAGGTTGGTCTCCTCACACCTAGCTAGGACTTGTCCTAAGTTCTCTAAGCAGTTACTAAAAGAATCACCAAAGACTGAGAAGTCATCCATAAATATTTCTATCATGGATTCATCTAAGTCAGAGAAAATGGCCAACATGCACCTTTGGAATGTTGCTGGTGCATTGCATAAGCCAAAAGGCATTCTGCGAAAAGCAAATGTTCCAAAGGGACATGTAAATGTTGTTTTCTCATGGTCCACAGGGTCTATGGTGATTTGGTTATATCCAGAATAACCATCTAAGAAACAGTAGTAGGCTCGGCCAGCTATCCTATCTAACATTTGATCTATAAATGGTAAAGGAAAATGATCTTTTTTTGTTTCTTTGTTCAATTTTCTATAGTCCATACAGACTCTCCATCCTGTCACAGTTCTAGTTGGAATTAGTTCATTATTCTCATTAACTATGACAGTCATCCCCCCCTTCTTAGGCACACATTGGATCGGACTCACCCATTGACTATTGGCTATAGGGAAGATTACACCTGCATCTAACCATTTGATGATTTCTTTCTTTACTACCTCCTTCATGGAGGGGTTCAACCTACGTTGGTGATCTACTCGGGGTGTATGTTCCTCTTCCAACAATATCTTATGCATGCAATAGGAAGGACTAATACCTCTTATGTCAGCAATCGTCCATGCAATAGCTTTTTTATGTTGCTTAAGCAGCAATATTAGCGCAATTTCATGCTTTTCACTCAACTTGGACGAAATGATAACAGGCAAAGTATCATGCTCTCCTAGATATGCATATTTAAGATGATCAGGCAATGGTTTCAATTCTAATAGAGGTGGATGCTCAATGGATGGTTTTAATGGATTCATGGATCTTTCAGACAAGTCATTAGTCATACAAACATGCTGAGGTTTGTCCACAGGTATATCCATTATTTCAGAGATGTTTAAGTCAGTTACATCTATTTGTACATAGTCAGTAGCATGCTTAATCAACAGTTCATGCTCAAGTTGTTCTTCCATTAGTGAATCTACTACATCTACACTTGCACAAGATTCAGAATCAGAAGGATACCTTAGAGCTTTAAAGACACTAAACTTAACCTCCTCATCATGAACCCTCATGGTGAGCTCACCTTTCTGGACATCGATCAAGGCCCTACCTGTGGCTAGAAATGGTCTGCCTAGTAAGATTGGTACCTCATTATCTGCCTCATAATCCAGAATGATGAAGTCTGCAAGAAAAATGAATTTGTCAACCTTGACAAGAATATCCTCAATCTTACCCTCAGGGTATGCTATGGATCTGTCTGCAAGCTGCAAGGTGACAGTAGTAGGACGTGCTTCCCCTATTCCAAGCTGACGGAATAGTGATAAGGGCATAAGATTGATGCTGGCTCCCAGATCACAAAGAGCTCTGCCCACGTGCTTGCCTCCCAACTCGACTGGTAAGGTGAAGGAACCAGGATCCTTCTCCTTCTTTGGAAGCTTGTTCTGGAGTATAGCACTGCACTCCTCAGTGAGATTCACTGTTTCAAATTCACCAATGATCTTTTTGTTAGTAATAATATCCTTCAAAAACTTAACATAAGAAGGCATAGATTGCAAAACTTCTACAAATGGGATATTAACATGCACTTGCTTTAAAATTTCTAAAAACTTATTAAAGTGCACTTCCTGTTCTTGTTTTTTCCTCAGCCTTCGAGGGAATGGAGGTGGTGGCACATATGTAGGCAATTCAGTTCGCCTAAGGACAGGTGGAGGCCTTGGAATTTCTTCTGGTTCCTCTACGATAGGTTCCAGCCTCACTCTTGATGTGCTCGGTGGTGGTTGATCATGGTTTGGCAGAGAATCCAGTGGAGCACTAGACTCTTCATTCTCTACTCGCTTTGGTGCTTCTCTATTGTTGCTCACCAATGGTCTTCCACTTCGAAGTTCAATTGCTTGAACTTGCTCTTTTCCATCCCTTCTTGGCACTTTAGTGTCTGCAGGCAATCTGCCTTGGGGCCTATTCTTCAGTTCATTTGCTAACTGCCCTATTTGGTTTTCTAGGCTCCTAAGGGTGGCTTGCTGACTTTGTAGGGTAGCATCGTTTTTTGCAATGTACTCCTTAAGTAAATTTTCTACTGATGACCCTATTGGTTGGTTATATGGCTTTTGGTACATGGATTGGTTATTTTGTTGAGTGAAACCAGGTGTTCCACTCGGTCTTGGTTGGTTTTGAGCTTGGTTAACATTTTGCTGTCCACCCCAAGAAAGATTTGGGTGGTTCCTCCAACCAGGATTATAGGTGTTAGAATAGGGGTTGTTCCTAGGCTGCTGTTGACTTCCAACATAGCAGACTGAAGCTGGATTCCCAGGGCAGAAATCATACAAGTGCCCTTCCCCACAGAATCCACAAATTAGTGTCTCACCTTGACTATTTGGTGCGCCCATTGAAATGGCTGCTGCGGTGTTGACACTAGGTTGAAGATTGGTTTGAGCCATTTGTTTGACTAGATTGGTCAGGACATTGATTTGGCTACTCATTGCACTAAGTGCATCCTTGTCTTGAGCTCTTCTAGGCTCTACAGGATCATCTGACCATCTACAATGAGAAGTTGAGATTTTCTCCAAAATCTCGTAGGCTTCATTGTAGCTCTTAGAAAGCATGGAACCACCAGCTGAAGAATTCAGCACTTGCCTTGTGCTGGGGTTGCATCCTTTAAAGAACACTTCTATTTGGATACACCATGGAATGCCATGGTGTGGACATTTAAGCAAAAGGTCCTTGAACCTTGTCCAAGCTTCGTGAAGGGATTCGTTTTCGGCTTGTTTGAACTTAATTATATCATCACGAAAGTTGGAATTCCTATCAGGTGGGAAGTATTTGACTAGGAATTTCTCAGCCAGATCTGTCCAATTGACGACTGATCCGGAGGGTAAAGAATTGAACCACGTTTTGGCTTTATCTCTTAATGAGTAAGGGAAGAGGTAAAGCCTCAAAGCTTCTTGGGAAACTCCAGGGATAAGGAAGGTATCACTAACTCCTAGGAAATTTCTCAGATGATTGTGGGGATCCTCGTTTTCCACTCCAAAGAATTGTCCCACAGTGGACAACATTTGGAACATTACTGGCTTTAACTCGAATGAGTTGGCAGTAATTTCAGAGCGTATAATGCTTGGGTTAAGCTACCCTGGCATGGGAACTAAGTATGAGAGGATGGCACTATCCTTGTCATTCGCTATTTCGATGGGGTTGCGAATGGTAGGTGCTGGATTTGGGACTAGTCTATCCATTTCTACTTGATGGAATTGCGATGACTCCGCGGAGTCAGCAATGTTTTGGGTTACAGGGGGTTGTTTAAAGAGACGTTTCTTAGCTTTGTTTCTGGCCCTAAGTAATCTTTCAGGCTCAGGATTGAACTCTAGATCGGTACTTGAATGCTCATTCATAAACTAACCTAATAGTACCTGCAAAAGAAATGAAAGAAGATCAGCTCCAATAGATATTAAGTTTTGTGTTTCTAACTTAACAAACTTCGTTTTTACTAAACAAAATCCCCGGCAGCGGCGCCAAAAACTTGTTGCGTGCTCAATGTGTAAATTAAAATGCAATGTGAGAGCACTCAGAACATGCAAGCATACATGGTCTTGTAGCAAGTAATAAGTATTTTTTCATTCGATTTCCCACAGAGATTTATTCTTAGTTACTAGCGAAGTGAGATGTTAAATTAGAAAGGATGGTTTGAATGGGGTAGAATTGGGATTAATGTGCCTAACTAATAAAGAACGTGCGAGATATGTAAGCATAAACAAAGACAAGTAAAGAGGTTAACTTGAATGTAGGAGAAAAAGAATTGCGGAGAAAGCAATTATCTAGCAATAAAATCGCAAAACAGAAAGTTAAGAAAAATGGCTAAGGCAAAAATTTAAACTAAGAAAATTGCGCAGACAGCAATTTTCTAGCAATTGTACTAACAACGTTTTAAGGGTGAAGTGTGGAAACAAGGGCTACTAACGACTCCTCTATAGGCTTTTTCATACGATCCTTCAGCAGTAAATCAACTCATCATGCATCAAATTAACTCATTCTCATGTATCTCTCGATTTCATGCATTAGATCCTTTAGTTTACTCATGTCCAAGTAAGGCTTACGCATCTATTTATATAAGCAAGTTAATGATTTGTGCTAGGAAAACGCCTATTCCTAGGTCGTTTTCTGGCTACCATGAAAGGCTACCATGAATGGACGACTCTGAACTCTTACTCCTTCCAGAGGTTAGGAGTTCTTTAGACAAAATGGATGGCCAATCGAAATTGTCCATGGGATGAAGCACACATACATTCAATACACTTGAAGCTATCCTACATGCTGAATTCACATACTCCTACCTATAGATTCATCATTAGCAGACCCTTATGTGGTTTAGTTACTCATGGATGAAGATGGCATGGAAAGATTTAAGTATTTAAACATGCTCGACAGTATTCAAATAGAAACGGTAGAAAACAGAAGCAATGGAGAACTTGCGAAGTAATGAAATAATTCTTTGATTAACCAAGATTCGAACTAAACAAGTAACAACTTTAGAACAACAAGGACTTAAACAGAAAAGAACGAAATGAGTTGGAGTAGCAAACATAAACGAGAAAGATAGTAAACAGAAACGAAAAGGGAAACAAAAAGCAGTAGAAAGCAGGTAATGTTCGCGTGTGAACTCCTCGCCGCAAGCGCCTCGGATGAAGAGCGAAGGTGAGCTTGATCGTGGATGAATCCAATCAGAAGAGATGAAAGATCCTCTCTTCTTCCTCTCAGATTATCGATTCCAGCAGCTAAAACCTTCACGCCAACAACCGGAAGAGAAAACAATGAGAAACTGCGTTGAGATGGGAGATCTACGCCTTCAAGTGTGTTTCTGTCCTTCCCCCTTGACCTCCTTTTATAGTGTTTTGCAGGTAGTCTTCAGCCAAGGAGAACCATCCATTCTGAACGACGACCTTCCACTTGGCAGCAGGAAAAAAAATGGGCGGCTGAAAGATCGTAACAAAATAGAAAACGGTTAGACAACTTAACAATTTTCACTTAAAACATTGCTGAGACAGCAATGTTTTCGCAATCTTTCTGCAATATGGAAATTTCAACTATTTAGCTTCATTTTTGGTTCTTTTTCCTTCCTTTTACACATAAGTCCTGATTTAGCTTCATTTTATAAATTCTCATATAAAAGCACATGTTTAGACTTAATTCCATCAAAAACGCTTAAGAGTGCACACCATTCTATAGCAAATAAGTCCCTAAAATAAGCACTTTTGGAGACGTAACACTGGACCTAATCCATGCAAATCCGTCAATGTCCATCCTATGGCCAACTTGTGCTTCTTCAGAGTTTCCACCAACTTCTCTTCTTGCTCTGGTGTAAGTTCCTTCGAAATAATGACCAACAGCAGTTGCAAGTAAATCTAAGCAAGCAATGGAAAAGGTGAAACAAACACTTAAAGAAGAGTTTGGCATGAAAGACCTAGGTGAATCCAAAAGGATCCTAGGAGTTGAAATCACAAGAAGAAGATCAGAGGGAGTCCTTCAAATCAGTCAAACTACCTACTGTCGCAAGACCCTAAAGAAATACAACATGGAGAATTCAAGAGTTGTCTCTACTCATTTGGCTCAACACTTCAAGCTATCTGCCCTAAACTCACCCAAACTAGATGAAAATGAACATTTGGAATTCATGACTAAAATTCCCTATTCACAAGTTCCTAATGTACCTAATGGTGTCAACAAGGCCAGACATTGCCCATGTTACACGTTTAATTAGTAGATACATGGCAAATCCAGGGAAGAGACATTGGGAGGCTGCTAAATGGGTATTAAAATACCTACAAGGAACCTCAGAGGCCAAACTAACTTACACAAGCTTCAGTGACAAACATAATCAGCTATTTGGTTATGTGGATTCAGACTATGCTGGGGATTTTGATAGAAGAAAATTGATAGCTCCAAAATAGAGCTATCTTAATGTCCCTAATTCTAGCTAAAACCATGACATATATTGATTAAAATGCTTCCTTGTAGGTGATTTCATGGTGAAGAGCTCGGGAAGTCCATTGATGATTTTCGGGGCTAAAACGGTCATTTAAGAGGTTTCGGGAAGTGTTCGGGTCAAAAAGATAGGCCAAACGGAGCTCGGGAGCCAAAACGACCCAAAATTGGGCTAAGAGCCGAGAGGGCAGCGCCCAAGCGCCGGCGCCCAGCGCCCAACGAACGCAGCACGCCCACGTCCGCGCCGCACGCCCGCGCCCAGACGGCCAGACGCGCGCACGCCCCCGCGCGCGCCGCCTCGCCTCGCCCTCGCCCGCTCCACCTCAGCGCCCGCGCGCCCGCTCCGCCTCAGCGCCCGCGCGCCCGTCATTGAAAATCCGCGCGCGCCCCCAGCGTCGAGACGCTAGCTCGACGCTGCCCCGACGATTCTTGAAGATGGACGAGCGCCAGCGTCGAGCGCGCGCGTCTCAACGCTCACTCAACGCCGACAGCGTCGAGAAGCTTGCCTAGCGTCTCGACGCTCCGAAGTCTGAAGCGCACATTTGAAATTCCACCCGAGAGCAAGCGTCGAGCGCGAGCGTCTCGACGCTACCCCGCGCACGCGCAGCAGCCAACTTAGGGCACAGCGTCGAGACGCTTGTCTAGCGTCTCGACGCTCCGACTTTAAAAAGCGTGAAAACGCAAAATTGCAGCCATTCTTTTCCCCTTCTTCTTCCCCAAGCTTCTCCTCTCGGGTCTACCACCAAATTCCACCATTTTTGTACTTCTTCTCCTTCTTTGTGCATGATTCCAAGCTCTTCCATGGGGGATTGGATTAATTCATCCTCCATGGAAGGCTAAACCGAGGTTAGTGCTTGATTTGAGTTTGGATTTGTGAAATTATGGATGTTTGGGGAGATTTTCCCCTTTGTAAATATTGAGACAATTAGCTTGTTTATGCATCTTCTTGCTTGTTCTTCATAAAATCTAGCATGTGTAGCTAAATTAGGTTGACGCCCTAGTTCCTATGCATGATAGAGGGCTAAAGGTTGGGACGTATAATTGCCCATACCGCTAGGTAGCACGGGTCTAAGCATGGCTAATTAGTTCGACCCAAGGTGACAGTTGGTAATCTGAATTAATTAACGTTTTCATGTTAGGCTTAAGGCAAGAGAGAAACCGGGTTAGTCTTAAGATTAAGCCGTCGCAATGTTCCCGTCACTGGCACGTAATCGATTTAGGGGTCGCTACCTTGGATAGATTATTGGCCAAGTTTAATTAGAACTGCACGCATCTAATTAAATCCTTGGGTCATTTGAGTTAGAGATAACTAAATGAATTGTGTGCATGAATTAGCTAGCGAGTAAATTGTATCGATGATCCGAACATCCATAACGAGCAATTCCATTTCTCGAAGTTAAGCACGGCCATTTAATTTTGCACGTTGTCATTTAATTTTCCGTTAGCTTGCATGTTAGGAGCTCCCTTCCCCCCAAACCAAATTACAATTCTTTTATTTTAATTGTGCATACTTTTTATAATTAGCGAATTACACTTAGTTAAATTGAATTTCTTATTTCCCTGAGGATCGACCCCGTTACCACTAAGCTTCAAATAGCTCGGTGTACATCGGGTTTATAAATTGTATTTTGGCAAGCCTCGACAGCTTGAATTTGGAGTACCACATAAGGTACCTCTACCAAAATTGGCGCCGTTGCCGGGGAATTAATTAATTTAGTTTAGTTAAGTTTAGTTTGTTGGTTTTAAAAATTTTCTTTATTTCTTTCTGTACAGTTTAATTCTTTTGTATTATTTTACGCGTTTTGTTTGAGTTTTTGGAGCGCAGTCATTCTTTGAAAATTCAAAAGAAGCGCCAAGATGGAGGTCGGGGGTAATTATGAGCATCAAAGAACCATGAGGGAGCTTGCATCATCTGAGCTAGGCCGGAACACATCGAGTATCTTGTATCCGGTAGCTGCAGGTAATTTTGAACTTAAAGCTGGTCTGGTTAACTTATTACCTTCTTTTTATGGTAGTACAGGTGAGAATCCAGTCAGACACCTCAAGGCATTCAAGATGGTGTGTTCGTCATTTAGGACCGACGGCATCACTGCAGATCAACTCCATCTCAAGGCCTTTCCTTTCACCTTGAAGGAGAAGGCGAGAGATTGGATGCATTACCTTCCGACTGGGTCCATCACTTCTTGGGAAGAGCTGCAGGGAGCGTTTTATGCGAAGTATTTTCCGCCTCCCAAGGTCGCCGCCCTCAGAAAGGAGATACTAAAAATTGAGCAAGGAGCTGAAGAGAGCGTTCTTGAGTGCTGGGAGAGGTTTGGTTGATTATGCGAGGATTGCCCCAATCACCAAATAGCCGAACAGTCCCTCATTCAGGGTTTTTACTACGGTTTGCTTCCCCAAGGGCAGCAGATGATAAACGCCGCTAGTGGAGGCTCGCTCATGGATAAGACACCCGCTGAAGCTAGAGTTTTAATTTCCAACATAGCTATAAGCTTAGAGCGGAGTGAAGATGGAGACAAGGAGAAGGCTCGCCTGAAGAAGGATGTGGATGAGCTTAAAGCTCAGCTTTTTGAGGTAAGTAATACTGTTCTTGCCTTAAAGGATGATGTTCTGAAAGTCCAATCCTCTGTTTCAGGTAAATCTGTTGAGGACATGTTGCAAGCTATCCTTACGATCACCTCGTCCAAGCTCGATAACGTTGGCACTCAGATGCAAGGAATTAAGGAAGAAATGTCTCAGATGACTTGCAAGATCAACAGGATGGAAGAGAAAACTGAGAGTTTGAGTGCCGTCACTTTGAGAAGTGGGAAGCAGCTTCCCACGAGTACCCCGCCGGTGGAAGTCGATCATGGCCATGTCGAGCCACAGACAGAAAATCCCGAACCACGGTGGCATGGGGTAAATTTCGATCCTACGTGCACTAGAGTTTATGTGCCTAAGGCTCCTTTTCCTAGCAGGTTAGCGAGACCGCCCAAGGAAAACTACGAGGAGGAGTTCTTAAACACATTCAAGAAAGTAGAGATCAGCATCCCTCTGTTGGATGCCATCAAGCAAATCCCAAGGTACGCTAAGTTCCTGAAGGAGTTATGCACCAACAAGAGGAAGACAAAAGAGAAAGAGCGCGTCGTGGTAAGTAAAAATGTCTCCGCTTTAATCACGAAGAACTTACCAGAAAAATGCGACGATCCAGGTATGTTTTCTATCCCTTGCGCTATTGGAGGTAAGAAAATTAGAAGAGCCATGCTAGATCTAGGAGCCTCCATTAGTGTCATGCCTCACTCTGTTTATCAGGATTTGAATTTAAAAGAAATACAGGAAACTGGTGTTGTTATACAACTTGCTGATAGGTCTTTCGTGCATCCTTTAGGGGTAGTGGAAGATGTATTAGTTAATGTTAACGGGCTGATTTTTCCTGTGGATTTTTATATTCTGAAAATGGATGGAAATTCTGCTTCTTCGTCTGCGTCGATCTTATTAGGAAGGCCCTTTATGAAAACTGCTAAGACTAAGATAAATGTAGATAAGGGCACTTTATCTGTTGAGTATCGTGGACAAGTTGTTGAGGTCGATGTGTCTAATGAGTTGGAGCATGATGAGAGCGTCCACTCTCTTTGTCAAGTAGATACAATTGAATCGTTAGTTCAGGATGAATGCATGTCTGATAGAGATGGGGATGACCCATTGTTTTTTACTAATCTTTTTGATGAATCTGATATGCATGAACCTTCCATGTCTGAACTTTGTGATTCAACTGTCTCTTCTTTGGCAATTGCTCAAGATCATGTTAAGATGCTCCCCTCTACTTTGCAGGCACCTAAATTGGAGTTGAAGGACTTACCTGATCATCTCAAATACGCGTATTTGGGGGATGATGAGACGTTGCCGGTCATTATAGCGAAAGACCTTATGCCGGCTCAGGAAGGGAAGTTAATGGAAGTTCTTAAGGAGCACAAGCTGGCGATTCGATCGACATTAGCAGATTTACATGGGCTAAGTCCAGCTACGTGCATGCACAGAATCCTGCTCGAGGATGGAGCGAAACCTTCACGAGAGCCCCAAAGGAGGCTCAATCCCGCGATGAAGGAGGTAGTAGTTTCTGAGATCCTCAAACTCCTCGAAGCAGGTATCATCTATCCTATCTCAGATAGTAAATGGGTTAGTCCTATTCATGTTGTTCCTAAGAAAACTGGCATAACTGTGGTTAGGAATGAGAAAAATGAATTAGTGCCCAAAAGGATTCAAAATGGATGGAGAATGTGCATAGACTTTAGGAAGCTTAATGAGGTCACTAGGAAGGACCATTTTCCCATTCCTTTTATTGATTAGATGGTGGAGCGTTTAGCTGGGAAGCCATTCTTTTGTTTTCTCGATGGTTTCTCTGGCTTTTACCTAATCCCCATAGCCATAGAAGACCAAGAGAAAACAACGTTCACGTGCCCCTTTGGCACATTTGCATTTAGAAGGATGCCTTTTGGGCTTTGTAACGCTCCTGGTACATTTCAGAGATGCATGATGAGTATTTTTTCTGAGTTTGTTGAAAAATGCATTGAAGTGTTCATGGATGATTTTACAGTTTATGGCAATTCCTTCGATGACTGTTTAACTAATTTATCGCATGTCCTGAAAAGATGTATTGAAATGAACCTTGTGTTGAATTTTGAAAAATGTCATTTTATGGCTAGTCAAGGTATCGTTTTAGGGCATGTGGTTTCTGCTCAGGGTATAGAGGTAGATAAGGCTAAAATCGATGTTATCTCTAATCTGCCATACCCAACGAATGTTAGGGAGGTTCGGTCTTTTCTTGGCCATGCAGGGTTTTATCGCAGGTTTATCCAGGACTTCTCCAAGGTTGCCATGCCTATGACGTACCTCCTTCAGAAGGATGTAACGTTTGATTTTGGGGAGGAGTGCAGAAAAGCCTTCGATTTGCTTAAGGATAGTTTGACGAGTGCGCCCATCATACACCCACCCCAGTGGGACTTGCCTTTCGAGATTATGTGCGACGCCAGCAACTATGCCTTGGGAGCCGTGCTCGGTCAGAGGATCGAGAACAAGAGCCGTGTCATTTACTATGCCTCCAGGACGCTTAATCTAGCGCAGTGCAATTACACGACAACGGAAAAAGAACTTCTTTCTATTGTATTTGCGCTTGATAAATTCCGTCCTTACATTATTGGCTCTCAAGTAACTGTTTTCTCTGATCATGCAGCTGTTCGGTACCTGATGATCAAGAAGGACGCAAAACCGAGGCTACTTCGGTGGATTTTGCTTCTCCAGGACTTCGATGTGAAGATCAAGGATAGGAGAGGAGCAGAAAACCCGGTAGCCGACCATCTGAGCCGCTTGGTCAGAAAGGAAGACCTCCTGCCTCTGAATGAAGATTTCCCCGATGAGACACTCTTCAGACTTGATACAGTCCTTCCCTGGTATGCTGATATGGTAAATTACTTGGTCACAGGTAATTTTCCTTCTGGTTACTCTTATGCTAGGAGTGCTAAGCTGAAAAGCGAAGCTAAGTACTATGTTTGGGAGGATCCCCATTTATGGAAGTTCTGTTCTGATCAGATAATTCGGAGATGTGTCCCTGAGAATGAGCATGCGTCTATTCTAACTTTCTGTCATGATTATGCATGTGGGGGACATTTTGGGCCTCATAGGACAGCTAGGAAAGCGTTAGATAGCGGGTTTTACTGGACTTCTCTGTTTAAAGATTCGCATGAATTTTGTAAAACCTGCAATAGATGTCAAAGAATAGGGTCGATATCTGGTAGAAATGAAATGCCTCAAACCCCTGTCTTAGTCTGTGAAATCTTTGACGTTTGGGGCATGGATTTTATGGGACCCTTCCCGCCTTCTTGTGGTTTTTCTTATATATTGCTGGCTGTTGATTATGTTTCCAAGTGGGTTGAGGCGAAAGCCACGAAGACTATCGATGCTAATTCTGTTGTTAGGTTCGTTCAGTCTCGTATTTTTACCAGGTTTGGAATCCCACGAGCCATAATCAGTGACCAGGGGACTCATTTTTGCAACCGATCTGTGGAGGCTTTGCTGAGGAAGTATGGTGTGCATCATCGCGTGTCCACCGCCTACCATCCTCAAGCCAATGGGCAAGCCGAGGTCTCCAACAGAGAGGTAAAGTCAATTCTGGAGAAAACCGTGAGACCGAGTAGGATGGATTGGAGCGATCGTTTGCAGGATGCTTTGTGGGCCTACCGCACCGCCTACAAAACCCCTATCGGTATGTCCCCATACCGGTTGGTTTTTGGTAAGGCGTGCCACTTACCCGTGGAGATTGAGCACAAAGCACTCTGGGCGATCAAGAAGTGTAACATGAGCTCTGACGAAGCTGGCGAGGCACGACTGCTTCAGTTACAGGAATTGGAGGAACTGCGTTTGGACTCCTACGAGAACTCTAGGATCTATAAAGAGAAGTCCAAACAGTTTCATGACTGAAGGATCTTAGAGAAGAACTTCGAAGTCGGTCAGAAAGTTCTACTGTTCGATTCCCGTTTGAAGTTCATGCCAGGTAAGCTTCGTTCCCGTTGGAAAGGACCCTATATCATAACTAAAATCTTTCCTTATGGCAGTGTGGAGATTCAGAGCTTGGACTCGGAGGAGGTGCAAAAAGTGAATGGGCACCGGTTGAAGACTTTCCACGAGGGGGCGCTGAGTGCTATGACGCCACATTACTTCTAGCGCCGCCCCCGATCGATTATGGATGAGTGGTCAAGAGAATACAGTCGAGCAACCGACTCTAAAAATTTGCGCTTCTCGGAGGCACCCGAGTTTGGACTGTAATTCTGTTATTTACTGTCTTGCTTTTGTTTATATTTGCTTTTGAGTTGTTTGTTTTCTTGTTTTCCTAGGAGAAAAGGTGGAATGCCGGAAATTCGAGAGTACATTGGAGGACGTTGGTGCACATCTCCACCCGTCGGCTCCACAAGATTCAGGGGAGGTTTTCTGTTCCCTTAGGATTTACTGTTTTGACTGTTTAATGCATTGGGGACAATGCATATCTTAAGGTGGGGGGTGGAGTTTGTTGATAGATAGAGATGAGACTTCTTAGTAGTTGTCGAGCATACGTATACTCTGACTGTTAGATTAGAATCGAATGCATGTTGTCCGATGAGGACGGTCTGTGATTTGCTTGTGAACACTCCGTATTTGCATGATTCGAAAATTTGACGATGTATGCACATTTTGAGCCTGTTTAAAAAAAATTTCTGTTATTTCCCTACATTCACTGAGCACATGCACTTTTAGTCTCAGCTCCGTAGGTCTAGAATGATCTTATTTTGTCTGAAACCTTGTTGTCACCCCGAAAGGTACCATTAGGGAGGCTTGACGTGTTAGAAGTGGTAATAACTCATTTGTTGTATAGCATAGCTATTGCCTAAAAAAAAGTGTTAGCATGAAAAATAAAAACTCTAGAGTTGCTCCTCCTTCTTGTGTTGCCCGTGTAACCAGGGGCGATCGTGTAACCCACGGTTGTCACTGCATGAAAGGGGAACTAATAGAAGTGAGCAATGGTCCTTAAAAACGTGAAGCTAAAATTTGGTTTGACGTGTTAGGCTCTCTTGGAGAAAAATAAAAAAAAGTGGTTCAAAAAGGAAAAAAAAAACGGGTACAAAGTACTCAAGGAAAAAGAATAAAATTTAGGCCTTTTGTTTTGTTGCTATTCCTATCACTAAAAGCCGTTAGACTGTTCTTATCGCCATAAGTAGGGGAAAACGAGTTATAAGACTGTATAAGGTTGTTTCGGGCTTGCATGAGCTAGGTTGAGAGGTGCTAAACACACACACACGTAAGGGAATAGGAGTTTAAATTTTGAAATGATTTCAACGTTTGCATGCATTTGATGGTTTTGAATTTATTACAAGTACCTTGTTTCACAAGCATTGAGATTAGAGTCCAAGTACGCATTTAATTCTTTGGAGATTATTGAGAGTATACCTTGCTCGAGGACTAGCAAGATTTAAGTCGGGGGTATTTTGATAGCTTCAAAATAGAGTTATCTTAATGTCCCTAATTCTAGCTAAAACCATGACATATATTGATTAAAATGCTTCCTTGTAAGTGATTTCATGGTGAAGAGCTCGGGAAGTCCATTGATGATTTTCGGGGCTAAAACGGTCGTTTAAGAGGTTTCAGGAAGTGTTCGGGTCAAAAAGATAGGCCAAACGGAGCTCGGGAGCCAAAACGACCCAAAATTGGGCTAAGAGCCGAGAGGGCAGCGCCCAAGCGCCGGCGCCCAGCGCCCAGGCGCCCAACGAACGCAGCACGCCCACGTCCGCGGCGCACGCCCGCGCCCAGACGGCCAGACGCGCGCACGCCCCCGCGCGCCCGTCATTGAAAATGCGCGCGCGCCCCCAGCGTCGAGACGCTAGCTCGACGTTGCCCCGACGATTCCCGAAGTTGGACGAGCGCCAGCGTCGAGCGCGCGCGTCTCAACGCTCACTCAACGCCGACAGCGTCGAGAAGCTTGCCTAGCGTCTCGATGCTCCGAAGTCTGAAGCGCACATTTGAAATTCCACCCGAGAGCAAGCGTCGAGCGCGAGCGTCTCGACGCTACCCCGCGCGCGCGCAGCAGCCAACTTAGGGCACAGGGTCGAGACGCTTGCCTAGCGTCTCGACGCTCCGACTTTAAAAAGCGTGAAAACGCAAAATTGCAGCCATTCTTTTCCCCTTCTTCTTCCCCAAGCTTCTCCTCTCGGGTCTACCACCAAATTCCACCATTTTTGTACTTCTTCTCCTTCTTTGTGCATGATTCCAAGCTCTTCCATGGGGGATTGGATTAATTCATCCTCCATGGAAGGCTAAACCGAGGTTAGTGCTTGATTTGAGTTTGGATTTGTGAAATTATGGATGTTTGGGGAGATTTTCCCCTTTGTAAATATTGAGACAATTAGCTTGTTTATGCATCTTCTTGCTTGTTCTTCATAAAATCTAGCATGTGTAGCTAAATTAGGTTGACGCCCTAGTTCCTATGCATGATAGAGGGCTAAAGGTTGGGACGTATAATTGCCCATACCGCTAGGTAGCACGGGTCTAAGCATGACTAATTAGTTCGGCCCAAGGTGACAGTTGGTAATCTGAATTAATTAACGTTTTCATGTTAGGCTTAAGGCAAGAGAGAAACCGGGTTAGTCTTAAGATTAAGCCGTCGCAATGTTCCCGTCACTGGCACGTAATCGATTTAGGGGTCGCTACCTTGGATAGATTATTGGCCAAGTTTAATTAGAACTGCACGCATCTAATTAAATCCTTGGGTCATTTGAGTTAGAGATAACTAAATGAATTGTGTGCATGAATTAGCTAGCGAGTAAATTGTATCGATGATCCGAACATCCATAACGAGCAATTCCATTTCTCGAAGTTAAGCACGGCCATTTAATTTTGCACGTTGTCATTTAATTTTCCGTTAGCTTGCATGTTAGGAGCTCCCTTCCCCCCAAACCAAATTACAATTCTTTTATTTTAATCGTGCATACTTTTTTATAATTAGCGAATTACACTTGGTTAAATTGAATTTCTTATTTCCCTGTGGATCGACCCCGTTACCACTAAGCTTCAAATAGCTCGGTGTACATCGGGTTTATAAATTATATTTTGGCAAGCCTCGACAGCTTGAATTTGGAGTACCACATAAGGTACCTCTACCAAAGATCCCTCACGGGTTACTTATTTCTGATTGGGGGAAATCTCCTAAGTTGGAGAGCTACCCTTCAATCAGTGGTAGCTCTCTCATCAACAAAAGCAAAGTTTATAGCTTTATCAGGAGCTATAAAAGAGGCATTATGGCTCAAAGGTTTGCTACAAGACTATGAAGTTATGCAAACAACAATCAAGATATACTGTGACAATCAAACTGCAATACGTCTATCCAAAAAGTAGCAATTCCACAATCGAACAAAACATATTGATATTAAATATCATTTTGTTCGTGAATAGATAGAGAAAAGAGAAATTGAGGTTTTAAAAGTTCATACCTCAGAGAACGTTTCAGACATGCTGACAAAGCCCCTTCCTGAGCTGAAGTTCAATCATTGTCTCGAGCTGGTCGAATTCGAGTTACCTGAAAATGGTTAGACAAAAGATTGTTAAATCGAAGAACATTTATTAGTTTAAGGTGGAGAATTGTAAAACCAATTATGGTTAGACTTTAAACTGAATATTGTTAGAAAGAGAGAGAAACTTATCTTTACAAAATTTTATGTAAAATTCTCAAACAAAGACTTGAATAAAGAAAAGAGAGGTTGTTCTTCGAGGCTATGTGATATAGTTGAAAAACACCTATCTTGTTCTTGATCTTCTTGATCTTCTTGATCTTCTTCATCTTCGATCGGCAGCCCAAGGGAGAATTCGCAAGAGCTTCGCTTGGCTTCTCTCAATTTCCTTCATTTCATAATCTGAGAGGATTAGGGCACTAGGCTGAGAGTTGTTGTATGAGAGAACTATCGTGGCAGCTTCTCCTTCACACACTCATCAAATGAGTTATCAAACCGGAGAAACTAAATCCCATCACACAGGACTTTAGCCCATCACATAGACTAGGAATCCATCGCATAGGCTAGGATTCCATCGCACAACTTGGGACTTCATCGCATACCTTGGATTCCATCGCACAGGTCCATCGCGTAAGTCTGAAGACTATCGCACAGACCATCGCATAGATTGAATACCATCGCATTGGTCCATCGCATAGGTCCGTCGTATAGGTCAAAGACCATCGCACAATTCCTTTTCTCATCGCACAGCTCAACATGCCCCATATTCAGATTTTGTTTCACAAAACAGACTCACCAAACGTATTTTCATACAATCCATCTTATTTTTTGTATTCGAAAACATAAAATTGAATCTCAATTCTCAACCAAACCGGGCCTTAGCCCTTAAACATATTACAATGACCAAAATGTAATGTATTCTGATAACCTAAGAATTTTTTGAGTTGTGGTTTTGAAAATTTTATTTTTGTGCTTATGAAACCAAGTTTGAGATTGTAGAATTTGTTGGGGTGAATACTGCAAATGCTGCTAGTCGGTTTTACTATATGACCTTCAACTAGGGGTGTACATGGCTTGGGTTAGAGGAGTTTTTAACCCAACCCGAAAATGTCGGGTTGGTGGATTTTCAACCTAACCCAACCAAAAATTTCAGTCAACCCAACCCAATCCAACCCTTCAATTTTCGGGTTGGGTCGTCGGATTGATATTTTTTTTAATTATTTTTTTCAATTAATAGATAATATTTTTTTCTACTGTTTTTTATTATATTTTTTTATAATCTCCTCAACAACATCACAGATGGATCTCAAGAAACAAAAAAAAGAATGGCAATAGGATTTTGGGTATATCCTACTATGTTCGAGGTGTCGAGTCCCGCCAAAATAACATTTATAAATACCGCTACAACTGAGATTTGTAGCTAGTGGTAGTCGGGTCGATCCGCAGGGAACCTAAATTATTTCCTCCTAATTAATTTATATTTGCTTTTTTTTATGAAAACAATAAAATAATACATTAAAGTAAAGGGGGGATTGGTTATGGAAAAATAAAGTAAAGCATGCATAAAATAGCTAACGGAAAATTAAACTAAGTACATGTGCTCCTAATTTTAAGGGTTGGGGTTGACCTTGGTGCGACTCGAGTCACTGGGATTCAAACATACTTAGCAAGAGCATAATTAAACACATAATTTACTTGCACGAAACTACTAATACAAGTAACCCAAATAATTAATTAGAAACGTGGAGTTCTAAGTGGACTATTCTTTAATTAATCGAAGGTGATCAATCCTAAATTAAATAAAGAACAGAGACGAATGTTTGATTCTAACTAAACGTGGCAATCAATCAACTAGGGGCCAACGCCGCCCATATTGATTATTTGACAGTAACGGGAGCACTACGACGAATGTTTAACCTGTAAGCCTAAGTTAATATTCCGATTTATCTATTTCTTCAAGATAAATTACAACCAAGATCAACAAGGAAGCCTATGTTGCCTATGACTCAACTTACCCGTGTTACTTGGCGATTAAGAGAGGTAAGGCATCATAATCTTTAACTATAAAACATGCAGAAAATCAAGGTCGTATACTCCTATCAATCAAACATGCTCATGTGATACGCTTAGAAGAAATAAATTGCCCAATCAGTCATGCTAAGCTCGAAATTAAAGAACTAAACCCTCATGAATCGCATCAAATCTAATCCCTAACCTCAAATTAGAGCACTTACCTTGCTCGGGATGAAAACCAAGCTAAATAAACCAAGTCTTTGCTTTGATATAGAAGAAAATGGGAGAAAATCCCAAAAATTTGAGAGAGAAATCGTAAAAACAAGCCAAAACCCGAGAGTGAATGACCTAAAAAACGCTAAAAAAAATGGGTTTTATAATGGGTAGCGAGACCCTACAGGTCCTCGACGCTCGGACGAAAATTTCCAGCGCCTGATGTCGTTATTAGCGGGACCCTAGCGTCTCGACGCTAAGGTATGTGCCTTAGGAAAAACAATGGAAATTTTGTCCTCCCCTAGTCTCAAATCGAGCCCATCGTTCTACCAAGGTTCCCCTGCACCACCAGATCACTAATCACAATTGGGATAATATTAGATTAATTAATCTATATAGTATAAACACTCAAAATGATTAATTAATATTATCTCCTAAAACATTCTTTTAAGCTCTAATTTAATGTAATGGTCTAATTTAACCCTAAGCAATTAAATTCAACAAAATATATCAATTAAGCCTAATTAATTCCTTAATTTACAAGACTTAGGAGATAAATATTAGCGTGCTATCAAAGAACACCCAGCTTTTTCATAATCTCCTCAGCACATATGGATCTCAAGAAATAAAACAAAAAAAAACAAATCAGTTTTTTTATAATCTCCTCAGCATCACAAATGGATTTCAAGAAACAAAAAAAACCATCTACTGTCTTATTATATTTATTTTATAATCTAACTTGAGAATAGATTTGTTGTGGTTTCTATTAGCCTCATCGTTTCCCTCTCACCATTTTTGGAAACCACCTACAGTTAAAAAAAAAAAACTCAATTTGTTTGAGTTAAAAAAATCAGGAAAAAATTTATATTTGAAGAAACCAAACAAGAACTACAAAGCTCTTTGAGAGACGAGAGAAAAATTATATCTCAAGAAAAAAAATCCAAACAAGAACTACAAGTTAAAACAATCACGAAAAAAACTATATCTCAAGAAACCAAACAAGAACTACAAAGCTCTCTGAGAGAGTAGTGAAAAAATTATATCTCAAGAAAAAAAATCCAAACAAGAACTACAATGCTCTCCCCTTTGCTAAACCCCCCATCAGTTTAGAAAGAAAAAAAAAAGGAAAGGGCGACGGAGATGGAGACGGCGGTGAGTGGAAAGCGGCGACGACGATCTCCAAGTGGCGAACGACGACGGTGATCTCTAAGTGGCGAACGGCGACGACGATCTCCAAGTGGCGAACGGCAACGACGATCTCCAAATGGTGAGCGGCGACTACGGTGAGTGGCGAGCGGAGATCTACAACGGGCGGGGCGAGGCGACTTGCGAGAGACTTGGAGGAGTTGGAGAGGCGACTTGAGAGAGAGAAGTAGATGAGGGAGGCGCTGAGTTTATGGTTAGGAAATGAGAAAATAATGAAGAAACACTAATTGTAATTTATTATATATATATATATATATTTGAATTATATGTAATTGGGTTCGATTCGGTGAGATAACATAAGGACTATATAATAGTAACAATTAGTGATAACATAAAAATCATATACCAAATAGAATCGACAACATAAAGACAATATGCCAAACCGAGCATAGCTCAATTGGCACAAGGTTGCGTCCGTGACTAAGAGGTCATGGGTTCAATCCTCGCATTTATTAAAATATCGTTGCAAAAAAATATATAAAGACAATATAATCAGTGAGATAACATAGGGACTATATAATAGTAGCAATTTGTTAAAATTTGATGTATAACAGGTACACCAAATATAAGTTATATCAGTTGTACAACTTATTTATCAAAACGAAATCAATAGGTCAAATATATAGTATATGAGTGTTGAATAAATGATATACCAAATATAAAAATCATATTGGACCGGTTTAGGTTTGTATATAATAAAACCGATTATATTGGGTCGTGACGCTAGTAACAGTCGATTATATTGGCTGTATAAAAATGATTTTTTTTTCTTTCCATTTTTGCGTAAAACTTATCAAGTTTTCTCTCAATCACTCCCAAACATGCTCTAAGTTTTGGTTGAAGTTTTTGTTCATTTGATGAACAAAATCCATAGATTGAGCTATGAATTTCTTCATTTTTGTTTCAATTGGAAGAGGAGGTTGTTCTTAAAGGAATTGGTTTGTTGTTTTCATTTTAGAGAAAATGAAAAACTTCATATTGATGAGGGTGAAGCCATTTCCTTCAAGCAAATGAAGTTTTTGTTCATTTGATGAACATGCTCAAGGGTTGAGCAACCATCTTCTTCAGCTACCTTCAGTTTGAAGATGAGATGAGAAGACTGATTTCTATATGATAGAAGCAAGTTCTTCTTCCTCTATCTCTTCTCCAAAATCTCTCTCATAGAGGAGTCCCACTACTCCGTTGCTAGGCTCGAGGATAACGGGATTGCTTTATGGGTGGTTCTCGAATTGTTCGAGTGCAGATAGCTTCCATGGATTTTGTAGAGCAGGTTGCTGTGGAGACGAGAAGACAAATCTAATCAAAGGTACGTTTTTCCTTCTGTCTTTCAGGTTGCTCGGTAAAATTTATCGGTGAGGATTACCGATTCATTTTACCGTCATTTTACCGGTGATGGTTACTAGTGCACGGGGAGCGTTATGCGATAGCGTTCAGTGAGCTTATCAATATGGTTTACCGATGCCTTTTACCGGTGCCATTTGCTGGTGAGTTTCGCGTGAGCTGAGCGATTGTGTAAGCTTACCGGTACAAGCTTACCAGTGTAAGCTTACCGGTGTAAGTTTTACCGGTGTGAGCCTGTTGCGTGCTCAATGTTTAAAAGGAATATGCAATGATAGACCACTCAGAACATGCAAGCATACATGATCTTGTAGCAAGTAATAAGTATTTTTTCATTCGATTTCCCACAGAGATTTATTCTTAGTTACTCGTGAAGTGTGTTGTTAAGTAAGAATGGGTGGATTAAATGGAGTAGATTTGATTTTAAGGTGCCTAATTACTAAGTAATATGTAGAGGATGCAAGCATGAACAAGTGTAAATAAATACTAAACTTGAATGTAAAGAGAAGAGAAAAATAAACGAAGAGAGAAATGGCTAAGGCAGAATTTTTAACTAAGGGAATTGCGGAAACAGCAATTATACCGCAATGTTCTTAACAGCGAAATGTGTGTAAAGTGTGTAAACAAGGGCTACTAACGACTCCTCTATAGGCTTTTTCCTACGATTCTCAAGCAGTAGATCAACTCACCATGCATCAAACTAACTCATTCTCATGTATCTTCCGATTTCATGCATTAGATTCTTTAGTTTACTCATGTCCAAGTAAGGTCTTAAGCATCTTATTAAAACAGTAAGTTAAGATTTGTACTAGGAAAACGCCTATTCCTAGGTCGTTTTCTGGCTACCTTGAGAGGCTAGCATGAGTGTATGACTCTGAACTCTTACTCCTTCCAGAGGTTAGGAGTTCTTTGGACAAAATGGATGACCAATCGAAATTGCCCGTGGGATGAAGCTTACATACAATCAATGCATTCAAGAGCTATCCTACATGCTTGATTCACGTGTTTCTACCTATAGATTTGTCATTAGCATGCCCTTATGTGATTTAGTTACTCATGGATGTAGATGGAATGGGACGAGTAGATGAAGATGACATGCTTAATAGAAAATTAGAACAAAACAGAAGACAGAAGTGATAAACAGAGAAGGTAAAGAGCTTGCGAAGTAATGAAATTGTGCGTTGATTAACCAATCGTTTGAACTAAACAAATGATGTCTTTGAATAACTAAAGTAAAACAGAAAGCAACGAAATGGAATAGAGTAGCAAACTAAAAGGGAAATAACAACAAACAGCAATGGAAATGGAAAGCTAAGACAGAAAGCAGTAAATTCAAGCGTGATCGCCTCGTCGCAGACGCCTCGGCTGAAGGGAGAGAAAGGCAAGCCTTGCTTGGATGAATCCAATCAGAAGAGAAGATGAATCTTCTCTCCTTCCTATCAGATTGTCGACTCCAACAGCTGAACCTCTCAGACCAACAGACGGAGAAGAGAAAGACTGGGAAAGACTGCGTTTGAACTGGAAGACTACGCCGTTCGAGTGTGTTTCAACCTTCCTCTTTGACCTCCTTTTATAGTATTCTGCAGGTGCGATTGGGTCAAGGAGAACCATCCATTCTCAACGTCGTACTACTACGTGGCTGCAGGAGAAAGAATGAATCCCTGAAAGGTCGGAACAAAATAGAAAATAGTTAGACAACTTACGGATTTCACTTAAAACATTGCGGTTTTAACAATGTTTCCGCAATGCCTCCGCAAAGCACAATTTTCATTCCTTTAACTTCGTTTTTGGTTCTTTTTCTTTCCTTTTGTATATAGGTCCTAATTTAGCTTCATTCTTCTAATTCTCATATATAAGCACAAGTTCAAGCTAAATCCTACCAAGAACACTTACAAAAGCACAACTTTCTAAGGTAAATAAGTCCTAAAATAGTCACTTTTGGAGACGTAACACACCCCCAAACTTAAGGTTTTGCTCGTCCTCGAGCAATCTAAGGACTTACTTAGGCTACTGCTTTAACTTCTCTAACCACTTGCTGACTCTCCTAAGTTTCTATCTATGGCAATGTTGTCCTGTGACACACTTCTAAGTTTAAAACTAACTTCTCATCTTGCTTCTTCTGACTTCTCTTGCCTTATGATCCTACTGTTTCATTAACCTCCCACGACTGATCTATTTGCTTCTGTCATATAGTGCAACTATCCCTAAGGTTTCAAATTCTACCTAGCTTTACCCTAGACTCAGTACATGCTTCTAATGTTTTACTTTTGAGCTACCTAGGATTCCTTAGAGTCATGGAATCTTAGTACAAACCAGTGACAGTAGTACATTTAGAGAACAACCTAAACCCTGGCATCACTACATTGGACATACATTCATCTCCTTAAACAACCCTACAAGCTACAACTTTGTGCTTAGCTAATTGAGGATCAGAGTTCTTTTTTATTCAGGACACCCAAGCCACAAAGCTGCAACTCCTAGGTATACATTCTTCTTCCCTAGTTTTTCCTTTTTTCTTTCTTACTTTGGTGGAGCCTCTCCTTTGATTGCCTTTTGATGCAATGCCACTTGTGGGTTACACACTTGGCACTGATTACTTAGCAACTTTAAGAGAGACACCCCTCTTTATTCTATTTTTCATTTTTTTCAGTTCATCATTTTTTATTTTTTATTTTTAAAAGGAGAAGAAGAATGCTTATGCTTAAAAGGAGAGAGGAATGTTCCTAGGCCTAGGGTGGCCTCCCCCAAACTTAAACTACTCATTGTCCCCAATGAGTGTCTGAGGTGGCACACCCCCAAACTTGTCCAAGAAGCATCTAGTCTAGGGCAAAACAAAGAGAATCTAAAAGTCCTAGGGATAGACAGAACATTCTTAAAGCAAATAACTCAGCAGCAGAAATTTGTAAAAACAGTAAGGGAAGGACTTAAAGCTACGCATGTTGAGCAATTTAAGAGACTAATTTAAACTATCAAAGGTGCCTTAAGACACTCATCCAGCATGCTTATAGATAGGCTATATAAGGTAGTCAAGACAGCAGCAAAAGAACAAAATTAAAACAGAACCAGCCTAGTTAATCAGTCAGTCAAAAACATGCACTAACTAACAAAAATTGCGGATTCCGCAATAATTTCGCAATGAATATACAGGGTAGATATATCAGTAAGCAGCCCCTTTTGCATGCTATCTCCAGTCATCTCAGCTATACAAAAAGGAAACTAAAACATCCTACCTATTCAGATACCATCTAACTATACTAAGCTATTCTAAACAACCAAAATAAAAACTAAAGACAGATCAAATATTGATTCAAAATAACAGAATTCACACAGTTTAACGAAAAGCAGAGATTTTTTTTTTCTTATTCAAAGAGGGAACAGAAATACTCCCTTGAGTGCTCTTCAAACTAGCACTCAGACGTCCTCATCATCATCCCTCCGTGCTCGTGGAGGTGTCCATGGCTTCAGTAGGTCAGTGGGGAAGGCAGGGAAGATGCAGCCCAACTGATCTGCAACGTCCTTATCCCTTGCTTGAGCATACTCAGCCCATTGCGCCATCTTCTTCTGAAGGTCCATCAGGCAGGCCATAGAGAGAGATTGAGCTGCAGCCAGGCCGTTTAGCTCAAACTCCATATTCCCTTTTCTTCGCATCCGCAAGGCTGTGGGCAACTCCAGATGCCCTGTGTAGGCCAGCTGCCTCTCCATTCTCTCAATTGGCACACCTGCACGAAGGCACAACTTAGTAATGGTGTTTGGAAAGAAAAGAGGACCCTTACCTTTCTTGGCACAGTCTGTTATGAAGGCTGCTATAACCTCCCCAACATTGATCGTGAGGCCCCTCATGATCGCATATACCAGCAGCGATCTTCCTTGATTAATGGTGGTCTCGTGAGTCACTGGGGACAGACGCCTGCGCACGAAGGAGAACCACACAGCTGCCTTTGCCGTAAGGGTCGCACTCATCAGAGTGTGCTTCCCATTGCGCGAGATCGTCCAAGCTGCCTCAGGTTGGCCGATGATACGCAGTGCTTCCTCCAGGACAGCCTCAGTGGGAGCGTCAATGATCCGCGCATAGTCAGTATGTTTTTTGCCCCTTGAGACCATAGGCCTCATTGATCGCCTTGGCTGAGAAGTCAACCTCCAGCCCCCTCACCGTCGACAGGCCATCCTCAGGGTGCGTCAGATTGGCATAGAAGTCGTACACCATGCTGGAGTAGGCGGGGATGGGCGGTCTGCACAGCTCTTTCCAACCGTGGTTGGTGATCCCTGCGCACAAGAATTGCGGCAGGTCTGCCAATGCATCCAGGAACCCCTTCTCGTGGAGTAGGTCCCTCTTCCTCAGTTCAGTGCCCCGTGATTCGGCGTCTGAGGACACATACCTCACAGATTGAGGCTCATCTTCGGGGTATAATTTGGCTTTCCCCTTTTCCTTGGCCTTGGCTGATTCAGCAGCCTCGATCTTTAGCTTTTTCAAAGAAGGCTCACTGCTGACCTTCTTCTTCTTGGATTTCTTTGAAGCTTTTGGCCGTTTGGCCTTGACAACCTTGGGGGCTTTCTTCCTCAGTCGTGCCCTGGTGGTGATCTGTTGGAGACAGTCCCCCAATGTTTTATCCATCGAATCTCCCCCCTTTGCTGGGCTATCAGGGCTGACTTCCCTCAAAGGAGAGAAAACCTCTTCTTCCCCAGCCGTTTCTTCGCCCCGCGCTGATTCTTGATGTTCTTCACTTGGAATGTCAGGCTCGGGCGTTGGCGATGATGGCGATGCCTCAGGGCTCTGCGGCGGTGGAGATTGTTCAGAGCTCTGTGGAGATGGAGAAGGCTCGGGGCTTTGCGCTGGTGGAGATGGTTCAGGGCTCTGTCTGGCCGTCTCGTAGGATGGACGGCCACTTCCTTGACTCTCCACAGTGGGAGTCTTTTCCTTGATCGGTGCGTCCCCAATCTCCATCGTCCATTTTCTTTTCTTGGGCGTGCCCACTGGTTCAGACGGCCCAGCAGGAATTTCCGTCACCACCTTCCACTTCTTCTTGCGTACAGGAAGCTTAGAAGGTCGTTCAGGGCGTGCAGCTTCGGCCTCTGCTAAGGCAAGGAGTGCCTCTCTCGCAGCTGCCTCTGCTTCAGTGGCCTTCTTCTTGGACGCAGATCTCGCAGCCCGTGTAAGCACCATCATGGAATCGAAGAGAACTGAGAATAGGAATTGCAGAGGAAGAAGAAGATAGATTTCTTGAAGTCCAACGAATGAAGGAAGCGTACGGGCCACAACTATTCTAACGGCTATTTGTAATGATGTGAATCCCAACGGCTATTTCTGTTGCGGTTTCAGCAAATCCACCGCAATTAAATGGCCGTTGGAGATTTTTCTTGATTTAAATGCCAAGATTCTCTCAACTTAATCTTTGATTCGGCCCGATATCTTCCCCGATTCTTTACCCTTGATTCATCTCCTTGATTTCTTCTTTTGATCCCCTATTAAAAGAAATAAAATTAACATCAAATTCGTAGTAAAAATCACACATAAACATACACAAATAACAACCGAAAAAATAGCAAAAAATAAACTAAGGCATAGCCTCGCATGGACGAGCACAGTAATCACTCGTCTTCTCTCGGTCATATTTTCAAGCTTCAGATAAGAGGAAGGCCGAGAGAGTCTTCACATCTCCTTCCTCATAATAATGCTTCAATCGTGCACCATTAACCATGAACGGTTGCCCGTGCTGCAGATTCCTAATCTCAATTGCACCATGAACAAACACGTTAGTTATAACAAAAGGACCTGACCATCTGGACTTAAGTTTTCCTGGAAATAATCTCAACCTTGAGTTAAATAACAAGACATGATGGCCTTTCTTAAAGTCCTTAATCCTAAGTCTACTGTCATGCCAAATTTTAGTCTTTTCCTTATACATTTTGGCATTTTCATAGGACATATGTCTCAGCTCATCAAGCTCATGTAATTGCAGAGACCGCAATGTTCCCGCATCGGTCACGCAATAATTCAGCTCTTTTAGGGCCCAAAATGCTTTAATTTCCAACTCGAATGGTAAGTGACATGCTTTGCCATACACAAGTCTATAAGGAGACATACCTAGGGGTGTCTTATATGCAGTCCTATATGCCCAAAGTGCATCCTCGAGTTTAAACGACCAAACTTTTCTATTGGGTTTGACCACTTTTTCGAGTATGTTTTTAATCTCCCTATTTGATATTTCAGCTTGTCCATTCGAATGTGGGTGATAAGGGGTGGCTACTCTATGTCTAACATTGTATTTAGCCAACACTTTTTCCATAGCTTTATTAATAAAGTGTGTCCCTTCATCACTAATTATAGCACGGGGTGTACCAAACCTAGTAAAGATATGTCTATTAAGGAACTTAATGACTGTTTTGGCATCGTTGGTTGGACATGCTATGGCTTCTACCCATTTAGACACATAGTCTACCGCTACAAGTATGTAAAGGTTACCTGCTGATGGGGGAAATGGGCCCATGAAATCAATGCCCCACACATCAAAGAGCTCCAACTCTAAGATGTAAGTGAGAGGCATCTCATCCTTTCGACTGAGGTTACCTGTCCTCTGGCATTCATTGCAACTGTGTGCATGGTCGTGGGCATCTTTGAAGATCGTGGGCCAATAGTAGCCACTCTGGAACACCTTTGCAGCTGTTCTTTGGCCACCAAAGTGTCCACCATAGGGAGATGTATGGCAGTGCTGTAGCACAGACTTCGCTCCAGCAGCCGACACACACTTCCTTAGCAAACCGTCTGCACATGTCTTGTAGAGTGCAGGATCATCCCATATGAACTTCCTAGCTTCATGTAGGAACCTCTTCTTTTCTTGTCCTCCCTTGAAAGTTGGTAGTACCTGCGAGGAAAAGAAGTTAGCAATATCAGCAAACCAAGGTTCATCATCGTTATCCCGATGTGCTAATACAAAGACATGTTCATCGATAAAGGCATCAGAAATTGCGGTTTCCGCAATTTTATCGCAATTATGCTGCAATCTAGAAAGATGATCCGCAACCACATTTTCGCATCCTTTCTTATCTCTAATGTCTAGATCAAACTCCTGCAGCAACAACACCCATCTTATTAACCTAGGTTTAGCATCAGCCTTCCTCATAAGGTACTTTAGTGCAGAATGATCGGTGTACACGATTGTCCTAGTGCCTACAATGTAATTCCTGAACTTCTCGCAGGCAAACACTACAGCTAGCATTTCCTTTTCCGTGGTTGTGTAATTACATTGTGCCTCATTAAGTGTCTTACTAGCATAGTATACAGGGTGTGTTAGTTTGTCAATCTTTTGTCCTAGCATAACCCCTACTGCATAGTCACTCGCATCACACAACATCTCAAATGGGAGGTCCCAATTTGGTCCTACTATAATAGGTGCTCTGACTAATGCTTCCTTAAGGGTTGTCCAGGCTAAGAAACATTCTTTTGAGAAGATAAATGGCTTATTCAGCTCTAGAAGCTCACACAAAGGCTTGGAGATTTTGGAGAAGTTCTTAATGAACCTTCTATAGAAACCTGCGTGTCCTAAGAAACTTCTAATGGCTTTCACATTCTGCGGTTCCACTAACTTCTCTATTATCTCAATCTTGGCCCTATCGACCTCTACTCCTGCTCTAGACACTCTATGACCTAGGACTATCCCTTCTTCCACCATAAAGTGGCATTTCTCCCAATTAAGGACTAGGTTGGTCTCCTCACACCTAGCCAGGACTTGTCCTAAGTTCTCTAAACAGTTTGTAAATGAATCACCATAGACTGAGAAGTCATCCATAAATATCTCTATCATGGATTCATCTAAGTCAGAGAAGATAACCAACATGCACCTTTGGAACGTTGCTGGTGCATTGCATAAGCCAAAAGGCATTCTGCGAAAAGCAAATGTTCCAAAGGGACAGGTGAAGGTTGTCTTCTCCTGGTCCACAGGGTCTATGGTGATTTGGTTATATCCAGAATAACCATCTAGAAAACAGTAATAAACTCTACCAGCTATCCTATCTAACATTTGGTCTATAAATGGTAAAGGAAAGTGATCTTTTTTTGTTTCTTTATTCAATTTTCTATAGTCCATACAGACTCTCCATCCTGTAATAGTTCTAGTTGGAATCAGTTCATTGCTCTCATTCACTACTACAGTCATCCCCCCCTTCTTAGGTACACATTGTATTGGACTCACCCACTGACTACTAGCTATAGGGAAGATTACACCTGCATCTAACCATTTTATTATCTCTTTTTTAACTACCTCTTTCATAGAGGGGTTTAGCCTACGTTGGTGATCTACTCGGGGTGTATGCTCTTCTTCTAATATTATCTTATGCATGCAGTAAGAAGGGCTAATACCTCTAATGTCAGCAATCGTCCATGCAATAGCCTTTTTATGTTGCTTAAGCAATAATATTAACTCAATTTCATGCTTTGCACTCAGTTTGGACGAAATAATAACAGGCAGAGTATCATCACTTCCTAGATATGCATACTTAAGATGTTCAGGCAGTGGTTTTAATTCTAAGATAGGTGGATGCTCAATGGATGGTTTCAATGGATTCATGGATCTTTCAGTCAAATCACTAGTCATACAAACATGCTGAGGTTTATCCACATGTATATCCATTATTTCAGAAATATTTAAGTCAGTTACATCTAATTGTACATAATCATTGGCATGCTTAATCAATAACTCACGCTCAAGATGTTCTTCCATCAGTGAATCTACTATGTCCATACTTGCACAAGATTCAGAGTCAGAAGGATACCTCAGTGTTTTAAATACACTAAACTTAACCTCCTCATCATGAACCCTCATGGTGAGCTCACCTTTCTGGACATCAATCAGGGCCCTACCTGTGGCTAGAAATGGTCTGCCTAATAGGATGGGGACCTCCTTGTCTGCTTCATAATCCAGGATGATGAAGTCTGCAAGAAAAATAAACTTGTCAACCTTTACAAGAATATCCTCTATCTTACCTTCAGGGTAGGCTATGGATCTGTCTGCCAATTGCAAGGTGACAGTGGTGGGACGTGCTTCTTCTATTCCTAGCTGGCGGAATAGTGATAGAGGCATGAGGTTTATGCTGGCTCCCAGGTCACAAAGAGCTCTGCCCACGTGCTTGCCTCCCAACTCCACTGGTAAGGTGAAGGAACCAGGATCCTTCTCCTTCTTTGGTAGCTTGTTCTGGAGTATAGCACTGCACTCCTCAGTGAGATTCACTATTTCAAATTCACCAATAATTTTCTTGTTAGTGATTATATCCTTCAAAAACTTAACATAAGAAGGCATGGATTGCAAAACCTCTACAAATGGTATATTAACATGCACTTGTTTAAGAATTTCTAAAAATTTGTTAAAGTGCACTTCCTGTTCTTGTTTTTTCTTTAGCCTTCTAGGGAATGGAGGTGGTGGCACATATTGTTGCGTGCTCAATGTGTTAATAAAAATGATAAAGAAGAGAGAGAGAGCACTCAGAACATGCAAGCATACATGATCTTATAGCAAGTAGTAAGTATATTTCATTCGTTTTCCCACAGAGACTTGTTTTTAGCTATTCTCGAAGTGTTTTTGTTAAGAAAGATGGGGTGGATTTGATGGGGTAAAATTGGTTTTTAGTTACCTAAATTTTGCTGAATGTGTAAAGGAATATAACATAAACAAATGGAAGTTGAAATTAAACTCAAAGGACAAGAGATGGAACTGATGAACAAAGGAGAAAGCAGCTAACAGAATAACAACTTAGCAGGAATTGCGAGGACCGCAATGTTTCCGCAATTAAACAGCAGCGAAAGTGTGTAGATGGGCGAATTAAGGGCTACTAATGACTATCCTATAGGCAGTTTATTACGATTATCAAGCTTTGGATCAACTCTCTATACATCAAACTCACTCTATCTCAAGTATCGTCCGATTCCATGCATTAGAGTCTTAAGTTTACTCGACTTCAAAGTAAGGTCTCAAGCATCTTATTTAAGCAGGAGTGTTTAGTTTGTACTAGGGAAACGCCTATTCCTAGGCCGTTTCCTGATTACCATGAAAGGCTAGTATGATTATATGACTCTGAACTCTTACTCCTTCCAGAGGTTAGGAGTTCTTTGGACAAAATGGATGGCCAATCGAAATTGCCCGTGGGATGAAGCTTACATACAATCAATGATTCGAGAGCTATCCTACATACTTGATGCACGTTTTTTTTAGCCTATAGTTCTGTCATTAGCATGCCCCTAAGTGATTTAGCTACTCATGGATATATGGAGAACAGAAAGGGTGGATAAAACAGACATGCTTAGAAGAGAAATGTGCTTAAAACAGCAAGACAAAACCTTAGCAGAACAAGATAGAAACTGTAAAATGCAGAATTGTACTTTGATTGATTCGATTGTTTGACGACAAAAGGAAACTTTAAAAGAAATGATTAAAAGACAGACAACAACGAAATGCAATAACTCAAACTCTAAACTAAGAACAACAGTGATCAGAAATGGAAATGAGAAGAACAGAACAGAAAAACAGTAAAGGATTGCTGGAAAACTTCGTGGCAGTCGCCTCGAATGAAGGTGATGAGAAGTCAGCCTTGCTTGGATGAATCCAATCGAGAGAGAAGAAGAATCTCCTCTCCTTCCTATCAGATTATCGACTCCAAAAGCTGAGACTCTCACTCCAACAAACGGCAAAGGAAAACAGAGAGAAATGATGGACTGCGAGAAGACTTCTGCGCTTCGAATGATGATCAAACCTCCGACTTTGGCCCCCTTTTATAGTAGTTTGCAGGTGCGTTTGGGCCAAGGAGAACCATCAATCTTCAACGTCGTATATCAGAATGGATGGAGGAGAAAGAACGAATCCCTGAAATAACGGAAATTAACAGAAAAAGATCAGTCAACTTACGGTTTTCACTTGAATAATTGCGGTCACCGCAATGTTTTCGCAATTCATTCGCAATTCTCATTTTTTCATTCTTTTCCTTCGGTTTTCAACCCTTTTTCTACCTATTGTACATAAGTCCTATATTAGCTACCTTCTTCTAATTCTCATATTAAAGCATAGGTTTAGGCTAAATGCTAACAAAAACACCTAAAAGTGTACATCTTCTTAAGCTAAATGGGTCCTAAATAAGTCACTTTCAGAGACTTAACACACCCCCAAACTTAAGGCTTTGCTTGTCCTCAAGCATACTAAGGACTTACCTAGGCTGTTATTTCATCTTCTTTAACTACTTACCGACTTTCCTATAGCCCTATCTCTAGCAGTGCTGTCCTGTGACACACTTCTAAGTTTAGAACTAACCTCTTATCCAGCTTCTTCTGACTTCACCTGCCTACTATACCCGCTGCTTTTGTTAACCCCCTACTACTGATCTAACTACTTTTATGATATCATGCTACTATCCCTAAGGTTTCAAATTCTACCAAGCTTTACTCCAGACTCAGTACATGCTTCTAGCTTATTTTTAATGTGTCTAGGATTCCTTAGAGTCATGCCAGTCTTAGTATTAACGGTGACAGTAGTACTTTTAGAGAACAACCTAAACCCTGGCATCACTACATTGGATAAACACTCATCTCCCTAGACAAACCTAAAAGCTACAACCTTGTGCTTAGCTCATTAAGGATCAGAGTTCTTTTTACATAGGACATCTAAGCCACAAGATTATAACTCCCAAGCATACATTCTTCTTCCCCTATTTCTCCTTTTTCCCTTTTTTTTTACTTAGGTGGAGTCTCCCCTTGGTTTGCCTTTTGATGCAATGCCACTTGTGGTTTACACACTTGGCACTGATTACTCAGCAACTTGAGAAAGACTCCCCTCTTTATTCTATTTTTCACTTTTTCTATTTATCACAAAAATTTTTTTTTTAGGAGAAGAAGAATGCTTATGTCCTAAGGAAGAGAGGAATGTTCCTAGGCCTAGGGTGGCCTCCCCCAAACTTCAACTACTCATTGTCCCCAATGAGTGTCTGAGGTGGCACACCCCCAAACTATCCTAGAAGCATCTAGTCCAAAGTAAAACAAAGAGAATTTAAAAATCCTAGGCATAGGCAAAACATTCTAAAAGCAACTATCCCAGCAGCAGAAAATTTGAACATAACAGGAAGTTTTAAGGACTTATGGTTTATGCATGCTGAGCACTATTCAGAGGCAAATTTAAACTATCAAAGGGTGTCCTATGACACTCATCCAGCATGCTTCAAGATCAGCTATATAAGGTAGTCATGCTAGCAGCAAAAGATAGAATTTAACAGATCACAGCCTAACTAAACAGACAGTCCAAAACATGCAAACAGTCACAAAAATTGCGGGAACCGCAATTATTTCGCAATTCAATCCGGGCAGATTTAACTTTGATGCAGGCCCCTAGCATGCTTTTTCCTGTTACTCATGCATCCTAAAAATAAAACTAAACTATCCTACCTATTCAGCTAACATCAGACTAGACTAAGCAAAAGAAAAAACATAAACCTAAACATTAAAAACAGATCAAAAGCTGAACACAAAACAGCATACTATACATGATTCTATCAAAAAGCAGGAAAATTGTTTTGTTTTTCTTAAGGGAACAGTAATACTCCCTTTAGTGCACTTCAAACCAGCACTCAATTCTCATCATCCTCATCTGGTTGCCTTGGTCGTGGGGGCACCCATGGAGTTAGGAGGTTGGTGGGAAAGTCCGGGAAGATGCACCCCAACTGGTCTGCAACTTCTTTGTCCCTCGCCTGCGCATAATTGGCCCATTGAGCCATTCTCCTCTGCATGTCCATTAAGCAGGCCATGGATAGGGACTGTTCAGCAGCCAGCCTATCCAACTCAAACTCCATATTCCCCTTCCTTCTCAGCCTCAGGTTCGCAGGCAGCTCCAAATGGCCTGTGTACGGCATCTGCTGCTCCAAGCGCTCGGTGGGAACTCCTGCAAGCAAACACAATTTTGTTATAGTGTTGGGGAAAAATAATGGCCCCTTACCTTTTCTGGCGCAGTCAGCAATGGCAGCAGTGATGACTTCTCCCACGTTGATCGTGAGACCTCTCATTATAGCATATACCAGCAGCGAACGGCTCTGGTTGATTGTAGTCTCATGAGTTACTGGGGAGAGTCTTCTTCTTACGAATGAAAACCACACAGCTGCCTTAGCCGTGAGGTTGGCACTCATGAGAGTGTGCCTCCCATTGCGTGACACTGTCCAGGAGGCTTCAGGCTGGCCAATTGTGCGAATGGCCTCTTCCAGCACAGCCTCAGTCGGCTCATCAACTATCCGCGCATAATCTGTGTGTGTTGGGCCCTTGAGACCAAAGGCTTCATTGATGGCCTTGGCTGAGAAATCAACTTCCACCCCTCTGACCACAGATAGGCCATCCTCAGGGCTGAGCACATTGGCGTAGAAATCGTACACCATGCTCGTGTAGGCTGGATTAGGCGGTCTGCAGGATTCTTCCCAGCCATGGTTGATCACTCCTGCGCGCAAGAACTGCGGCAGGTCAGCGAGTCGGTCGAGGAAACCTTTCTCGTGCAACAGGTCTCTCTTCCTCAACTCAGCACCCCTGGATTCAGCGTCAGACGAGACATACCTCACTGACTGAGGTTCGTCTTCAGGGTAGAGTTTAGCCTTCCCCTTGTCTGCTGGTTTGGATGATGCAGCAGCCTCCACCTTGAGACGTTTGAGCGAAGGCTCAGTACTCTCTTTGTCCGTCGATGGTACCTTCTTGGCCTTCTTTTTCTTCAACTTCTTGGCCTTGTCAATTCTGGCCTTCTTCTTCTTCCTGAGCCTGGCTTTGGTGTTGAGTTGCGGGAAGCATGCCCCCAACGTCTCCTCCATAGAATCGTCCTGCTGTGCAGGCTCGACAGGGCTGTCTTCCCTCATAGGAGAGAATACTTCGGCTTCACCAGCATCTCCACTGCCTGGCGTGGACTCTTGATAATCCCCATATGGGAATTCAGGATCAGGCTGTGGAGAATTGTGCTCTGCTGATGGTGTCTGCGCAGAACTCAGTGGCGAAGATGATGGTCCAGGACTCTGCACTGCTGCAGGTGTCGGATCAGAACTTTGAGGTGCTGGAGACAACTCGGCGCTCTGTGCAGGCGGTGACGACTCTGCGCTTGGCACTGGTTCAGATGGGAGAGGGCTGCGCGCAGGTGATTCAGACGGCGACGATCCTTCTTTGGCTGACTCGTGGGATGCACGATCAGGTTCTTGACTCTCCACAGAGGAAGTCTTTGCTGTGCTTGGTTCGGCGGCCGTCTTGACACTCCACCGGCGTTTCTTGGGCGTGCCCATTGGCTCAGATGGTCCAGCAGGGATCTCAGTGACCACCCTCCACTTCTTTCTACGAATAGGGAGCTTGGGGAGAGGACCGGTGCGAACGGCACCATCGTCTGCGAGGGCGAGAAGCGCTTCCCTCGCAGCTGCTTCAGCTGCGTCATCAGCCTTCTTCTTGGCTGCGGATCGTTCAGCACGTGTGGCCACCATTGTCGAATCTTGGAGATCTTGGGAGAAGAATCAAAGATGGAGAGAATCGCTGAATTCTTGGAGAGCAAAGAGAGAGATAATCGTAACGATCGAGCGGCTTCCAACGGATATAAAGGCAACGGATAAAATCCCAACGGCTCTTTTTTGCGGATCCAGCAATTTTAGCGCAATTCTAGGGAGATTATTTCATCAAAATCTCAATCTTTGATCGCCCGTATCTTTTATTTGGCTCAACCGTTTCTTGATTTTTAAAGCTTGATTTACTCTCCTTGATTCCTTCTTTCGATTCCCTACAAAAACAAATAAAACAAACATTAAATACGCAATTAAAAACACACCACAAAACATACAAACGATAAGCGGAAAAACAGTAAAAATAAACTAAGGCATTTGGCCTTGACTAAACGAGCACAGTAACCACTCGTTCTCTCTCGTTCTCTTTGTCATGCTTCAGTCAAGAGGAAGGCCGAGAGAGTCTTCACATCTCCTTCCTCATAGTAGTGCTTCAACCTAGCACCATTGACCATAAATGGCTGGCCTTGCTGCAAGTTTTTTATCTCTACTGCACCATGAACAAAGACATTAGTAATAATAAATGGACCTGATCATCTAGACTTTAGTTTGCCTGGAAATAGTTTTAATCGTGAGTTAAATAACAGTACAAGTTGGCCCTTCCTAAAGTCTTTGATCCTGAGTCTACTGTCGTGCCATATTTTTGTCTTTTCTTTATACATTTTGGCATTCTCGTAGGCCATATGCCTAAGCTCATCAAGTTCATGTAGCTGCAAAGATCTCAATGTCCCCGCATCCTTTACACAAAAATTCAATTCCTTCATGGCCCAAAATGCTTTGTTTTCTAACTCAAGTGGCAAATGGCAAGCCTTACCATATACCAACCTATAGGGAGACATTCCTAGAGGTGTCTTATATGCTGTCCTGTAAGCCCAAAGTGCATCCTCAAGCTTGAATGACCAGTCTTTTCTATTAGGTTTGACTACCTTTTCTAAGATGCTCTTTATCTCCCTATTGGAAATTTCAGCTTGACCATTTGAGTGTGGGTGGTAGGGAGTAGCTACCCTATGTCTAATGTTATATTTAGCCAATACCTTCTCCATAGCCTTATTAATGAAATGTGACCCCTCATCACTAATGATAGCACGAGGAGTCCCAAATCTAGTGAAAATGTGCCTATGCAAGAAGTTAGTGACTGTTTTAGCATCATTATTAGGACATGCTTTGGCTTCTACCCACTTGGACACGTAGTCCACTGCTACTAAAATGTACAGGTTACCTGATGATGGAGGGAATGGTCCCATGAAATCAATGCCCCATACATCAAAGAGCTCCAACTCTAAGATGTAGGTGAGGGGCATCTCATCCTTGCGACTGAGGTTACCTGTCCTTTGGCATTCGTCACAGCTGTGGGCATAGTTGTGGGCGTCCTTGAAGATCGTTGGCCAATAGTAGCCACTCTGAAATACCTTCGCAGCTGTCCTTTGGCCACCAAAGTGTCCACCATAAGGAGATGAATGACAGTGCTGCAGCACAGACTTTGCTTCAGCAGCTGAAACACATTTCCTCAGCAAGCCATCAGCACAGGTTCTGTAAAGTGTGGGGTCATCCCAGATGAATTTCCTTGCTTCATGCAGGAACCGCTTCTTTTCTTGTCCTCCCTTGAACACTGGTAGTACCTGTGATGCACGGAAGTTAGCAATGTCAGCGAACCACGGTTCCTCATCGTTATCACGATGAGCCAAAGCAAAGACATGTTCATCTATAAAAGCATCAGAAATTGCGGTCTCCGCAATTTTTTCGCAATTGTGCTGCAATCGAGACAGGTGATCTGCAACCACATTTTCACAACCTTTCTTGTCCCGAATGTCCAAATCAAATTCCTGCAGCAATAACACCCATCTAATCAATCTAGGCTTAGCATCAGCCTTCCTCATAAGATATTTTAAAGCAGAATGGTCAGTATATACAATGGTCCTAGTGCCTACAATATAGTTTCTAAATTTTTCACAAGCAAATACTACAGCAAGCATCTCTTTCTCTGTAGTTGTATAATTACATTGAGCCTCATTCAAGGTCTTACTAGCATAATAGACAGGGTGTGTGAGCTTGTCAATCTTCTGTCCTAACATGACTCCTACAGCATAGTCACTGGCATCACATAGCATCTCAAATGGGAGATCCCAATTTGGTCCTACTATGATTGGTGCTGTGACCAATGCTTCCTTAAGGGTTTTCCAAGCTACTACACATTCTTTAGAGAAGATGAATGGCCTACCTAGCTCTAGAAGCTCGCACAGAGGCTTGGCTATCTTAGAAAAGTCCTTGATGAACCTTCTGTAGAAGCCAGCATGCCCTAAGAAACTCCTAATAGCCTTGACATTCTGGGGCTCTACCAACTTCTCTATGATCTCTATTTTTGCCCTATCCACTTCTACACCTGCCCTTGACACTCTATGTCCTAAGACAATCCCTTCATCTACCATAAAATGGCACTTTTCCCAATTCAGGACTAGGTTGGTCTCCTCACACCTAGTCAGGACTTGTCCTAAGTTTTCTAGACAGGTTTTAAATGAGTCCCCAAAGACTGAGAAGTCATCCATGAATATTTCTATCATGGACTCATCCAACTCAGAGAAGATCGCCATCATGCACCTTTGGAAAGTTGCCGGTGCATTGCATAAGCCAAAAGGCATTCTGCGGAAGGCAAACGTTCCAAAAGGGCAAGTGAAGGTAGTCTTTTCTTGATCCTTAGGGTCTATAGTGATTTGATTATAACCAGAGTACCCATCTAAAAAACAATAGTAGGCTCTACCAGCTATTCTGTCTAGCATCTGGTCAATAAATGGTATAGGGAAATGGTCTTTTTTAGTTTCTTTATTCAGTTTTCTGTAATCCATACACACTCTCCACCCTGTGACAGTCCTTGTTGGAATCAGTTCGTTGTTCTCATTGACTACCACAGTTATTCCCCCCTTTTTAGGTACACATTGGATGGGGCTCACCCACTGGCTACTAGCTATGGGAAAAATCACTCCTGCATCTAACCACTTTATTATTTCCTTTTTCACTACCTCTTTCATAGAGGGGTTTAACCTACGCTGGTGATCTACCCTAGGTGTGTGCTCTTCCTCTAGTATAATTTTGTGCATGCAATAAGAAGGGCTAATGCCTCGAATATCAGCAATAGTCCATGCTATAGCCTTCCTATGTTGCTTAAGCATTAAAATTAAATCAACCTCATGCTGTTCACTTAGTTTAGAAGAAATAATTACAGGCAGCGTATCATTATCTCCTAGATATGCATATTTGAGGTGAGTTGGTAGTGGTTTCAGTTCTAAAACAGGTGGATGCTCAATGGAGGGTTTTAACGGATTTACAGTTCTATCAGTTAAATCTATATTCATACATACATGCTGTGGTTTATCTACGGGCATATTCATTATGTCAGATACATTTAAGTCAGCTACATCTATTTGTACATATTCACTAGCATGCTTGGTTAACAGTACATGCTCTAATTGTTCTTCCATCAGTGAGTCAACAACATCCATGCTAGCACAGGATTCAAGGTCAGAGGGATACTTTAAAGCTTTATAAACACTAAATTTTACCTCTTCATCATGAACCCTCATAGTTAACTCACCTTTTTGCACATCTATTAGTGCCCTACCTGTGGCTAGAAATGGTCTACCTAGCAGGATGGGAACCTCCTTGTCTGCCTCATAGTCCAGGACAATGAAATCTGCAAGGAAAATGAATTTGTCAACTTTAACTAGAATATCCTCAATCTTACCTTCTGGATATGCGATGGATCTGTCTGCTAGTTGTAAAGTGACAGTAGTTGGACGTGCTTCTCCTATTCCCAACTGGCGGAATAGGGACAGGGGCATGAGATTTATGCTGGCGCCCAGGTCACAAAGCGCTCTGCCCACGTGCTTGCCTCCAAGTTCTACAGGTAAGGTGAAGGAACCAGGATCCTTCTCCTTCTTGGGCAGCTTGTTCTGGAGGATGGCACTGCACTCCTCGGTGAGGTTTACTGTTTCAAACTCACCAATTATTTTCTTGTTAGTAATAATGTCCTTCAAAAACTTTACATATGAAGGCATCGATTGTAAAACCTCTACAAAAGAAATGTTCACATGCACTTGCTTAAGTATTTCTAAAAATTTATTAAAATGAACTTCCTGTTCCTGCTTCTTCTTAAGCCTTCGAGGATATGGAGGTGGTGGCACATATGCAGGCACGTCAGGACGCCTTAGGATAGGTGGAGGCCTTGGAATTTCTTCTACGTCCTCTACAATTGGCTCTAGCCTGGCTCCTGATGTGCTAGTTGGTGGTGGACCTTGGCTCGGCAGAGACTCCAGTGGAGCACTAGACTTAGTGTTCTCTACTCTCTTTGGTGTGTCCTTTGTGTTGCTCACCAATGGTCTTCCACTCCTAAGTTCAATGGCTTGAACTTGTTCTTTGCCATCTCTCCTTGGTACCTCGGTATCAGCAGGGAGTCTACCTTGGGGCCTACTTTTAAGTTCATTGGCCAATTGGCCTATTTGGTTCTCTAGGCTCCTAAGAGTAGCTTGCTGGCTCTGAAGAGTAGCATCATTCTTAGCTATATATTCCTTGAGTAGGTTTTCTACAGAAGATCCTACAGGTTGATTGTAAGGTTTTTGGTACATTGACTGGTTATGTTGGGGAGTGAAACCAGGTGTTCCACTCGGCCTTGGTTGGTTAGGATTTTGGTTAGTGTTTTGTTGGCCACCCCATGACAGGTTAGGGTGGTTTCTCCAACCAGGGTTATAGGTGTTGGAGTAGGGGTTATTCCTAGGCTGCTGCTGGCTTCCTACATAGCAGACTGAGGATGGATTCCCAGGGCAGTATTCATAAGGGTGCCCTTCCCCACAGAATCCACAGATTGGTGCCTCGCCTTGATTTGGTTGGGTGCCCATTGACATGGCTGTGGCGGTATTGGCACTGGTTTGGAGATTGGCCTGAGCCATTTGCTTGACTAAGTTGGTCAGGGCATTTATTTGGGTGCTCATGGCGCTTAGAGCATCCTTGTCTTGAGCTCTAGTTGGCTCTACAGGATCGTCTGACCACCTACAATGAGATGCTGAGATCTTCTCCAAGATCTCATAAGCTTCGTTGTAACTCTTGGACAACATGGAACCTCCAGCAGATGAATTTAAAACTTGTCTGGTGCTGGGGTTGCATCCTTTAAAGAAGACTTCTATTTGGATACACCATGGGATGCCATGGTGTGGACATTTAATGAGAAGGTCTTTGAATCTTGTCCAAGCTTCGTGAAGAGACTCATTATCAGCTTGTTTAAACTTGACTATGTCATCACGAAAGGTAGAATTCCTATCAGGTGGGAAGTATTTGACTAGGAATTTTTCTGCTAAATCTGTCCAATTGCGGACAGATCCAGAGGGTAATGAGTTCAACCATGTTTTAGCTTTGTCCCTCAAAGAGTAAGGGAACAAGTACAGCCTTAAAGCTTCTTGGGATACTCCAGGGATGATAAAGGTATCACTGACTCCTAAGAAGTTCCTAAGATGGTTGTGGGGGTCCTCATTTTCTATTCCAAAGAATTGTCCCACAGTGGACAACATTTGGAACATCACTGGCTTTAACTCGAATGAGTGGGCAGTGATTTCAGGACGGATTATGCTGGGGTTCAGCTCCCCAGGCATAGGTACTAGATATGAAAGAATGGCACTATTCTTGTCATTCGCTATTTCGATGGGGTTGCGAATGACAGGTACCGGATTTGGAACTATATCGCCCATTTCTTTGATTTCAGGTATAATTTGAGGTATAGGAGGTTGTTTAAAGAGACGTTTCTTTGCCTTATTTCTAGCTCGAAGTGATCTTTCAGGTTCAGGATCGAACTCTAAATTACTATGTGAACGCTCACTCATAAACTACCCTAATAGCACCTGCAAAAGAAATGAAACAGATTAGTTTCACTCAATGATAAACTTGATTTTTCAAACTTAACAAACTTCGTTTTCACTTAAAACAAGTCCCCGGCAGCGGCGCCAAAAATTTGTTGCGTGCTCAATGTGTTAATAAAAATGATAAAGAAGAGAGAGAGAGCACTCAGAACATGCAAGCATACATGATCTTATAGCAAGTAGTAAGTATATTTCATTCGTTTTCCCACAGAGACTTGTTTTTAGCTATTCTCGAAGTGTTTTTGTTAAGAAAGATGGGGTGGATTTGATGGGGTAAAATTGGTTTTTAGTTACCTAAATTTTGCTGAATGTGTAAAGGAATATAACATAAACAAATGGAAGTTGAAATTAAACTCAAAGGACAAGAGATGGAACTGATGAACAAAGGAGAAAGCAGCTAACAGAATAACAACTTAGCAGGAATTGCGAGGACCGCAATGTTTCCGCAATTAAACAGCAGCGAAAGTGTGTAGATGGGCGAATTAAGGGCTACTAATGACTATCCTATAGGCAGTTTATTACGATTATCAAGCTTTGGATCAACTCTCTATACATCAAACTCACTCTATCTCAAGTATCGTCCGATTCCATGCATTAGAGTCTTAAGTTTACTCGACTTCAAAGTAAGGTCTCAAGCATCTTATTTAAGCAGGAGTGTTTAGTTTGTACTAGGGAAACGCCTATTCCTAGGCCGTTTCCTGATTACCATGAAAGGCTAGTATGATTATATGACTCTGAACTCTTACTCCTTCCAGAGGTTAGGAGTTCTTTGGACAAAATGGATGGCCAATCGAAATTGCCCGTGGGATGAAGCTTACATACAATCAATGATTCGAGAGCTATCCTACATACTTGATGCACGTTTTTTTTAGCCTATAGTTCTGTCATTAGCATGCCCCTAAGTGATTTAGCTACTCATGGATATATGGAGAACAGAAAGGGTGGATAAAACAGACATGCTTAGAAGAGAAATGTGCTTAAAACAGCAAGACAAAACCTTAGCAGAACAAGATAGAAACTGTAAAATGCAGAATTGTACTTTGATTGATTCGATTGTTTGACGACAAAAGGAAACTTTAAAAGAAATGATTAAAAGACAGACAACAACGAAATGCAATAACTCAAACTCTAAACTAAGAACAACAGTGATCAGAAATGGAAATGAGAAGAACAGAACAGAAAAACAGTAAAGGATTGCTGGAAAACTTCGTGGCAGTCGCCTCGAATGAAGGTGATGAGAAGTCAGCCTTGCTTGGATGAATCCAATCGAGAGAGAAGAAGAATCTCCTCTCCTTCCTATCAGATTATCGACTCCAAAAGCTGAGACTCTCACTCCAACAAACGGCAAAGGAAAACAGAGAGAAATGATGGACTGCGAGAAGACTTCTGCGCTTCGAATGATGATCAAACCTCCGACTTTGGCCCCCTTTTATAGTAGTTTGCAGGTGCGTTTGGGCCAAGGAGAACCATCAATCTTCAACGTCGTATATCAGAATGGATGGAGGAGAAAGAACGAATCCCTGAAATAACGGAAATTAACAGAAAAAGATCAGTCAACTTACGGTTTTCACTTGAATAATTGCGGTCACCGCAATGTTTTCGCAATTCATTCGCAATTCTCATTTTTTCATTCTTTTCCTTCGGTTTTCAACCCTTTTTCTACCTATTGTACATAAGTCCTATATTAGCTACCTTCTTCTAATTCTCATATTAAAGCATAGGTTTAGGCTAAATGCTAACAAAAACACCTAAAAGTGTACATCTTCTTAAGCTAAATGGGTCCTAAATAAGTCACTTTCAGAGACTTAACACATATGCAGGCACTTCAGGTCGCCTCAAGACAGGTGGAGGCCTTGGAATTTCTTCTAATTCCTCTATGATTGGTTCCAGCCTAACCCTTGATGTGCTTGTTGGTGGTTGACCTTGGTTTGGCAGAGAATCCAGTGGAGCACTAGACTCTCCATTCTCTACTCTCTTTGGTGTTTCTCTAGTGTTGCTCACCAATGGTCTTCCACTGCGAAGTTCAATTGCTTGAACCTACTCTTTACCATCCCTTCTAGGCACCTCAGTGTCAGCAGGCAGTCTACCTTGGGGCCTACTTTTGAGTTCATTGGCTAGTTGCCCTATTTGGTTCTCTAGGCTCCTAAGGGTAGCTTGCTGACTTTGTAGAGTGGCATCATTCTTGGCGATGTACTCCTTATGTAAATTTTCTACATAAGACCCTTTTGGTTGGTTATATGATTTTTGATACATGGATTGGTTATTTTGGGGAGTGAAACCAGGTGTTCCACTCGGCCTTGGTTGGTTTGGGGCTTGGTTAGTGTTTTGCTGGCCACCCCACGAAAGATTTGGGTGGTTCCTCCAACCAGGATTGTATGTGTTAGAGTAGGGGTTGTTCCTAGGCTGCTGTTGGCTTCCAACATAGCAGACTGAGGCTGGATTCCCAGGGCAGTATTCATACAGGTGCCCTTCCCCACAGAATCCACAGATCAGTGTCTCACCTTGACTTGTTTGTGCCCCCATTGAGATGGCTGCTGCGGTGTTGACACTGGATTAGAGATTGGTTTGAGCCATTTGTTTGACTAGGTTGGTCAGGGCGTTTATTTGGTTGCTCATTGCACTAAGAGCATCCTTGTCTTGAGCTCTCCTAGGCTCAACTGGATCATCTGGCCACCTACAGTGAGATGCTGAGATCTTCTCCAAGATCTGATAGGCTTCATTATAGCTTTTAGAAAGCATGGAACCACCAGCTGAATAATTCAGCACTTGCCTAGTGCTGGGGTTGCATCCTTTGAAAAAGACTTCTATTTGGATACACCATGGGATGTCATGGTGTGGACATTTAAGCAGAAGGTCCTTGAACCTTGTCCAAGCTTCGTGAAGAGACTCATTTTCAGCTTGTTTGAATTTAATTATGTCATCACGAAAGTTTGAATTCCTATCAGGTGGAAAGTATTTGACTAGGAATTTCTCAGCCAGATCTGTCCAATTGACAACTGATCCGGATGGTAATGAGTTCAACCACGTTTTGGCTTTATCTCTTAATGAGTAAGGGAAGAGGTAAAGCCTCAAAGCTTCTTGGGAAACTCCAGGGATAAGGAAGGTATCACTAACTCCTAGGAAGTTTCTTAGATGGTTGTGGGGGTCCTCATTTTCCACTCCAAAGAATTGTCCCACAGTGGACAACATTTGGAACATTACTGGCTTTAACTCGAATGAGTTGGCAGTAATTTCAGGGCGTATGATGCTTGGATTTAGTTCTCCAGGCATAGGAACTAAGTAGGAGAGAATGGCATTATCCTTGTCATTCGCTATTTCGATGGGATTGCGAGTGGTAGGTACCGGATTTGGGTCTGGTCTTTCCATTTCTTCTTGATAGAATTGCGGAGACTCTGCGGTTTCCGCAATTATTTGAGGTATAGAGGGTTGGTTAAAGAGACGTTTCTTAGCTCTATTTATGGCCCTAAGTAATCTCTCAGGCTCAGGGTTGAACTATAGATCGCTACTTGAAGGCTCATTCATAAACTAACCCAATGGTACCTGCAAAAGAAATGAAAATAGATCAGCTCCAATAGATATTAAGAATTGTTTTTCTAACTTAAAAAACTTCGTTTTCACTAAATTAAATCCCCGGCAGCGGCGCCAAAAACTTGTTGCGTGCTCAATGTTTAAAAGGAATATGCAATGATAGAGCACTCAGAACATGCAAGCATACATGATCTTGTAGCAAGTAATAAGTATTTTTTCATTCGATTTCCCACAGAGATTTATTCTTAGTTACTCGTGAAGTGTGTTGTTAAGTAAGAATGGGTGGATTAAATGGAGTAGATTTGATTTTAAGGTGCCTAATTACTAAGTAATATGTAGAGGATGCAAGCATGAACAAGTGTAAATAAATACTAAACTTGAATGTAAAGAGAAGAGAAAAATAAACGAAGAGAGAAATGGCTAAGGCAGAATTTTTAACTAAGAGAATTGCGGAAACAGCAATTATACCGCAATGTTCTTAACAGCGAAATGTGTGTAAAGTGTGTAAACAAGGGCTACTAACGACTCCTCTATAGGCTTTTTCCTACGATTCTCAAGCAGTAGATCAACTCACCATGCATCAAACTAACTCATTCTCATGTATCTTCCGATTTCATGCATTAGATTCTTTAGTTTACTCATGTCCAAGTAAGGTCTTAAGCATCTTATTAAAACAGTAAGTTAAGATTTGTACTAGGAAAACGCCTATTCCTAGGTCGTTTTCTGGCTACCTTGAGAGGCTAGCATGAGTGTATGACTCTGAACTCTTACTCCTTCCAGAGGTTAGGAGTTCTTTGGACAAAATGGATGGTCAATCGAAATTGCCCGTGGGATGAAGCTTACATACAATCAATGCATTCAAGAGTTATCCTACATGCTTGATTCACGTGTTTCTACCTATAGATTTTTCATTAGCATGCCCTTATGTGATTTAGTTACTCATGGATGTAGATGGAATGGGACGAGTAGATGAAGATGACATGCTTAATAGAAAATTAGAGACAAAACAGAAGACAGAAGTGATAAACAGAGAAGGTAAAGAGCTTGCGAAGTAATGGAATTGTGCGTTGATTAACCAATCGTTTGAACTAAACAAATGATGTCTTTGAATAACTAAAGTAAAACAGAAAGCAACGAAATGGAATAGAGTAGCAAACTAAAAGGGAAATAACAACAAACAGCAATGGAAATGGAAAGCTAAGACAGAAAGCAGTAAATTCAAGCGTGATCGCCTCGTCGCAGACGCCTCGGCTGAAGGGAGAGAAAGGCAAGCCTTGCTTGGATGAATCCAATCAGAAGAGAAGATGAATCTTCTCTCCTTCCTATCAGATTGTCGACTCCAACAGCTGAACCTCTCAGACCAACAGACGGAGAAGAGAAAGACTGGGAAAGACTGCGTTTGAACTGGAAGACTACGCCGTTCGAGTGTGTTTCAACCTTCCTCTTTGACCTCCTTTTATAGTATTCTGCAGGTGCGATTGGGTCAAGGAGAACCATCCATTCTCAACGTCGTACTACTACGTGGCTGCAGGAGAAAGAATGAATCCCTGAAAGGTCGGAACAAAATAGAAAATAGTTAGACAACTTACGGATTTCACTTAAAACATTGCGGTTTTAACAATGTTTCCGCAATGCCTCCGCAAAGCACAATTTTCATTCCTTTAACTTCGTTTTTGGTTCTTTTTCTTTCCTTTTGTATATAGGTCCTAATTTAGCTTCATTCTTCTAATTCTCATATATAAGCACAAGTTCAAGCTAAATCCTACCAAGAACACTTACAAAAGCACAACTTTCTAAGGTAAATAAGTCCTAAAATAGTCACTTTTGGAGACGTAACAGAGCCTATCGGTGTAAGCTTACCAGTGCAAGCTTACCGGTGTTTGCTTACCGGTGCAAGCTTACAAGTGTAAGCTTACCGGTACCGGTTTACCAGTGCTGCTTTTACCAGTGGATTTTACCGATGGCCTTTACCGGTGGCCTTTTTTTGTGGCTTTTACCGGTCAGCTTCCTTCAAGCTATGTGAATGCACACCTTAGCTATTTTATAGTTGTGCAATCTCATAGGCTATTGTTTGATGCATTTGGAGTGCCGAAGATCCCTAAACCGCTTCCGCTTCCGCTTCCGCTGCGGCCTTCGGTTCCAGCAAGTGGTATCAGAGCACGTTTTAAGTGCTTCCAATTTGCATCAAGGTGGGTTTCATTGTATCTTGAATGGGCGTCTAAAGTGTTTTCGATTTTTGCATCTCTTTTAAGCTTTATTTTCTTTCTTTGTTTTGTAAATAGCCTGGATTGTAAAGCCTTAATGTCTGGCATAGAGTCTGTAATGCTTTCAGTCTTTAGAGTCCTAGGCTGTTTTGAAGCAAGGAGTTCGAAGGGAAGCTGACCGAAGTGTTCAGGGAAGTGTTCAGGGGAGCCAAGTTTGTCCAAAGGTGGTTCGAAGTGTTTGAAGCCTGCCTAAAGTTCTAGCTTGTGTTCAAGCTTGTAATAATTAGTTATTGCTTGCTTGATGCCAAAATTGATTCACTTTAGTGTGTTTAATTATTTATGCATTGGATGTATGTTTTAATTAAAGTCCCTAGTATGTGCATAACGTATGCAATATAAATTTGAAATCTCACCGTAGGAAGCTTGTTGCATGCATTAAGTACGTTATAATTGTTATAATATGTTTGTGCATGCTTAATTCATGAGAATTGATATAATAGTTATATTGATTCATGAATTAGGAATTGCATGTTTGAAAGTGTAATCGATATAATTTTTATATTAGTTATGAAATTAAACATCCAATTATAATGCCTTAGTAGTTTGCATGTTTGAGAAGCATGTAGTTTGTTGAAATTAGTCTTAGTTTTGCAAAGCGTTGTAAAATTGGCATAGACTTTTAAAATCTATAACAAAGACAATGGCATGCTCATTTAGGGTTAAATGATTCGGTCTGTTTTATTAGATAAAATAGGTCGATATCTTGTAAATGCTAAGGTTACAAGAAACTCACCTGGTGAAATCTTGTCGAAGGTTGGAGGTACTTGAATTGACGGAACACCTCCTACCTGGGAACAATCCGGTACTTGAGTAAACTTAACCCGACTTTATGAGCATGCGTGAGTGGTGTGAGGTTTATAAAGTGTTTATAACCTAGACATCTTAGGTAAAAAGTTTACCTAGACTTAAGGTTTTATTTTCTTAGCCGGATAAAGCCTGAGTTTTTTACCCTAGACCGTCTAAAATACTTAGTAGAGGTGTTGAGAAGGAATATATGATTTATCCCTCTTCTCCTACGCCCTCCGTGAAATTCACAACGTGAGAATTATGCTCGGCCTCATGATGTCAATAGGGCATCTCCAAACGGGTGGTGTTTGCATCTTTCAATAGCAAGGTGAATGGAGAAAGTATTTATAGTAAGTGGGAGAAGGAAGTATGTCAGTACATCCTGCGGTCTCCTCCATTGGATTGAACCGTGAGATTCTCATGTTCCGCCTGCAGGCTTCCCTAGGGGCACCATCCAAACAGAGGGTCGTTTCATGGGAGTCGGAACATCTCGATCACCATTTATGGATAAAGAAACATAGGGCCATTCCCAACACTGACATTCCCTACGGTTGCACTGTTGGGGCCGTCCTATGAATTCTAAAAAATAGAGGGTCACACTTACGGGATTTGCTAAGGAGTTAGTAAATCTTGAAAAAAAAAAAAGAATAACTAAGATGCTATAGGAATAAGAGTTATTCTGGTATTAGCATTTAGTCAAGAATGTTTTGGTTTAGTGAAGGAGTGTTCGACTGCCCTACAGTAGCGACCATTCTGACTCACTGAAGTATCGTTGCAAATTAATAATGTTGGGTACATTATTATTTTTGCTAAATCCTTGATTGGTTGTTTAAATAGGTTAAAACCGTTTCACTAATAGATTTCATTCTCCTTTCAGCTTGTTAAGCACTTTTATCCATTTACTAGCTTCTGATACTTTTAGTTGCGATTACTACACGACCTGGAAATAGAACTTGAATACGATTCTCATTTTGGATGTTCTCAGGTTCGTCTTAACAAAAGATTGTCCTCTCTCTCCTAGCTCGTTTGCAACTCAAATTGTTCGAGATGCATCTGACATGTGGACAAGGGCTATTGTAATAGTCTGAGTCTACATTTTAGCCAGATTATTCGATATGTTTGCTAAGAAGCATGAGGTCATGATTTCAGTTAATCAAATCATGATTTCATTACAGACGATGTTTGGACGTCTGTCTTCATCGGTCTGTCATGGTACCCTCATGACGAGCAGTGCTGAGAAAAAACAAACATGTAAATATGATTTACTTGATGTAGAAACATGATAGTTCCACTTGGATACTGGATCCAGGAGCAACTATTCATGTTTGTTCTTCATTCCAGGAAACTAGTTCCTGGCAGTTGTTTGCTAACGGTAAGATAACTCTCAAGAATAGTTCAAGAGAGGTTGTCTTGACCAAAGCAGTGGGAGCTATAAAGTTGTTATATAGAGACAGTTACATTTTGTTAGAAAATGTACTCCTAGTTCCTAGCTTCTAAAGGAATTTTGTATCTATATCATAGGATGAGTAAAGCTATGAACACTTTACTCATCCTGTCCTTAATCTCTGTGAAACCATCGCTTAGCGATCGCATCTCCGACCTGGTCTCCTGGCTAGATTCCATAAATGATTTGAACATGCCTTCAAGGGTTTGACCTGAAATAGAAGGAACAGCCTGAGATGAGTTTTCTTGCAACGTATGAATAATGCCAAATACCTGAGACACTTTCTCCTTGAGCTCTTCCATGTCGGTCAACAATTTAGCTTGTTCATTTCTTCCCCCGTATTGGCGACGGTTCTCAGCCATGTTGGAGATCAACTGTCTGGCTTCCGCAGGCGTTTTCTCCCAAAGGGCTCCTCCGCTCGATGCATCGAGCATCTGACAGTCGTGCGGAAGCAAACCTTCATAGAAGAACTGAATAAGCGCAGCCTCTGCTATCAGATGGTTCGGGCAGCTCTCGCAGAGCTTAATGAATCTCTCCCAGCACTCGTGAAATGCCTCTTTCTCTGACTGTTTGAAACCATAGATATCTTTTTTCACGACCTGACTTGCCTACCTATTTGCCACCACCTCCATTTCCTAGACGACTCAAGAAGAAACAAGAACAGGAAGCTCATTTCCACAAGTTCTTGGAAATCTTGAAACAAGTGCATGTTAATATTCCATTCGTGGAAGTTTTGCAATCTATGCCATCATATGTAAAATTCTTAAAAGATATTATTACTAACAAAAAAGTTATTGGTGAGTTTGAAACAGTAAATCTCACTAAGGAGTGCATTGCCATACTCCAAAATAAACTGCCAAAGAAGGAGAAGGATCCTGGTTCCTTCACCTTACCAGTAGAATTAGGAGGCAAGCACGTGGGCAGAGCCTTGTGTGATCTGGGAGCCAGCATCAATCTCATGCCCTTGTCACTATTCCAACAACTTGGGATAGGGGAAGCACGACCAACAACTGTCACCTTGCAACTTGCAGACAGATACATCGCATACCCTGAGGGTAAGATTGAGGATATACTTGTCAAGGTTGACAAATTTATTTTTCTTGCAGACTTTATAATCTTGGACTACGAGGCAGATAAAGAGGTACCAATCCTATTGGGCAGACTGTTCTTAGCCACAGGTAGGGCTCTAATTGATGTCCAAAAAGGTGAGCTCACCATGAGAGTTCATGATGAAGAGGTTAAGTTCAGTGTGTTTAAAGCTTTAAGGTACCCTTCTGACCTTGAACACTGTGCAACTGTAGATATAGTAGACTCATTAATGGAAGAAGAACTTGAGCATGAATTTTTAATTAAGCATGCTACTAATTATGCACAAGTAGATGTAAAGGATTTAAATGTTTCTGAATTGATGCATGTATCTGTGGACAACCCTCAGCATGTATGCATGACCAATGAATTGTCTGAAAGAACCACAACTCCTTTGATGCCATCAATTGAACAACCACCTTTACTTGAACTGAAACCATTGCCTGAACACCTTAAGTATGCATATCTAGGAGAGAAAGATACCTTGCATGTTATTATTTCGTCCAAACTAAGTAAACAGCATGAAATTGCGTTAATATTGTTGCTCAAGCAACATAAAAGAGTTATTGCCTGGACGATTGCTGACATTAGAGGTATAAGTCCTTCCTACTGCATGCATAAAATATTGTTGGAAGAGGAACATACACCTAGAGTAGATCACCAACGTAGGTTGAACCCCTCCATGAAGGAGGTAGTTAAAAAAGAAATTATTAAATGGTTAGATGCAGGTGTGATCTTTCCAATAGCCAATAGTCAATGGGTCAGTCCTATTCAATGTGTACCTAAGAAGGGTGGTATGACTGTAGTAGTTAATGAAAATAACAAACTAATACCAACTAGAACTGTTACAGGATGGAGAGTCTGTATGGACTACAGAAAACTTAATAAGGAAACCAAAAAAGACCATTTTCCTTTACCCTTTATAGACCAAATGTTAGATAAAATAGTTGGCTGAGCCTTTTACTGCTTTTTAGATGGTTACTCAGGATATAACCAAATCACCATAGACCCTGAGGATCAAGAGAAAACAACCTTTACATGTCCCTTTGGAACATTTGCTTTTCGCAGAATGCCATTTGGCCTATGCAATGCACCAGCAACGTTCCAAAGATGCATGTTGGCTATTTTCTCTGACTTAGATGAGTCCATAATAGAAATATTCATGGATGACTTCTCAGTCTTTGGTGACTCCTTTAACCAATACCTAGAAAACCTAGGACAAGTCCTCGCTAGGTGTGAAGAAACCAACCTAGTCTTAAATTGGGAAAAATGTCACTATATGGTGGAAGAAGGAATAGTATTAGGACATAAAGTGTCCAAAGCAGGAGTAGAGGTCGATAGGACCAAAATAGAAATCATTGAGAAGTTAATTGAACCTAAAAATGTCAAAGCTATAAGAAGTTTCTTAGGTCATGCAGGATTTTATAGGAGGTTCATAAAAGACTTTTCAAAAATCTCTAAACCCTTGTGTGAGCTTCTAGAGCTGAATAAAACATTTGTCTTCTCAAATGAGTGTCTAATAGCATGGAAAAAGCTTAAGGATGCCTTAGTCAAAGCACCAATTATAGTAGGCCCAAATTGGGATTTGCCCTTTTAACTAATGTGTGATGCTAGTGACTACGCAATTGGGGCTATGCTGGCGCAAAAGAGAGATAAACTAACACACCCTGTGATAGTTTTAAATAGTTTAATTCACATTAAAATCTTATTTTATTTCATTAAGCAGACTCATAATGTGATTAGTTTTAAATAGTTTAATTCACATTAAAATCAATCTAACCAACATAAGGGTTATGGAATAGTAGATTGAAGAACTTAGATAAATGAGATTAGCCTAATTTGTCTAAGTAATAGAAAACCCTATTTCAAAATACTTAGTGGGAGAAAGACGTATGCCAAGGTATCCTAACGTCTCTATTATAGATTCACAAGGTGAGATTCATGCGGGGCCTCGCGGCGGCTTTTGGACCGTCCCCCTACGGAAGGTGTTTGCATGGGTCAATATCAGGGTTATTCTCTAGAGAAAGTATTTTGAAAATAGTAAGTGGGAGAGGAAATGTGTCAACATATCCTACAGTCTCTATCATTGGTTCACAACGTGAGATTCATGTGGGGCCTCGCGGCGGCTTTTGGACCGTCCCCCCTACGGAAGGTGTTTACATGGGTCAATATCAGGGTGAATCTCCTGAGAGGATAGGATTGTAATTTTATTTCCAATATGACCTACCCTGCGGCGGCACTTGTTGGGATAAAATTATAGAATCTAAAATGATGGGTTACACTTACAAAGATATCATTAAGGTTGTTAATGATTTTCTTGACCAAACTAATGGTAACTAAATGTTATAGAAATAAGAGTTATTTTGGGATGACACTTGGTTGAGATTGTCTCGGTTTAGTGAAGGAGCATTTGACCTACCCTACGGCTGCACTTGTTCTAACTCACTAAAGTATCATAACATTAGAAATTAATGTTTTAGGGTTCATTTATCAAATTGTTGGTTTTCTATGCTGAAATTGAATGAATATTGATTGCATGTTATTAAATAATTTTTATATATTTCAATATTATGTCATTTCTCTTATTTATTATTATTTTTTTTTCGTTACTAATTTGTCAAATTGAGAAAATAATATCACTTGAAAAAATAATGTTAACACTATATAATGATAGTGTAATTTTTTCTTTAATTTGTCTTTATTGAAAAATGTTTTTAAAAACCTGTTGTCAATGTTAATCGAATTGTTCGTGAAACACATGATTAATAAATCAAGATAACGAGATGGCTTATAAAAATTTTCTATTTGACATATTAGATGTCAAGCTAAGAAGATAAAGAAGATGACAACAACATATGAGATATTGTTGAAGTCAATAAAAGCTAGATTTAGATATTTATCTAAATTATCTCAAAAATTAAGTATTACCAAATATAGTATGAATATTTTAGTACTGGAACTTTAATTTTCAAAATTGTTTGAAAAGTTCAGCTGAAAAATAAGAATAATTTGTATGTGTTAATTTGTTAACATATAAAATACTACAGAGTGAGATATTCAGGATTATAGAATCCAGAATATAAAGACAATTTATATTCTCCTAAAATATGATACTTGTATTTGGCATTCAAGATTGATTCTGATCAATTTGAATAAAAAGACTACTACGAAGTAATTTTCTAAATGTTAGAGTTAATTACTTTATATGTCTTAAGATCTTGCCTTTCATGCAAGATAATCAATAGGTTTTGGTTGGAAAAGCCTACAGGCCAAAGAACACTGATGAATATTTCATCACTCTAGTTGATGATTATTCAAGAAATAAGTATCGTAACCTAATGCAACATAAGTCTGAATATTTTGAAAAGTTCAAGGAATATAAGACTCAAGTTGAAGGTCAATTAGGTAAATCTATCAAGACACTATGATCAGATCACAGTGAAAAGTACAGAAACCTTATGTACTAAGACTAATTGATACAAAGTGAGATTTTATCTCAACTCTAGCACAAAGTACAATTGCGTGAAATTGTGCTGTAAGAGGAGAAACAAGATCTTGTTAGACATGGTCAGAACAATAAATAATTACACGTCATTATCAGACTCTTGTTAGGATATACAATATAGATTGTATAGTGAACATGATTCTATCTAAAAGGTGTCCATGAGACAACTTTGAGATTATAGAAGAGTAGTAAAGTTAGTTTACAACCCTTCGAGTTTTGGGAGTTTTAAGCATACATGCTGAAACTTGAATATGTTCAATAGTGTTGAAAAGTTGGTTCCAAGTGAAGCCACTAAATAGTTAACAAAAGTTGTTAACAATTTAATTACATTTGATAGTCAAATGGATACTAGTCATGAATTGGATAAGCCTCATCGTAGTGGGGGAGTTATGAGATGACCCGACCGTTACAAGAGCTTATATGAAGCCTAAGTTGTCGTATTAGATGACAAAATGTAGGGCTTTTTGACCTCAAAGTTGAAATGAGGGTCAATGACAAAGACTAGTAGACCAAAGTCATAAATCTCGAGATAGAGTAGATGTACTCATCTTTATCTAGAACTTATAGATATTCGTGATGGGGTAAAACTCATAGGTTTTGAATATATCTACAAAAGTAAAAGATTTGTAAATAAGAAGGTACAGACCTTCAAAATAAGACTAATGGCAAATATAGTGGGAGAAAGTAAACCATGGATAAACTTTCTCATTGGTTGTCATATTAGAGTATATAAGCATTTCTTAATTCATGGTTGCATATGAGATATGTCAAGTGAAGGTTTAAGAAATCTTTTTTGAAAAGAAGTCTTAAAGAATGCATTTACAAATCAATTACATGAGTTCAATTTAAAAAATCAAAAGCAAAAGGTTTGCAAGCAGTAAAGGTTCATTTATGAAATGAATTTGATCACTAGATTTTTTATCGTAAGGTTTGATAAAAGTATAAAAAACTATGACTTTGAATAAATATTAATGATATTGTATAGACAAGAAAATCATTAATTACTTAGTGTAATTTTCTCATATTTTATGTGGATGACTTATTACCCATTGTGAATGCTCTAAGATTTCAATCCAACATAAAATGTTGACTACCTAACCAATTCCAAATGAAAGTTTTTAATTACTGGGTATGTCCAAGATTTCGAGGACAAAATGTTATATATGTCTCACACATCTTATATTGACAAAATTCTTGTCAAGTATATGATGTAATACTTCAAAAATGATAATGTATCATTCTTACATTAAGTTTATCTTGTCTAAGGAATAGTGTCCTCAGACATTTCAAAATGTTGAGAACATAAGATTGACTATCTACGTTTGAGTGGGAGAAAATCTAATGTACACATGAGACATGACATTTGACAGTAAAATTGGTTAGCATATATTAGTTAACCCAATGGTATGACCATTGCGCGGAAAAATAAAAACTTTTCTCAAAATATCTATGGATAAAATGAGAAATTATATTTTTGTGTATGAGGTTAAAGATTTGATCTTTACGAGATGCACTAGTCTTAACAAAGATTTATGGAAACCTATGTTTACCCTAGATGATGGAGCATGGTATGCAAGTTAAATGTTCTAGCTTATGAAGCAAAGAACTTGCATAGCTCAAATAATTTCTTATTGGTCTGAAAGATGTTTCAGATATAGTTAAGCCTAAAACGTTTTATGTAATGGCTAAACTTAAGAAACTTAGATAACATCAATATATAGGGTATCCTGCTGAGAGAGAAAGAATCGTGGTAGGACCAAGATGACTTTTAATTGACAGTCGTTTTGATCTATATAAAAAGACTTTCCAGGCTAAAGTGTTTGAAAGCCACCTAGAATGTCTAGGATTATGAGACATGTCTCATCTTCACTAGGACAAGTGGGAGAACATGTTGGGTGTAGAGTATGCCCTAGGATACATGTCTCACCGGCTTTAGTGCAAGTGGGAGATTGTTGGGATTTATGCCCTAAACCCTCGTAATTAATTAATAATTATTTGATAATTATTGTATTATTATTATTTGCAATTTATAATATTCATTATATATAAAAATTCAAGGTTATTAGTGTAATCTTGAACAATATGTAGTTGACATACGGGAGGATCATGTTCAAGAAATAGGCAGATAGTTTTCTCCTAGTACCTATCTGTGGTATTTCAGGCTAAATCACATTAATCTTAATAGGATTGAGAGATTGGTTATGAGTTGTCTCCTAAATGAGTTAGAAGACTACTCCTTACCATAATGTGAGTTCTGACTGAGAGGAGAAAAAGAACCTTGTTTGACATGGTTCTGAACTATGTTGAGCTGCCTAATTCGTTTATGGGATATGCGGCAAAGGTTGTTGTGTATATTTTGAACATGGTTCTTTTTTAGAATGTTTTAGAAACATTTTATGAGTTATGGAGTGGGCGTAAAATGAGTTTTCGTCACTTCAGTACTTTGGGAATGTCCGGCACTTGTGCTAGCATTCATTCCAATGTAATGAAACAACGTTCAAAATTATACCAATTCGTAGGATACCCCAAGGAAACGAAAGGTGGTATGTTTTACGATCCTCATAAGGACAAGGTGTTTGTTTCTGTTGGGTTTTTTGTCCTAAAGCTCGTAGTTTGAATGTAATTATTCTATTTTGCAATAAAGAGTTATTGAGGTTTTATTCAGTAAAGTGTTATTGAATAAAGTGAAACGTGTTTGCATTAACCTATACCAATAATAAACACCCATGCCGAGAATATGAGTACTTCGACTTCATGTAGGACATGAATGTGGATCAAGTTCAAGTAGACAGCCAAAACGATCTATAGTATATGGATAAGGTTGGGTACCTTATGCTGGTAACACTGTTGGATGCGGCTCACTTTGTATTGTACAAAACGATGTGATCCGAATCGTTTCACATAGAGATGTGCGAGTGAGGGCCTCCTGTGCAATGAGTTTGCATAAGACTGAACCGAGAAATCACGTCGCTCTTTCTTTATAACACCGTTTACTGTAAACACCGACTTTTTCATGTGATGACCAAGGTAACTCAATCTCAATCCTGAGCTCTCTATGAACTCCTGTTTATTCGAGCTTATCCTTTGACTTGTATAGTTGAGAGTGGCCAGTTCGCCGACTCAATAAGCCTACCATCTTGGGGATAAGACCGAATAGGTAGCTGGGGACATAGTTATTGCAAGACATAATTCACTCCTACCCGCTTTTAGGGATAATAGAGAGGTTGTTCCCTTAATAGCTGACTCCGGGTCTAACAAGTGTACCCAACCTCTCCTGGTCCGAGAGGAATCTGATTTGTTGGTTGGACCACAAATCAATTGTTCATTAGAGGTGTCAGTGGTACTTAAGGAACAAGATGTAATGTAGGGGTTAAACGGTATAAATGACACGTTGTGATTATGAACGACCTGTGAAGGATCGACTCACTAATAATGGTTATATCAAGAGTACACAATATATCTACATTGACGAGAGTGCAGACAATGTTAAAAAATAATTAATTAAAAACCTGTTGTTGAACTCTGAAAATAAAAGTGAAAATTAGCATAGCTTAAACGGTAGTTCAGAGGTAACTTATTTATTGAATTTTCAATTAGTAAATAAAAATTGACCCATACAGGTTTCGAACCTGCAACCTTCGCATTATTAGCACGACGCTCTAACCAACTGAGTTACAAGGCCACCTAGGTTTTAAAAAATTGATATGTGTAAATTAGCATAGCTCACATGCTAATTGGCATGTACACGACGTTTTCGAAGACAATACCCTATTAATATTGTTGGAATCATGATTTAGAAAATAAAAAAATTGGTCGTGCAAGTCTCGATCATGCGACCTTCGCTCTTACTAGCGAATAGAGACGACCTGGTTTTTACAAAATTGATAAACTCAATAATTCTACTTAATTAAAATGGCCAGTTCAAGTCTCAAACTTGAGATCTCCACGTTATTAACAAAACACCCTAACAAACTGAGTTGATAAACCAATTATATTTTACAAAATTGATTCTTTAATGTTCTCGGTGCTAACAAGTAAACCTTATGAACCAACATAATATACGTTACATTGATAAAAAAAAATAATTAATTAAAAACCTATTAGTTGTTGAACTTCGAAAATAAAAGTGAAAATTAGCATAGCTTAAATAGTAATAAAAGTGAAAATTAGCATAGCTTAAATAGTAATTGACATGTACCTAATTTATTAAATTTTCATTTAGTAAATAAAAATTTGCCAATGCAGATTTCGAACATGCGACCTTTGCATCATAAGCACGACGCTCTAACAAACTCAGCTAATAGGTCACTCAATTTTTAAAAAATTGATAAGTGTGAATTAACATATAGCTCACACGGTAATTGGCGTGTACAAAAAATGGGTCGTCAGGTCTCGGACTTGCGACCTTCGCTCTTACTGAGCTAGAGACCTAGTTTTTTACAAAATTGCAACTCAATAATTTGTAAAATTAAAATTGGCCCATGCAGGTTTCAAACCTACAACCTTCACGTTATTAGCACGACGCTCTAACCAACTAGGCTAATAAGCCACTTGGCTTTTAAAAAATTGATAAGTGTAAATTACCATAGCTCACACGCTAATTGACATGTACACGAAGTTTTCGAAGACAATACCCTATTAATATTGCTGGAATCATGATTTAGAAAATAAAAAAATTGGTCGTGAAGGTCTCGATTATGCGACATTCGCTCTTACAGAGCTAACAGAGGAGACCTAGTTTTTTACAAAATTGATAAACTCAATAATTCTAAAACCTGCGACCTTGGCGTTATTAGCACGACCCTCTAACCAACTGAGCTAATAGGCCACTTGGCTTTTAAAAAATTGGTAAGTGTAAATTAGCATAGCTCACACGCTAATTGACATGTACACGAAGTTTTCGAAGACAATACCCTATTAATATTGTTGGAATCGTGATTTAGAAAATAAAAAAATTGGTCGTGCAAGTCTCGATTATGCGACCTTCGCTCTTACTAAGCGAATAGAGGCGACCTGGTTTTTACAAAATTGATAAACTCAATAATTCTACTTAACTAAAATGGCCAGATCAAGTCTCAAACTTGAGATCTCCACGTTATTAACACAACACCCTAACAAACCGTGTTGATGAACCAATTATTTTTTACAAAATTGATTCTTTAATGTTCTCGGTGCTAACATGTAAACCTTATGAACCAACATAATATACGTTACATTGATAAAAAAAATAATTAATTAAAAACCTATTAGTTGTTGAACTTCGAAAATAAAAGTGAAAATTAGCATAGCTTAAATAGTAATAAAAGTGAAAATTAGCATAGCTTAAATAGTAATTGACATGTACCTAATTTATTAAATTTTCATTTAGTAAATAAAAATTTGCCAATGCAGATTTCGAACATGCGACCTTTGCATCATAAGCACGACGCTCTAACAAACTCAGCTAATAGGCCACTCAATTTTTAAAAAATTGATAGTGTGAATTAACATATAGCTCACACGGTAATTGGCGTGTACAAAAAATGGGTCGTCAGGTCTCGGACTTGCGACCTTCGCTCTTACTGAGCTAGAGACCTAGTTTTTTACAAAATTGCAACTCAATAATTTGTAAAATTAAAATTGGCCCATGCAGGTTTCAAACCTACAACCTTCACGTTATTAGCACGACGCTCTAACCAACTAGGCTAATAAGCCACTTGGCTTTTAAAAAATTGATAAGTGTAAATTACCATAGCTCACACGCTAATTGACATGTACACGAAGTTTTCGAAGACAATACCCTATTAATATTGCTGGAATCATGATTTAGAAAATAAAAAAATTGGTCGTGAAGGTCTCGATTATGCGACATTCGCTCTTACAGAGCTAACAGAGGAGACCTAGTTTTTTACAAAATTGATAAACTCAATAATTCTAAAACCTGCGACCTTGGCGTTATTAGCACGACCCTCTAACCAACTGAGCTAATAGGCCACTTGGCTTTTAAAAAATTGGTAAGTGTAAATTAGCATAGCTCACACGCTAATTGACATGTACACGAAGTTTTCGAAGACAATACCCTATTAATATTGTTGGAATCGTGATTTAGAAAATAAAAAAAATTGGTCGTGCAAGTCTCGATTATGCGACCTTCGCTCTTACTAAGCGAATAGAGGCGACCTGGTTTTTACAAAATTGATAAACTCAATAATTCTACTTAACTAAAATGGCCAGATCAAGTCTCAAACTTGAGATCTCCACGTTATTAACACAACACCCTAACAAACCGTGTTGATGAACCAATTATTTTTTACAAAATTGATTCTTTAATGTTCTCGGTGCTAACATGTAAACCTTATATGAACCAACATAATATACGTTACATTAATAAAAAATAATTAATTAAAAACCTATTAGTTGTTCAACTTCGAAAATAAAAGTGAAAATTAGCATAGTTGACCTTTGCATTATAAGCACGACGCTCTAACCATCTGAGCTAATAGGTCACTCAATTTTTAAACAATTGATACGTGTGAATAAACATATAGCTCACACGGTAATTGGCATGTACAAAAAATGGGTCCTCATGTCTAGGACTTGCGACCTTCGCTCTTACTGGAGACCTGGTTTTTACAAAATTGATAAACTCAATAATTCTATTTTTAATTTGTAAAATTAAAATTGGCCCATGGAGAGGTTTCTAGCACGACGCTCTAACCAACTGAGCTAATAGGCCACTTGCCTTTTAAAAAATTGATAAGTGTAAATTAGCATAACTCACACGCTAATTGACATGTACACAAAGTTTTCGAAGACAATACCCTATTAATATTTCTGGAATCATGATTTAGAAAATAAAAAAATTGGTCGTGCAGGTCTCGATTATGTGACCTTCGCTCTTACTGAGCGAATAGAGGCGACCAGGTTTTACAAAATTGATAAACTCAATAATTCTATTTAACTAAAATGGTCAGTTCAAGTCTCAACTTGAGATTATTAACACAACACCCTAACAAACCGAGTTGATAAACCAATCATTTTTTACAAAATTGATTCTTTAATGTTCTCGGTGCTAACAAGTAAACCTTATATGAACCAAGATAATATACGTTACATTGATAAAAAAAAAAACTAATTAATTAAAAACCTATTAGTTGTTGAACTTCGAAAATAAAAGGGAAAATTAGCATAGCTTAAATAGTAATTAAAAATTTGCCCATGCAGGTTTCGAACTAGCAACCTTTGCATTATAAACACGACGCTCTAACCAGCTGAGCTAATAGGCCACTCAATTTTTAAAAAATTGATACGTGTGAATAAACATAGCTCACACTGTATTTGGCATGTACACGAAGTTTTCGAAGACGATAGCCTATTAATATTGTTGGAAACATGATTAAGAAAATAAAAAAATGGGTCGTCAGGTCTCGGACTTGCGACCTTCGCGACATAACAAAGGAAACATGGTTTTTTACAAAATTGATAAACTCAATAATTCTACTTTTAATTTGTAAAATTAAAATGGCCCTTTCAAGTCTCAAACTTGTGACCTCCACGTTATTAACACAACACTCTAACAAACTGAGCCAATAAACCAATTTTTTTTACAAAATTGATCCCTCAATGTTCTTCGTGCTAACAAGTAAACCTTATGAACCTACATAATATACGTTACAATGTTAAAAAATAATTAATTAATAACCTATTTGTTGTTGAACTCCGAAAATAAAATTGAAAATTAGCATTAGCATAGCTTAAACGGTGGTAGTTCAATTAATTAAAAACCTATTTGTTGTTGAACTCCGAAAATAAAATTGAAAATTAGCATTAGCATAGCTTAAACGGTGGTAGTTCACAGGTACCTTATTTATTGAATTTTCATTTAGTAAATAAAAATTGTCCCATGAAGGTTTCAAACCTACGACCTCCGTCTTATTAGCATGACACTCTAACCAACTAAGCTAATAGGCTACTTGGCTTTTATAAAATTGATAAGTGTAAATTAGCATAGCTCACACGCTAATTGGCATGTACACGAAGTTTTCGAAGACAATACCCTATTAATATTGCTGGAATCATGATTTAGAAAATAAAAAAATTGGTCGTGCAGGTCTCGATTATGCGACCTTCGCTCTTACTGAGCGAATAGAGGCGACCTGGTTTTTACAAAATTGATAAACTCAATAATTCTACTTAACTAAAATGGCCAGTTCAAGTCTCAAACTTGAGATCTACACGTTATTAACACAACACCCTAACAAACTGAGTTGATAAACCAATTATTTTTTACAAAATTGATTCTTTAATGTTCTCGGTGCTAAAAAGTAAACCTTATATGAACCAACATAATATACGTTACATTGATAAAAAATAATTAATTAAAAACCTATTAGTTGTTGAACTTCGAAAATAAAAGTGAAAATTAACATAGCTTAAATAGTAATTGACATGTAACTAATTTATTAAATTTTCATTTAGTAAATAAAAATTTTCCCATGCAGACTTCGAACATGCGACCTTTACATTATAAGCACGACGCTCTAACCAACTCAGCTAATAGGCCACTTAATTTTTAAAAAATTGATACGTGTGAATAAACATATAGCTCACACCGTAATTGACGTGTACAAAAAATGGGTCGTCAGGTCTCGGACTTGCGACATTCGCTCTTACTGAGCTAACAGAGGAGACCTGGTTTTTTACAAAATTGTTAAACTAAATAATTCTACGTTTAATTTATAAAATTAAAATTGGCCCATTTAGGTTTTGAATCTGCAACGTGCGTTATTAGCACAATGCTCTAACCAATTGAGCTAATAAGCCACTTGGCATTTAAAAAATTGATAGAATTAGCATAGCTCACACGCTGATTGACATGTACACGAAGTTTTTGAAGACAATACCCTATTAATATTGAAAGAATCATGATTTAGAAAATAAAAAAATTGGTCGTGCAGGTCTCGATTATGCGACCTTCGCTCTTACTAAGCGAATAGAGGCGACCTGGTTTTTACAAAATTGATAAACTCAATAATTCTACTTAACTAAAATGGTCAGTTCAAGTCTCAAACTTGAGATCTCCACGTTATCAACACAACACCCTAACAAACTGAGTTGATAAACCAATTATTTTTTACAAAATTGATTCTTTAATGTTCTCGGTGCTAACAAGTAAACCTTCTATGAACCAAGATAATATACGTTACATTGATAAAAAATAATTAATTAGAAACGTATTAGTTGTTGAATTTCGAAAATAAAAGTGAAAATTAGCATAGCTTAAATAGTAATGGACATGTACCTAATTTATCAAATCTTCATTTAGTAAATAAAAATTTGCCCATGCAGGTTTCGAACATGCAACCTTTGCAATATAAGCACGACGCTCTAACCAAATGAGCTAATAGGCCACTCAATTTTTAAAAAATTGATACATGTGAATAAACATAGCTCACACGGTAATTGGCATGTACACGAAGTTTTCGAAGACAATAGCCTATTAATATTGTTGGAAACATGATTAAGAAAATAAAAAAAAATGGGTCATCAGGTCTCGGACTTGCGACCTTCGCGACCCAACAGAGGAGACCTGGTTTTTTACAAAATTGATAAACTCAATAATTCTACTTTTAATTTGTAAAATTAAAATGGCCCTTTCAAGTCTCAAACTTGTGACCTTATTAACACAACACTCTAACAAACGGTTAAACTAATTTTTTTTACAAAATTGATCCCTCAATGTTCTTCGTGCTAACAAGTAACCCTTATGAACCTACATAATATAAGTTACAATGTTAAAAAATACTTAATTAAAAACCTATTTGTTGTTGAACTCCGAAAATGAAAGTGAAAATTAGCATAGCTTAAACGGTAGTTCACAGGTACCTTATTTATTGAATTTTCATTTAGTAAAAAAAAATTGGCCCATGCAAGTTTCGAACTTGCGACCTTCGCTTTATTACCACAACACTCCAACCAACTACGCTAATAGGCCACTTAACTTTTAGATAATTGATAAGTGTAAATTAGCATAGCTCCCACGCTAATTGGCATGTACACGAAGTTTTCGAAGACAATACCCTATTAATATTGCTGGAATCATGATTTAGAAAATAAAACAATTGGTCGTGCAGGTCTCGATTATGCGACCTTCGCTCTTACTGAGTGAATAGAGGCGACCTGGTTTTTACAAAATTGATAAACGCAATAATTCTACTTAACTAAAATGGTCAGTTCAAATCTCAAACTTGAGATCTCCACGTTATTAACACAACACTCTAACAAACTGAGCCAATAAACAATTTTTTTTTACAAAATTGATCCCTCTATGTTTTTCGTGCTAACAAGTAAACCTTATGAACCTACATAATATAAGTTACAATGTTAAAAAATAATTAATTAAAAACCTACTTGTTGTTGAACTCCGAAAATAAAAGTGAAAATTAGCATTAGCATAAACGGTGGTAGTTCACAGGTACCTTATTTATTGAATTATCATTTAGTAAATAAAAATTGGCCCATGCAGGTTTCGAACCTACGATCTTCGCTCTTCCTGAAGACCTGGTTCTTACAAAATTGATAAACTCAATAATTCTATTTTTAATTTGTAAAATTAAAATTGGCCCAGGTTTCATTTTCATTTAGTAAATAAAAATTGGCCAATACAGGTTTCGAATCTCGTTATTAGCACGACGCTCTAACCAACTGAGCTAATAGGCCACTTGGTTTCAAAAAACTGATAAGTGTAAATTAGCATAGCGCACACGCTAATTGGCATGTTCACGAAGTTTTCGAAGACAAAAGCCTATTAATATTGTTGGAAACATGAGTAAGAAAATAAAAAAAATGGGTCGTCAGGTCTCGGACTTGCGACCTTCGCGACCTAACAGAGGACACCTGGTTTTTTACAAAATTGATAAACTCAATAATTCTACTTTTAATTTGTAAAATTAAAATGGCCCTTTCAAGTCTCAAACTTGTGACCTCCACGTTATTAACACAACACTCTAACAAACTGAACCAATAAACCAATTTTTTTTACAAAATTGATCCCTCAATGTTCTTCGTGCTAACAAGTAAACCTTATGAACCTACATAATATAAGTTACAATGTTAAAGAATAATTAACTAAAAACCTATTTGTTGTTGAACTCCGAAAATAAAAGTGAAAATTAGCATTAGCATAAACGGTGGTAGTTCACAGGTACCTTATTTATTGAAAAGTGAAAATTAGCATTAGCATAAACGGTGGTAGTTCACAGGTACCTTATTTATTGAATTATCATTTAGTAAATAAAAATTGGCCCAGGTTTCGAACTTACGACCTTCCCTCTTCCTGGAGACCTGGTTTTTACAAAATTAATAAACTCAATAATTCTATTTTTAATTTGTAAAATTAAAATTGGCCCATGCAGGTTTCTAGCACGACCCTCTAACCAACTGAGCTAATAGGCCACTTGGCTTTTAAAAAATTGATAAGTGTAAATTAGTATAGCTCACACGCTAATTGGCATGTACACGAAGTTTTCGAAGACAATACCCTATTAATATTGCTGGAATCGTGATTTAGAAAATAAAAAAATTGGTCGTGCAGGTCTCGATTATGCGACCTTCGCTCTTACGGAGCGAATAGAGGCGACCTGGTTTTTACAAAATTGATAAACTCAATAATTCTAATTAACTAAAATGGCCAGTTCAAGTCTCAAACTTGAGATCTACACGTTATTAACACTACACCCTAACAAACTGAGTTGATAAACCAATTATTTTTTACAAAATTGATTCTTTAATGTTCTCGGTGCTAAAAAGTAAACCTTATATGAACCAACATAATATACGTTACATTGATAAAAAATAATTAATTAAAAACCTATTAGTTGTTGAACTTCGAAAATAAAAGTGAAAATTAGGATAGCTTAAATAGTAATTGACATGTAACTAATTTATTAAATTTTCATTTACTAAATAAAAAAATTTCCATGCAGATTTCGAACATGCGACCTTTACATTATAAGCACGACGCTCTAACCAACTTAGCTAATAGACCACTCAATTTTTAAAAAATTGATACGTGTGAATAAACATATAGCTCACACGGTAATTCGCGTGTACAAAAAATGGGTCGTCAGGTCTCGGACTTGCGACCTTCGCTCTTACTAAGCTAACAGAGGAGACCTGGTTTTTTACAAAATTGTTAAACTAAATAATTCTACTTTTAATTTATAAAATTAAAATTGGCCCATATAGGTTTCGAATCTGCAAGCGTTATTAGCACAATGCTCTAACCAATTGAGCTAATAAGCCACTTGGCTTTTAAAAAATTGATAAGTGTAAATTAGCATAGCTCACACGCCGATTGACATGTACACGAAGTTTTCGAAGACAATACCCTATTAATATTGATGGAATCATGATTTAGAAAATAAAAAAATTGGTCGTGCAGGTCTCGATTATGCGACCTTCGCTCTTACTAAGCGAATAGAGGCGACCTGGTTTTTACAAAATTGATAAACTCAATAATTCTACTTAACTAAAATGGCCAGTTCAAGTCTCAAACTTAAGATCTCCACGTTATCAACACAACACCCTAACAAACTGAGTTGATAAACCAATTATTTTTTACAAAATTGATTCTTTAATGTTCTCGGTGCTAACATGTAAACATTCTATGAACCAAGATAATATACGTTACATTGATAAAAAATAATTAATTAAAAACCTATTAGTTGTTGAATTTCGAAAATAAAAGTGAAAATTAGCATAGCTTAAATAGTAATGGACATGTACCTAATTTATCAAATCTTCATTTAGTAAATAAAAATTTGCCCATGCAGGTTTCGAACATGCAACCTTTGCAATATAAGCACGACGCTCTAACCAAATGAGCTAATAGGCCTCTCAATTTTTAAAAAATTGATACGTGTGAATAAACATAGCTCACACGGTAATTGGCATGTACACGAAGTTTTCGAAGACAATAGCCTATTAATATTGTTGGAAACATGATTAAGAAAATAAAAAAATGGGTCATCAGGTCTCGGACTTGCGACCTAACAGAGGAGACCTGGTTTTTTACAAAATTGATAAACTCAATAATTCTACTTTTAGTTTGTAAAATTAAAATGGCCCTTTCAAGTCTCAAACTTGTGACCTTATTAACACAACACTCTAACAAACTGTTAAACTAATTTTTTTACAAAATTGATCCCTCAATGTTCTTCGTGCTAAAAAGTAACCCTTATGAACCTACATAATATAAGTTACAATGTTAAAAAATAATTAATTAAAAACCTATTTGTTGTTGAACTCCGAAAATGAAATTGAAAATTAGCATAGCTTAAACGGTAGTTCACAGGTTATTTATTCAATTTTCATTTAGTAAAAAAAAAATTGGCCCATGCAAGTTTCAAACGTGCGACCATCGCGTTATTAGCCCAACACTCTAACCAACTACACTAATAAGCCACTTAGCTTTTAGATAATTGATAAGTGTAAATTAGCATAGCTCACACGCTAATTGGCATGTACACGAAGTTTTCGAAGACAATACCCTATTAATATTGCTGGAATCATGATTTAGAAAATAAAAAAATTGGTCGTGCAGGTCTCGATTATGCGACCTTCGCTCTTACGGAGCGAATAGAGGCGACCTGGTTTTTACAAAATTGATAAACTCAATAATTCTACTTAACTAAAATGGTCAGTTCAAGTCTCAAACTTGAGATCTCCACGTTATCAATACAACACCCTAACAAACTGAGTTGATAAACCAATTATTTTTTACAAAATTGATTCTTTAATGTTCTCGGTGCTAACAAGTAAACCTTCTATGAACCAAGATAATATACGTTACATTGATAAAAAATAATTAATTAAAAACGTATTAGTTGTTGAATTTCGAAAATAAAAGTGAAAATTAGCATAGCTTAAATAGTAATGGACATGTACCTAATTTATCAAATCTTCATTTAGTAAATAAAAATTTGCCCATGCAGGTTTCGAACATGCAACCTTTGCAATATAAGTACGACGCTCTAACCAAATGAGCTAATAGGCCACTCAATTTTTAAAAAATTGATACATGTGAATAAACATAGCTCACACGGTAATTGGCATGTACACGAAGTTTTCGAAGACAATAGCCTATTAATATTGTTGGAAACATGATTAAGAAAATAAAAAAATGGGTCATCAGGTCTCGGACTTGCGACCTTCGCGACCTAACAGAGGAGACCTGGTTTTTTACAAAATTGATAAACTCAATAATTCTACTTTTAATTTGTAAAATTAAAATGGCCCTTTCAAGTCTCAAACTTGTGACCTTATTAACACAACACTCTAACAAACGGTTAAACTAATTTTTTTTACAAAATTGATCCCTCAATGTTCTTCGTGCTAACAAGTAACCCTTATGAACCTACATAATATAAGTTACAATGTTAAAAAATACTTAATTAAAAACCTATTTGTTGTTGACCTCCGAAAATGAAAGTGAAAATTAGCATAGCTTAAACGGTAGTTCACAGGTACCTTATTTATTGAATTTTCATTTAGTAAAAAAATATTGGCCCATGCAAGTTTCGAACTTGCGACCTTCGCTTTATTACCACATCACTCCAACCAACTACGCTAATAGGCCACTTAACTTTTAGATAATTGATAAGTGTATATTAGCATAGCTCACACGCTAATTGGCATGTACACGAAGTTTTCGAAGACAATACCCTATTAATATTGCTGGAATCATGATTTAGAAAATAAAACAATTGGTCGTGCAGGTCTCGATTATGCGACCTTCGCTCTTACTGAGTGAATAGAGGCGACCTGGTTTTTACAAAATTGATAAACTCAATAATTCTACTTAACTAAAATGGTCAGTTCAAATCTCAAACTTGAGATCTCCACGTTATTAACACAACACTCTAACAAACTGAGCCAATAAACAAATTTTTTTTACAAAATTGATCCCTCAATGTTTTTCGTGCTAACAAGTAAACCTTATGAACCTACATAATATAAGTTACAATGTTAAAAATAATTAATTAAAAACCTACTTGTTGTTGAACTCCGAAAATAAAAGTGAAAATTAGCATTAGCATAAACGGTGGTAGTTCACAGGTACCTTATTTATTGAATTATCATTTAGTAAATAAAAATTGGCCCATGCAGGTTTCGAACCTACGATCTTCGCTCTTCCTGAAGACCTGGTTTTTACAAAATTGATAAACTCAATAATTCTATTTTTAATTTGTAAAATTAAAATTGGCCCAGGTTTCATTTTCATTTAGTAAATAAAAATTGGCCAATACAGGTTTCGAACCTCGTTATTAGCACGACGCTCTAACCAACTGAGCTAATAGGCCACTTGGTTTCAAAAAACTGATAAGTGTAAATTAGCATAGCGCACACGCTAATTGGCATGTTCACGAAGTTTTCGAAGACAAAAGCCTATTAATATTGTTGGAAACATGATTAAGAAAATAAAAAAAATGGGTCGTCAGGTCTCGGACTTGCGACCTTCGCGACCTAACAGAGGACACCTGGTTTTTTACAAAATTGATAAACTCAATAATTCTACTTTTAATTTGTAAAATTAAAATGGCCCTTTCAAGTCTCAAACTTGTGACCTTCACGTTATTAACACAACACTCTAACAAACTGAGCCAATAAACCAATTTTTTTTACAAAATTGATCCCTCAATGTTCTTCGTGCTAACAAGTAAACCTTATGAACCTACATAATATAAGTTACAATGTTAAAAAATAATTAACTAAAAACCTATTTGTTGTTGAACTCCGAAAATAAAAGTGAAAATTAGCATTAGCATAAACGGTGGTAGTTCACAGGTACCTTATTTATTGAAAAGTGAAAATTAGCATTAGCATAAACGGTGGTAGTTCAGAGGTACCTTATTTATTGAATTATCATTTAGTAAATAAAAATTGGCCCATGCAGGTTTCGAACTTACGACCTTCCCTCTTCCTGGAGACCTGGTTTTTACAAAATTAATAAACTCAATAATTCTATTTTTAATTTGTAAAATTAAAATTGGCCCATGCAGGTTTCTAACACGACCCTCTAACCAACTGAGCTAATAGGCCACTTGGCTTTTAAAAAATTGATAAGTGTAAATTAGTATAGCTCACACGCTAATTGGCATGTACACGAAGTTTTCGAAGACAATACCCTATTAATATTGCTGGAATCGTGATTTAGAAAATAAAAAAATTGGTCGTGCAGGTCTCGATTATGCGACCTTCGCTCTTACGGAGCGAATAGAGGCGACCCGGTTTTTACAAAATTGATAAACTCAATAATTCTAATTAACTAAAATGGCCAGTTCAAGTCTCAAACTTGAGATCTACACGTTATTAACACAACACCCTAACAAACTGAGTTGATAAACCAATTATTTTTTACAAAATTGATTCTTTAATGTTCTCGGTGCTAAAAAGTAAACCTTATATGAACCAACATAATATACGTTACATTGATAAAAAATAATTAATTAAAAACCTATTAGTTGTTGAACTTCGAAAATAAAAGTGAAAATTAGGATAGCTTAAATAGTAATTGACATGTAACTAATTTATTAAATTTTCATTTACTAAATAAAAAAATTTCCATGCAGATTTCGAACATGCGACCTTTACATTATAAGCACGACGCTCTAACCAACTTAGCTAATAGACCACTCAATTTTTAAAAAATTGATACGTGTGAATAAACATATAGCTCACACGGTAATTGGCGTGTACAAAAAATGGGTCGTCAGGTCTCGGACTTGCGACCTTCGCTCTTACTAAGCTAACAGAGGAGACCTGGTTTTTTACAAAATTGTTAAACTAAATAATTCTACTTTTAATTTATAAAATTAAAATTGGCCCATATAGGTTTCGAATCTGCAAGCGTTATTAGCACAATGCTCTAACCAATTGAGCTAATAAGCCACTTGGCTTTTAAAAAATTGATAAGTGTAAATTAGCATAGCTCACACGCCGATTGACATGTACACGAAGTTTTCGAAGACAATACCCTATTAATATTGATGGAATCATGATTTAGAAAATAAAAAAATTGGTCGTGCAGGTCTCGATTATGCGACCTTCGCTCTTACTAAGCGAATAGAGGCGACCTGGTTTTTACAAAATTGATAAACTCAATAATTCTACTTAACTAAAATGGCCGGTTCAAGTCTCAAACTTAAGATCTCCACGTTATCAACACAACACCCTAACAAACTGAGTTGATAAACCAATTATTTTTTACAAAATTGATTCTTTAATGTTCTCGGTGCTAACATGTAAACATTCTATGAACCAAGATAATATACGTTACATTGATAAAAAATAATTAATTAAAAACCTATTAGTTGTTGAATTTCGAAAATAAAAGTGAAAATTAGCATAGCTTAAATAGTAATGGACATGTACCTAATTTATCAAATCTTCATTTAGTAAATAAAAATTTGCCCATGCAGGTTTCGAACATGCAACCTTTGCAATATAAGCACGACGCTCTAACCAAATGAGCTAATAGGCCTCTCAATTTTTAAAAAATTGATACGTGTGAATAAACATAGCTCACACGGTAATTGGCATGTACACGAAGTTTTCGAAGACAATAGCCTATTAATATTGTTGGAAACATGATTAAGAAAATAAAAAAAATGGGTCATCAGGTCTCGGACTTGCGACCTAACAGAGGAGACCTGGTTTTTTACAAAATTGATAAACTCAATAATTCTACTTTTAATTTGTAAAATTAAAATGGCCCTTTCAAGTCTCAAACTTGTGACCTTATTAACACAACACTCTAACAAACTGTTAAACTAATTTTTTTACAAAATTGATCCCTCAATGTTCTTCGTGCTAAAAAGTAACCCTTATGAACCTACATAATATAAGTTACAATGTTAAAAAATAATTAATTAAAAACCTATTTGTTGTTGAACTCCGAAAATGAAATTGAAAATTAGCATAGCTTAAACGGTAGTTCACAGGTTATTTATTCAATTTTCATTTAGTAAAAAAAAAATTGGCCCATGCAAGTTTCAAACGTGCGACCATCGCGTTATTAGCCCAACACTCTAACCAACTACACTAATAAGCCACTTAGCTTTTAGATAATTGATAAGTGTAAATTAGCATAGCTCACACGCTAATTGGCATGTACACGAAGTTTTCGAAGACAATACCCTATTAATATTGCTGGAATCATGATTTAGAAAATAAAACAATTGGTCGTGCAGGTCTCGATTATGCGACCTTCGCTCTTACTGAGCGAATAGAGGTGGCCTGGTTTTTACAAAGTTGATAAACTCAATAATTCTACTTAACTAAAATGGCAGTTCAAATCTCAAACTTGAGATCTCCACGTTATTAACACAACACTCTAACAAACTGAGCCAATCTTCGCGTTATTATCACGACGCTCTAACCAACTGAGCTAATAGGCCACTTGGTTTCAAAAAATCGATAAGTGTAAATTAGCATAGCACACACGCTAATTGGCATGCTCACGAAGTTTTCGAAGACAAAAGCCTATTAATATTGTTGGAAACATGATTAAGAAAATAAAAAAATGGGTCGTCAGGTCTCGGACTTGCGACCTTCGCGATCTAACAGAGGACACCTGATTTTTTACAAAATTGATAAACTCAATAATTCTACTTTTAATTTGTAAAATTAAAATGGCCCTTTCAAGTCTCAAACTTGTGACCTCCCCGTTATGAACACAACACTCTAACAAATTGAGGCAATAAACCAATTTTTTTTACAAAATTGATCCCTCAATGTTCTTCGTGCTAACAAGTAAACCTTATGAACCCACATAATATAAGTTACAATGTTAAAAAATAAATAATTAAAAACCTATTTGTTGTTGAACTCCGAAAATAAAAGTGAAAATTAGCATTAGCATAAAGGGTGGTAGTTCACAGGTACCTTATTTATTGAATTATCATTTAGTAAATAAAAATTGGCCCATGCAGGTTTCGAACCTACGACCTTCGCTCTTACTGGAGACCTAGTTTTTACAAAATTAATAAACTCAATAATTCTATTTTTAATTTGTAAAATTAAAATTGGCCCATGCAGGTTTCTAGCACGACCCTCTAACCAACTGTGCTAATAGGCCACTTGGCTTTTAAAAAATTGATAAGTGTAAATTAGCATAGCTCACACGCCGATTGACATGTACACGAAGTTTTCGAAGACAATACCCTATTAATATTGATGGAATCATGATTTAGAAAATAAAAAAAATTGGTCGTGCAGGTCTCGATTATGCGACCTTCGCTCTTACTAAGCGAATAGAGGCGACCTGGTTTTTACAAAATTGATAAACTCAATAATTCTACTTAACTAAAATGGCCAGTTCAAGTCTCAAACTTAAGATCTCCACGTTATCAACACAACACCCTAACAAACTGAGTTGATAAACCAATTATTTTTTACAAAATTGATTCTTTAATGTTCTCGGTGCTAACATGTAAACATTCTATGAACCAAGATAATATACGTTACATTGATAAAAAATAATTAATTAAAAACCTATTAGTTGTTGAACTTCGAAAATAAAAGTGAAAATTAGCATAGCTTAAATAGTAATTGACATGTACCTAATTTATCAAATCTTCATTTAGTAAATAAAAATTTGCCCTGAACATGCAACCTTTGCATTATAAGCACGACCCTCTAACCAACTAAGCTAATAGGCCAATCAATTTTTAAAAAAATATTACGTGTGAATAAACATAGCTCACACGGTAATTGGCATGTACACGAAGTTTTCGAAGACAATAGCCTATTAATATTGTTGGAAACATGATTAAGAAAATAAAAAAATGGGTCATCAGGTCTCGGACTTGCGACCTTCGCGACCTAATAGAGGAGATCTGGTTTTTTACAAAATCGATAAACTCAATAATTCTACTTTTAATTTGTAAAATTAAAATGGCCCCTATTTGTTGTTGAACTCCGAAAATAAAAGTGAAAATTAGCATAGCTTAAACGGTAGTTCACAGGTACCTTATTTATTGAATTTTCATTTAGTAAAAAAAAATTGGCCCATGCAAGTTTCAAACCTGCAACCTTCACATTATTAGCACAACACTCTAACCAACTACGCTAATAAGCAACTTAGCTTTTAGATAATTGATAAGTGTTAATTAGCATAGCTCACACGCTAATTGGCATGTACACGAAGTTTTCAAAGACAATACCCTATTAATATTGCTGGAATCATGATTTAGAAAATAAAACAATTGGTCGTGCAGGTCTCGATTATGCGACCTTCGCTCTTACTGAGCGAATAGAGGCACCTGGTTTTTACAAAATTGATAAACTCAATAATTCTACTTAACTAAAATTGCCAGTTCAAATCTCAAACTTGAGATCTCCACGTTATTAACACAACACTTTAACAAACTGAGCCAATAAACAAATTTTTTTTACAAAATTGATCCCTCAATGTTTTTCGTGCTAACAAGTAAACCTTATGAACCTACATAATATAAGTTACAATGTTAAAAAATAATTAATTAAAAACCTATTTGTTGTTGAACTCCGAAAATAAAAGTGAAAATTAGCATAGCTTAAACGGTAGTTAAAATAATTAATTAAAAACCTATTTGTTGTTGAACTCCGAAAATAAAAGTGAAAATTAGCATAGCTTAAACGGTAAATTTTCATTTAGTAAAAAAAAATTAGCCCATGCAGGTATCGAACCTGCGACCTTCGCGTTATTAGCACGACGCTCTAACCAACTGAGCTAATAGGCCACTTGGTTTCAAAAAATTGATAAATGTAAATTAGCATAGCACACACGCTAATTGGCATGTTCACGAAGTTTTCGAAGACAAAAGCCTATTAATATTGTTGGAAACATGATTAAGAAAATAAAAAAAATGGGTCGTTTCTCGGACTTGCGACATAACAAAGGACACCTGGTTTTTTACAAAATTGATAAACTCAATAATTCTACTTTTATTTTGTAAAATTCAAATGGCCCTTTTAAGTCTCAAACTTGTGACCTCCAGGTTATTAACACTACACTCTAACAATTTGAGCCGATAAACCAATTTTTTTTACAAAATTGATCCTTCAATGTTCACTTTATGAACCTACATAATATAAGTTACAAATGAAAGTGAAAATTAGCATAGCTTAACCTCCACGTTATTAACACTACACTCTAACAAACTGAGCCGATAAACCAATTTTTTTTACAAAATTGATCCTTCAATGTTCACTTTATGTGAACCAACATAATATAAGTTACAAATGAAAGTGAAAATTAGCATAGCTTAAACGGTAGTTCACAGGTATGTATGTTTTGAACCTGCGACCTTCGCGTTATTAGCACGAAACTCTAACGAACTTAGCTAATAGGCCACTTGGCTTTTAAAAAAATGATAAGTTTAAATTAGCATAGCTTACACGCTAATTGGCATGTACACGAAGTTTTCGAAGACAATACCCTATTAATATTGCTGGAATCATGATTTAGAAAATAAAAAAATTGGTCGTGGAGGTCTCGATTATGCGACCTTCGCTCTTACTGAGCGAATAGAGGCGACCTGGTTTTTACAAAATTGATAAACTCAATAATTCTACTTAACTAAAATGGTCGGTTCAAGTCTCAAACTTGAGATCTCCACGTTATTAACACAACACCCTAACAAACTGAGTTGATAAACCAATTATTCTTTACAAAATTGATTCTTTAATGTTCTCGGTGCTAACAAATAAACCTTATGAACCAACATAATATACGTTATATTGATAAAAAAATAATTAACTAAAAACCTATTAGTTGTTGAACTTCGAAAATAAAAGTGAAAATTAGCATAGCTTAAATAGTAATTGACATGTACCTAATTTATTAAATTTTCATTTAGTAAATAAAAATTTACCCATGCAGGTTTCAAACATGCGACCTTTGCATTATAAGCACGACGCTCTAACCAACTGAGCTAATAGGCCACTCAATTTTTAAAAATTGATACGTGTGAATAAACATAGCTCACATGGTAATTGGCATGTACACGAAGTTTTCGAAGACAATAGCTTATTAATATTGTTGGAAACATGATTAAGAAAATAAAAAAATGGATCGTCAGGTCTCGGACTTGCGACCTTCGCGACCTAACTTAGGAGACCTCATTTTTTACAAAATTGATAAACTCAATAATTCTACTTTTAATTTGTAAAATTAAAATGGCCCTTTCAAGTCTCAAACTTGTGACCTCCACGTTCTTAACACAACACTCTAACAAACTGAGCCGATAAACCAATTTTTTTTACAAAATTGATCCTTCAATGTTCTTCGTGCTAACAAGTAAACCTTATGAACCTACATAATATAAGTTACAATGTTAAAACATAATTAATTAAAAACCTATTTGTTGTTGAACTCCGAAAATAAAAGTGAAAATTAGCATAGCTTAAACGGTAGTTAACGGGTACCTTATTTATTGAATTTTCATTTAGTAAACAAAAATTGGTCCATGCAAGTTTCAAACCTGCAACCTTCGCGATAATAGCACAACGCTCTAACCAACTAAGCTAATAGGCCACTTGGTTTTTAAAAATTTGATAAGTGTAAATTAGCATAGCTCACGCTAATTGGCATGTACACGACGTTTTCGAAGACAATACCCTATTAATATTGCTGGAATCATGATTTAGAAAATAAAAAAATTGGTCGTGCAAGTCTCGATTATGCGACCTTCGCTATTATTGAGTGAATAGCGACGACCTGGTTTTTACAAAATTGATAAACTCAACACAACACCCTAACAAACTGAGTTTTTTTTTTTTTTTTTTTTTTGACAACATGTTGGGGTGGGGGATTGAACCTAAGACTTCATGGTCATTAAGCGATACATCATGCCATTGAGCTATACTCTTGTTGGCCTTAAGAACCAATTATTGGTTTATCAACTCAGTTTGTTAGGCGATACACCCTAACAAACTAAGTTGATAAACCAATTATTTTTTACAAAATTGATTCTTCAATGTTCTCGGTGCTAACATGTAAACCTTATGAACCTACATAATATACGTTACACTGATAAAAAAATAATTAATTAAAAACCTATTTGTTGTTGAACTCCAAAATAAAAAGTGAAAATTAACATAGCTTAAACAGTAATTGACATGTACCTAATTAATTTATTAAATTTTCATTTAGTAAATAAAAATTTTCCCATGCCGGTTTCGAACATGCGACCTTTGCCTTGAGTTAATTCTTGTGTAAAATACAATATTGATATTTTATTTTGTGCCTAGGTGGTTTATAAAGGAAAAAATATTGTTGGTTTCAATTCAACCAGCAATATTTATTTTATTAAATTATGAAAGTAACTATGACCTGCATTCACTCTCATTAATTATACCTTACAATGGCGGTTTTGAACCGCCATTGTAGGGATACGATGGCGGTTTCTTTTAATGGCGGTTTAAAACCGCCATTAAAAGATAACCGCCATCATACCCCTACGATGGCAACACTTTAGATGGTGGTCGTAGGCCTAATTTGTTGTAGTGGACCTGGTTTTTACAAAATTGATAAACTCAATAATTCTACTTAACTAAAATGACCATTTCAAGTCTCAAACTTGAAACCTCCAAGTTATTAACACAACACCCTAACAAACTGAGGTGATAAACAAATTATTTTTAAAAAAATTGATTCTTCAATGTTCTCGGTGCTAACAAGTAAACCTTATGAACCTACATAAACCTATTTGTTGTTGAACTCCGAAAATAAAAGTGAAAATTAGAATAGCTTAAACAGAAATTGACATGTACCTAATTTATTAAATAAAAATTAGCCCATGCAGTTTTCGAACCTGCAACTTTCGCATTATAAGCACGATGCTCTAACCAACTTAGCTAATAGGCCACCTGGCTTTTAAAAAATTGATAAGTGTGAATTAGCATAGCTCACACGCTAATTGGCATGTACACGAAGTTTTCAAAGACAATACCCTATTAATATTGTTGAATCATGATTTAGAAAATAAAAAAATTGGTCGTGCAGGCCTCGATTATGCGACCTTCGCTCCTACTGAGCCAATAGAGGCGACCTGGTTTTTACAAAATTGATAAACACAATAATTCTACTTACCTAAAATGGCCAATTCTAGTCTCAAACTTGAGACCTCCACGTTATTAACACAACACCCTAACAAACTGAGTTGATAGACCAATTATTTTTTACAAAATTAATTCTTCAATGTTCTCCGTGCTAACAAGTAAACCTTATGAACCTACATAATATACGTTACACTGATAAAAAAATAATTAATTAAAAACCTATTTGTCGTTGAACTCCGAAAATAAAAGTGAAAACCTAATTTATTAAATTTTCATTTAGTAAATAAAAATTTGCCCATGCAGGTTTCAAACATGCGACCTTTGCATTATATGCACGTCGCTCTAACCAACTGAGCTAATAGGCCACCCGATTTTTAAAAAATTGATACGTGTGAATAAGCATAGCTCACACGCTAATTGGCATGTACACGAAGTTTTCGAAGACAATAGCCTATTAATAATTTTGGAAACATGATTTAGGAAATAAAAAAATGGGTCGTGCAGGTCTCGGACTTGCGACCTTCGCTCTTACTGAGCTAACAGAGGAGACATGGTTTTTTACAAAATTGATAAACTCAATAATTCTACTTTTAATTTGTAAAACTAAAATGGCCCTTTCAAGTCTCAAACTTGTGGCCTCCACGTTATTAACGCTAGGGGTGAGCAAAATGAACCGAAAAACTGAACCGACCGATCGAAACCGACCGAACCGACGTCGGCACTACAAGAAACTTGACCTTTTTCGAAGGTCACAACCTTCGAAAAAGTCCTAAAAGAACCTTCGAAAAAACTTTTTTCGAAGGTTAATTCAACCTTCAAAAAGTGTCGAAATAAATTCCGTCGGGAAATGCTTTTCAAGGGTTCATTAACCTTCGAAAATTAATTTCTTTTTCGAGGGTTCATTAACCTTCGAAAATGAATCTTTTTCGAGGGTTCATTAACCTTCGAAAATGAATCTTTTTCGAGGGTTCATTAACCTTCGAAAATGAATCTTTTTCGAGGGTTCATTAACCTTCGAAAATGAATCTTTTTCGAGGGTTCCATTAACCTTCGAAAATGAGTCTTTTTTTTCAAAGGCTTATAATGCTTAAAATAACAAAGTCGGATCAAATCTCCAACAAAGGACCTAACTAAATATTACACATAGAGTAATATCTTAAAAACTTTAACACATTAATAAAAGAGAAGTTTGTGTTTGTCTTCAAGTTAATCATCCTAGTTTTCAACAATATAGTCCTTTAACAATAACATTCCTATTGCGATAATGCAATATGTCAGAAGTTAAAATATCTAAATTACCAAGATAATGCAATATCTAAATTACCAAGAACTTGCTTTGCACTCAACCAAAGCTTTGGATCTCGCTCCAACATTTGCTTCACAAGACTTTTACCAGTCTATGAGATACTAGGCCACGGATCACGTTTGAAATCTATCATTCCACGGAGAATAGCTTGAGCCACCCCTTGCACAGTCTCTATGAAAAAAGTACACTTGAGTCAACAGAGCGTTTGATTTCAATTAGCTACATATATTAATCCTTGGAACATGAAAGCGAAGTAATCAGACATTATTCATCAATAATTTAATTATAGGCTACAGGGACACTATGAAATTTATTACCAACCCAAAAGGGAGGAACTCCCCACAAAAAGATGTATAAAATGACCCCTGCACGCCATATGTCTATTTCTGGTCCGTAATTAATCCACATATCAATTTAATAAGCCTACCTTTTAGTAGAGAATTTTCAAAAGTTGATAAAAAAAACAGAACCCTACCTTTTCGATTCAAATTCATTAGCCCAAGCACTCCAAATTTTCTCCCCCAACAAAACTCACAAATCTTCTCACCAATCCTCTGATGCCAATGGATACATTCATAACTAGCATTCTTGTCCTAAATCACAATGAAAATGTAGTTTACAATAGAAGAATGTGATACATTCACAACTAGCATTCTTGTCCTAAATCACAATGTAAATGTAGTTTTACAATAGAAGAATGTGATAGGGCTGGTTGTTGAATAGAGTGCTGAAGAGTGGGAGCTAAAGCCATCATTTTTTCCAAGCTATCAATTTAATAAGCCTTATATGATACATTCATTGACAGAGAGAAGAAAAATAAACTCCAAAGCAATGAGTCAATGGAATTAAGTAATTAGTCATAGTCTCATCTCATTTACTGATCACCAATTATTTTTAAATTAATGGCAATTAAGCAGGTTTGGTACCTTATCAGCAAAATATGGAAGATTGTCGTCAGGATTCTCTATGAAGTACTTCGTCAAAAGCTTCTTGTCAAGCTTCATGGGTCAAAACAGAACAATAGGATAAACAAATTTTGCACTTGATAGAAAACAATAAAAATGTAAACAATGCAAAGTCAGTAGTGTGAACCAATAAAAGCCAAATTATCATGACACCACAAGAAAAACTAAGTGAAGACTTGAAATAGTTAAACATGGGGGTTCAATTTTAGATGTTTATCAGTAATGAAATTGAAGTCTGAGATACGATAATAAAGTCATTGATCTCTCTCGAAATAGTTTGTTTTATGTCAATAGGAGAAAGAAAGAAAAAGTTAATTTTGCAGTATAATATCTTATCTCAAAGACCATCTAGATGTTGAGATTCACACATGTTGTCAACAAGAAACAACATCCATGATTTACTTCAAGATTCAAGCTCAATTTTAATTCATCCTCAGTTACAAATGGATCACTAACACATTAAGACAGGTGAAAGTAACGCTAAGATGAAGCATTTTTCAATTACCAAAAGAAAGAAGAAATAAGGAGTTTCATAAACCTTCAAGCAGCTACAGCCTTAGAATGGAACAGTGAGGCAAAAGCTTCAAAGTAATTGAAACATAGATATTACAAAACATACCTTCTCCCTTTCATACCAAGCATTTTAAGCATCCCCATTGATAGATAGGTTACAATTCTTCAAACTCGATAAAATATCACGGAAAGTTATGCCCCTAGCCTGACCTATAAGCAATAAAATTATGCAGTTAATAGAAGAAAAAAAATATATCATAGTTTATAAGTCTCAATAAGCATTGAAACAAGAAAAACTCTTATCTTTGTGAAACAAAAGTAAGGTGGATAGAGAAGAAAGAAGAAGATATATAGTTTTATTAATGAAATGAATGATGATTAAGATTTTAATTTTGAGTTTACATCAGATCATAGCATTACAAGTTATAGCACATTATCATTATATCTTTAACAAAAAAATCATTCTGAGGTAGTGAACCACCGTCGTGTATGCAACAACTATATCAGGATGTTATACCCATGGCCTTATTGTTATTGACCATCCGGCCAACCCATGATTCTAAACTACAACTGCTCAAATGCTTATTAACTATAACCATCATTTCCAGATAGATATTTGAGCAAGAGAATTACCTTAGCATGTGATTGTAAGGAACCAAAAGAAACTGAATTTTGCATTACAGTTAGCGCAAGACCTGATAGACGTTCCTCGATTTCTTGTAGTCGCCACAAAGACCGCATACATCAATTATTGTGCGGTAGATATACATATTAGGACCATTCATATTAGCCTTGGATTCTGTATATGCCATATGAAAGCAGATTTCAGGTCACTTTTCTTTCCAAATTCATTTATAGTTGTACATAACAATATATCTGCACATGTGGTAAAATGCTAGCATATGACCTTTTTTAAGAAAGTAAGCATCCCAACAGTAGTTTCTCGGGCTTTTACAACATCAACCTTTTTTAAGTTTTTCGCATTTTTCCGCAGCTTCCCTTTCAGATGCCGGGAAAGATGGGGATCTAGATGGCATCATTGGCCATGTGTTGTCAATTGGTGCATCCATTTGAACAACCATGCTGCTTCCGGATGCCTCAAAAAAGAAACTATGCACTCCAGCCTCAGGTCTAAGCCCTTGAAGACACCTGCAACCCAACAAATACATAAATAAGTGAATAGATACATTCAAATATATAGCAGTTCTCTTTATTTCAGAAGATCAGAAGAGTAGGTAGTCAAATTATATGAAAGAAAAATCAAAATAGTTAAGAAACATGGCACTTTTTCATCACATACCTCCACTACAACCAAGTGGTAAAAGAGGGAAAAGTAAAATGTGTCCAATGGCTTCTTTCCAGACTTAACGAGATTGTACCAATATTCTTGGCTACACCGCCAATCTCATAGTCATCAAACCGCTCATTGGCATGAAAATACCCCACGATATTCATAAGTTTGAATCCTCGACGCCATAAATGATGCAATATTCTAAAAAACGAAATTGAAGAATGACATTTGAGGGGAAAAAATACCAAAACTATAAGTTGTAGCTACCTCTTCAGCTACTTTTTAGAAGTAGTTAATACCGAATTGAGGACGATTACCAGCATCTCAATCAAGAGTTAAACGGAATTTCATCACAACTAAGCTACGATTCTATTACGAAGTACAAAGCAACTGGATCATTTCAACATACACATCACATAATAAAAAACAAAAACGTCATGGTAAGCTAAGATGCAAAGAAAGGCAGATTAGTCAGTCCAAGTACATAAACGAAATCCGAATTCATACAAATTATAAGCATTTCCATCCAGTATAGAAGTTTTACGAAATGATAACCTAAAAATTTTGCATCCGCTTTCGGAACAGACATTTCGCAATAATTGAGAAACAAAAATGGAGTTGAATCATACTCGAGAAGAGAAGGATAGAGAAGACGACGAGCATGTAGACGGCGAAGGAGAGCATCGGCGAGATGAGAGGGCAAACGCTCGAGGCTCCGCTTCTGCCTCCGCCATTTCTCGACGCCGTCTTTGCTGTCGCAGGCGGAATTGATGCAGAGTTGAACCAGTCGATTCTCCATTCCGAAGAGACGGTGAATGGGAAGAAGACGAGGCGGAGTTTACAGCAGGGAAGTTGGATGGACATTAGCAAAGAAGTGAGAACAAAAGATGCAAAACCAAAATATCATCAAATAAATTAATGGTTTAAATCTCATTTTTGATCCCTAAATTTCTATCTTCATTTTAAATGGTGAATTAACGAAGGAGTTGTTTTAAAATCATTTATAACTATTTTTCTTTTTATATTAGTAATTCTCGAAGCAGCTTACCCGCCCGCACAATCTGCGTCTATAGAAAACATGCCCGCACAATCTTATAACCTTCCTATTTTTCTATCATTTTCGAAGGTTTTAAAAACCTTCGATTAAAGTAGTTTTTTTCGAAGGTTTTTAAACCCTCGATAAAAGTAGATTTTTTTAAAAGTAGGTAAATTGACTAAATTTTTTATAACCTTCATATTTTCCTATCATTTTTAAAGGTTTTAAAAACCTTCGATTAAAATAGCTTTTTTTCGAAGGTTTTTAAACTTTCGATAAAAGTAGATTTTTTTAAAAGTATGTAAATTGACTAATTTTTTTATAACCTTCCTATTTTCCTATCATTTTCGAAGGTTTTAAAAACCTTCGATTAAAATAGCTTTTTTTCGAAGGTTTTTAAACCCTCGATAAAAGTAGATTTTTTTTAAAAGTATGTAAATTGACTAATTTTTTTATAACCTTTCTATTTTCCTATCATTTTCGAAGGTTTTTAAAACCTTCGATTAAAGTAGCTGTTTTCGAAGGTTTTTAAACCCTAGATAAAAGTAGATTTTTTTAAAAGGATGTAAATTGACTAAATTTTTTATAACCTTCCTATTTTTCTATCATTTTCGAAGGTTTTAAAAACCTTCGATTAAAGTAGCTTTTTTCGAAGGTTTTTAAACCCTCGATAAAAGTATTTTTTTTTTTAAAAGTATGCAAATCGGCTAAAATTTTTATACTCTTCCTATTTTCCTATCATTTTCGAAGGTTTTAAAAACCTTCGATTAAAGTAGCGTTTTTCGAAGGTTTTTAAACCCTCGATAAAAGTAGATTTTTTAAAAAAATTGTAAATCGAATTTTTTTTATAACCTTCCTATTTTCCTATCATTTTCGAAGGTTTTTAAAACCTTCGATTAAAGTAGCTTTTTTCGAAGGTTTTTAAACCCTCAATAAAAGTAGATTTTTTTAAAAGTTTGTGAATCCAAATTTTTTTTATAACCTTCCTATTTTTCTATCATTTTCGAAGGTTTTAAGAACTTCCGATAAAAAGTAGTATTTTTCGAAGGTTTTTTAATACCTTCAATAAATATATATTTTGTTTCGAAGGTTTTTAATAAACTTCGATAAAGAGTATATATTTTTCCAAAACACTCTTAACTATTCTTAATGCCCTTGTAACTATTTTTCGAAGATTTTTTTAATATTTTCGATAAATGTGTATCTTTTTCGAAGGTTTTTTATAACCTTTGCTAAAAATAGATATTTTTCGAAGTTTTTTTAATACCTCCGATAAATGTATATTTTTTTCAAAGACTTTTAATAGCCTTCAATAAAGAGTAAATATTTTTCGAAGGTTTTTTAATACTTTCGATAAAGAGTAGATATTTTTCGGAGAATTTTTTAACACCTCCAATAAATGTATATTTTTTTCAAAGACTTTTAATACCCTCAATAAAGAGTAAATATTTTTCGAAGGTTTTTTAATATTTTGGATAAATGTATATCTTTTTCGAAGGTTTTTTATAACCTTTGCTAAAAAGTAGATATTTTTCGAAGGTTTTTTTAATACCTCCGATAAATGTATATCTTTTTCAAAGGTTTTTAATAACTTTCGATAAAGAATATATTTTTTTTGAAGGCCCTCAAAATACCTCCGATAAATGTTATCTTTTTCGAAGGTTTTTTATAACCTTCGATAAAAAATGGTCGAAATAGACCAACTTTGTTGTAGTGCGGTCGGTCGGTTTATGTCAATAATCGGTCGGGGTCGGTCGGTTGGCCCAAAAATGTTAAAACCGACTGCATTAAAAAAAAAAAAAAAAAAAAATGCCTGCGTGGACCTTGGGATGAGAGGTCATCCTCTCTTCCCAAGATATCACTTCCCAATATATCTCTTTTCAAGATATCGCTTCCCAATAACACCTTTAATAATAATAATAAATAAAAACTTTTTTTACATCATTTTTTTCATCTCTTTCTTTCCCTTCATTTCTTCCTTCGTAGCTTAGCTCCCTCTCATTTCTCCTCATCTTCTTCAAACAAAATTATTCTTCCATTCATCTCCCTCTCATCCCCACTTCATCACTGTCGTTTCTCCATCGTCGTCTCTCTCTCTCGCCTCCATCGTCGTCGTCTCTAGCCTAAGTTATATCCTCTTTTTCACTCTTTTTTTTTCACAGCTCGCCGGAGTTCTCTTTTGAAGTCGATTTCGGCCAAATCCGATCAAAACCGACCGATCGACCGACCGTTGTATCGGCCGACGTCACCAAGCTTCCAAAAACCGATCAAAATCGACCGACGTAAACCTTATTAATATTGCTAGAATCATGATTTAGAAAATAAAAAAATTGGTCGTGCATGTCTTGATAATGCGACCTTCGCTCTTACTGAGCGAATAGAGGCGACCTGGTTTTTACAAAATTGATATTCGATTTTTTTTAAAAATAGGCTCAAAATATGCACACATTCTCATCGTTATTCGAAAAGCACAAATATTGAGTATTCACGAGTAAATCACAGACAGTCCTCATCGGACAACATGCAATCAGATTCTCAAACATCTCAAAATCAGAGTACAATCATACTAAATGACTACAAAGAAGTCCAATAACAACTCCACCCCCCACCTAAAAGATTGCATTGTCTCCAATGCAATGGTCCATTAGATAAGACAATGATAACGACAAAATTCTAAGGGAACAGAAACCTCCCCTGAATTTAAGCGGGATCGGTGGATAGGGATGCACATCCTTATCTTCAAAATAGATCCGGAGTGTAGGTCATCCCTCGGTTCCTCCTAAGAAAACAGAACAACAAACTTAAACAACTAAAATGAACAATAACAAAACAACAACTAACAAAAAGACAGTCTAAGCTCGGGTGCCTCCGAGAAGCACAAATTTTTAAAGTCGATTGCTCGACTGTATTCAACAACATCAAGTCACTTCAAATGTGGGCAAACTCAAGGACAAACACTCCGCATAATGATCGGTGATCCCTTCGTGGAAAGCCTTCAACCGGTGACCATTTACCATAAATGTCTTCTTAGAATCTAACTTTCTGATCTCAACTGTACCATAAGGTAAAACATTAGTCACAACACAGGAGCCAAGCCATTTGGAACAAAGTTTACCTGACATGAGCTTCAAGCGGGAGTTGAAAAGAAGGACTTTCTGACCCATTTCAAATTGTCTCTTTTCGATCTTCCGGTCATGAAATAGCTTGAACTTTTTCTTGTGAATTTTCGAATTCTCATATGCCTCCAAGCGATGTTCTTCCAACTCCTCCAGCTGAAGAAGCCTTGACTCCCTAGCTTCTTCCAAGCTCATGTTACACTTCTTTACTGCCCAAAATGCTTTGTGCTCAATTTCCACTGGTAGGTGGCACGCTTTCCTAAAAATTAACCTATAGGGAGACATCCCTATAGAAGTTTTGTAAGCGGTTCTGTACGCCCACAAAGCATCTTTTAAGCGCAGCCTCCAATCCTTCCTGCTGGGGTTTACAGTCTTCTCAAGAATGGACTTAACTTCTCTGTTGGAGACTTCGGCCTGCCCATTGGCTTGAGGATGGTATGTGGTGGATACTCGATGATTAACACCATACCTCTTCATCAGGGCGGCAACTGGTCTGTTACAGAAGTGAGTCCCTTGATCACTGATCATAGCACGTGGCACTCCGAACCTGTTGAAAATATTAGACTTGACAAATTTAACAACAGTGTTAGAATCATCAATTTTAGTGGCATTTGCTTCCACCCATTTAGACACGTAGTCCACAGCTAACGGGATGTAGGAAAACCTACAAGAGGGGGGGAAGGGACCCATGAAGTCCATGCCCCAAACATCAAAGATCTCACAAATCAAGATGGGAACTTGGGGAATTTCATTCCTTTTTGTTATAGTGCTCACCCTCTGGCATCTATCACAAGTTTTGCAATATTCGTAAGTGGTAGAAGAATTTTTGGGTATATCCACTATTTTTCGGGATGTCGAATCCCGCCAAAATGAAATTTATAAATACCGCTATTACTAAGCTAACTTGTAGCTAGTGGTAACGGGTCGATCCGTAGGGAACCTAAATCAATCTCTCTTAACTAATTTCTATTTGTCTTTTAAAATACTCAAAATGAAATAGTAAAATAAGGGGGGAATTAATTAAATCTAAAATAAACGGAAACTAAGCTAATCGGAAAAATAAATGGCGAAAAGTAAAGAGCAAAAAAATAAATGTAACACGTGCTCCTAATTCGAGTGCTTGGGATTTACTTGATGCGCTTAGTTCATAGGGATTCTAATTAGCAAAGTAATTCTATTTCATGCACGCAAAATGCCTTGTCCCAACCGGGTCCAAAGCACCCCAAAGAATTAATTAGAGGCGTCAATTCTAATTAAACATGCTTCTTAATTAATCTAAGGTGATAAGCCCAATATTAATCAGAAAACAGTAACGGGTATAATTGCGACGAATTATTTCTTAAGACTAATTCGATTTCTCTCATAACCTTGAGCCCACCGTGAAAACGTTAATCAACTCATACCCCCACTGTCACTTGGGCTCGAATTGATTAGCCACGAGCTAGACCCTCGCTACAATGCATTAAAGTTTATCAAGAATTAACGCTTAGCCTACTAACATGCGTAACAAATTATGAACGTCACTCCTAATCGGAAAGGCATGGCATTCGTTCTTTATACAGATTGGAGATGCAAGAAATCAACAACACAATGCTAGAAATTCATACAAAACCCTCCCTAAGAATCAAGATAACCCCTAAACTCGAATTAGAGCACTTACCTTAGCTGCCCATTGTGCAAATCAAGAGAAACGATTAATGTTGAAGCTTTATTGAAGAGAAAAGGGAAGAAAATGGCGTTTGGAGCTCCCACCCGAGCTTAAAACAATGGTGGAAAACGAAATTCGAAGACAAAAATAGCCAAAAATCGGAAGAGAAGGCTTTAAAGCCGTCGGAGCGTCGAGACGCTAGGACAGCGTCTCGACGCTGTGCCCTAAGTTGACAGTGCGCGCGCTCGGGGTAGCGTCGAGATGCTCGGCCAGCGTCTTGACGCTGACAACGTTGAGCGAGCGTTGAGACGCGCGCGCTCGACGTTGGGGCGCGTTATTCGAAAAGCTCGGGTTTGGTGGCCAAGAATTGCCTTTGCATGGCAATTTTTGCCATTTCTTCAATTCTTCAAGCCCCTTCACTCCCGATGCGTCCATGAAGCTCTAAAACGTCGTTTTAAGCCCCGAAACACGTCCTCGGACTCCTCGAGCTCTCGACCATGAGTTCACCTACAAAAATGCATTTTAATCAATATTTGGCATGGTTTTAGCTATAATTAGGGAGTAAATAATAGCTCTATTTTGGAGCTATCAGTAAGCATCTTTAAACATTGAAATCCAGAAGAAGAAAAAAAACCACAGTCTATAATCTTTTTAGCAGTCTTATTGGGTCCAAAATGTCCCCCACATGCAAACTCATGACAAAAAGCGAGAATAGATTCATGCTCAGACTGAGGGACACACCTCCTAACTACTTGGTCAGCACAAAATTTCCATAAATACGGGTCCTCCCACACATAATTTTTAGCCTCGCTTTTCAGCTTAGCTTTCTGAGTATAAGAGAAATGGATGGGAGTGTTACCTGTGACCAAGTAATTAACCAAATCAGCGTACCAGGGTATAATCTCGCTTATCTGAAAAAGAAGTTCATCGGGAAATTCGTCATTGAGGGGCAAATTTTCCTCTTCCCTCACCAATCGACTCAGGTGGTCGGCCACCGAGTTCTCCGATCCCTTCCTGTCTTTTATCGTCAAATTAAATTCTTGGAGAAGCAGAACCCATCGGAGCAGCCTTAGCTTTGAGTCCTTCTTCGACATAAGGTATCGCAACACTGCATGAACAGAGTAATCAATAACTTCAGAACCAAGAATATAAGATCTAAACTTATCTAATTCTTGAAGGAGCTCAGGTGATCGGCAACTGTGTTTTCAGATCCCTTTATGTCTTGGACCGACACATCAAATTCCTGAAGGAGCAACACCCATCTGAGAAATCTGGGTTTAGAATCTTTTTTGCTCATCAGATAGCGCACCGCTGGATGATCAGAGAAAACAACTACTTTAGACCCAAGAATGTAAGAGCGGAATTTATCAAGAGCAAAAACTATAGAAAGTAGCTCCTTTTCGGTCGTAGTGTAGCTACTCTAGGTGGATTTGAGCATTCTAGAGGCATAGTATGTAACGTGGCTCTTCTTCTCTATCCTCTGGCCAAGAACAGCTCCAACTGCATAGTTTCTCGTGTCACACATGATCTCGAAGGGTGTTCCCCACTAGGGTGGATGTATAATAGGAGCGTTGGTCAAGCATTCTTTAAGCACATCAAAAGCATGTTTGCACTCCTTCCCAAAATCGAACGGAACATCCTTCTGCAACAGATTTTTCATGGGAATCGCTACCTTTGAGAAATCTTTGATGAATCTGCGATAAAATCCTGCGTGGCCAAGGAAAAAACGCACCTCCCGAATATTCGTGGGGTAGGGCAGATTAGCAATAACATCAATTTTAGCTTTGTCTACCTCAATGCTTCTACATGATACTACATGCCCTAAGACTATGCCTTGATTGGCCATGAAGTGACATTTCTCAAAATTCAAGACTAAGTTCGTTTCAATGCATCTTTCCATAACACGCGACAAATTAATCAAACAATCATCAAAAGAATTGTCGTAAACAGTGAAATCATCCATGAACACTTCTATGCATTTCTCAACAAATTCAGAAAAGATGTTCATCCTGCAACGTTAAAATGTTCCTAGGGCATTACAGAGACCAAATGGCATTCTCCTATATGCATATGTACCGAAAGAACATGTAAAAGTGGTTTTCTCCTGATCTTCCTAAGTAATAGGAACTTGATAAAAACTAGAAAACTCATCCAAAAAGTAGAAAAATGGTTTCCCAGCTAATCGCTCCACCATTTTATCAATGAACGAAATTGGAAAATGGTCTTTTCTAGTTACATCATTTAACTTTCTAAAGTCGATACACATTCTCCAACCGTTCTGAATCCTTTTAGGCACTAATTCATCATTTTCATTTTTAACAACAATGATTCCAGTCTTTTTAGGCACAACATGAATTGGACTAACCCATTGACTATTACTTAGTCGAATAGTTTGTGTATTTCTGATAGAACTACTTCCTTCATTGCTGGATTCAGTCTTCTCTGAGGCTCTCGAGAGGGTTTCGTTCCATCCTCAAGCCGGATTTTGTGCATGCATAACGCTGGGCTCAAACCATGCAAATCAGCTAATGTCCATCCTATGGCTAGCATGTTCTTCTTCAATATCCCTACTAATTTCCCTTTCTGCTCTGGTGTAAGCTCCGTTGAGATGATCACCGGTAGTGTTTCCACATCTCCCAAGTATACATATGGCAACAGGGTTTTTGAATGTCCTGCTGTAAATTCGAGTTGTCGAGACTCGCCAAAATACAATTTATAAGCCTATTATCAATAGCTTTGCAGCCAGTGGTAACAGGGTCGATCCAAGGAGAAGTTATGACCGAAATTAAATTAAAATTGAAATTAATTAATTGATTGGGTTTTTGTAACGGGGGGATTTTTAAACATGCAAAGTAAGCAATTAAACGCTAACGGAAGAATAAAAAAAAGAGAGAGACGCGTGCACGGTTTGGGGATTTTCGGGATTGATTCGTTAGACATCTTCAGCTAATCATTTAACACAAATTCAAGGCAAGCAGTTTGTAGTACACACGGTCGGTTACCCGAGAAGCCCCAAGGTAACCGGCTCCATAGAAATTAATCAGACCACACAATTCTAATTAAACATTATCTAAAATTGCATTAAGGTGATCAGCCCCAAATTTATTCTAGATAGTCACTAGCGAACCGCGACAGACATTCGATCACGTAATCTAATTTCTAATTGGTTGCCCGCCAACGCTGTATGCAACCAACAACTATCATGCATGACTCGATACTCCGATTTAGTTTTATCAATCTGTGTTACTTAGTCGAATAGTGAGAGGCACGACATCGCTACTCTTTAACATTCACAAAATGCTAGAAAATGCGAGTGTCAATCGGCAAAATCTAACATATGCATAGGGTTAAGCAAGAATGATAAATGCATACAAAACAGCCACCAATTTATAAACTAAGCATGGATTATCAAAGCTAAAAGAGTCTAACAAAAATCCCTCAAATGTATCCCAAACCGTTCACCCTTACCTTAGTCGTCCATGGAACGGGTTGTCATCACCGCTCCAAGGAAGGCCGTGGAAGTCATCCCTATCCTATTACAACTTACAAGCTCCAAAACATGCCACAAATGGCGGAGCTAAGGTGAAAAACGAAGAAAAGCCGAGAGGAAGAAGATGAAGTTCGTCAAAAAGTTGAAAAGTTCGCTGCAAAAATCGTCATTACAGCCCCTTTAAATCGCCGTAGCGTCGAGACGCTAGGGCAGCGTCGCGACGCTACGCCCTAAATGATCCGCGCGCGCCTCGCGATGGCGTCGAAACGCTAGGGCAGCGTCTCGACGCTGGCCCGATAATTCCTTGCGCGCGCCTCCTCCGGAGCGTCTCGACGCCGCAGCAGGGCCTCGACGCTTCGACAGCGTCGAGCTAGCGTCTCGACGCTATTGCTCGACGCTAGCTCTCGGGTTTGGAGCTGGAAAAATTGCCTCTCCTAGGCAATTTTGGTCCGTTTCTTCTTGGATCGACTTGCCCTTTCCCGATGCACTCCCAGAGCGTTAAAACTCCACTTTAAGCTCCGAAACGGGTCCGATGGACGCACGAGCTCTTTGTCGCATTTCTCCTACAAACAAGATTAATTATACAATTAAATGCGGAATTTAGCCATAATTAGGAAGTGAACAATAGCTCCAAAATGGAGTTATCAAACAGCCCCAACTTGAATCTTGCTAGTCCTCGAGCAGGGCTACAAAGAAATTGACTCTAAGGACAAGCTTACATGCTACTAACTCAAACCTCCATGCATTTTGCAAATTTAAACACAACATAATCATGAAAGCAATTTGTGCATGCATTTACTACGAACATATCAAAAATTAACTATTGCCCCCTAACGTGTGTGTGTGCTAGACAACCACCCCTAAACTCCCATAAGCCCGGAAAAACCACATGCAACACAACATCCCGTTTTCCCCCTACTTCTAGCGTTTAAGAACAGTCTACACTTGACTTACACGAGAGAGAGAAGCAAACTAAGAGACCTAAGTTTTCTCATTCATTTTCTTTTTACGAGTACTTTGTACTCTTTTATTGAGGTTCTTTGAACCAAACAATTTATTCTCTTTTTCTTTCCAACCTCGAGCTGCCTAACACGTCAAATTCATGCATAAACTTCACGTTTTTAAGGACTAACGCTCACTTCTTAAGTGCACTAATAAGAAGGAGGAGCGCCTCGAGGGGATTTTCCAACAAACATGCTTTTCTATTTTTTTTTACTTTAGGCTTAGCATAAGCTAACTCGATTAATCTACCGCTAACTCTCATGCAACAAGCTACCTAAGAGTGCCTTTCGGGGTGACAACGAGAATTAACGCAACATGCAATTGACTAAGCCTACGGAATCTAAGATGAGGTTGCTAAGTGCTCGATAGATGCAAGGGAGCAACAGGAAAAAAATTTAAAATTTTTGACATGAACCTAATAAATGCAAAACTCATGCAAAAACTAGATTATGTACGTGCTCAGATTTCCAACATGCATTTCCTAGATTATCATAGTTAGAAAACAGTAAACAGAGTCCCAAGCACTTCAATATTCAAAATAGCACTGCTCAACCGACTACACATGCATATCCATAACTCCACCCCCAACTTCAAAAGTTGGCATTGTCCTCAATGCCACTCAGTCAGATACACAAAGTAAAAGGGAAAGAGAAACTACACTTCCCTGACTCTTTGTGAAGCTGGCGGGGGAAAGGAAGCGGCGCGCTCATCATCGAAGCCCAAAATTTTCCTCAACTTCCTCGATTCCTAAAAAAAAAACAGCAACCTAAGTAAGGCTAAATTACACTAAAAAGCAACAAAAAACCGCAACTAAACTAAAACAGAAATAACAGTTCATCGCTCGGGTGCCTCCGAGAAGCGCAGAATTTTTAAAGTCGTTTGCTCGACTGAATTCTCGCCAAAGACTCAACCATAATCTGATAGTACGGGGGACGTTCCAGTCTTGTCCTCCTCTACACTACACCTGCGATCAACATTCGAAACTTTTTGCACGCTTCGTGCCTCAAGCACGTGAATATCACATTTGTTAGTGCAAAAAACAGCATCAACTTCTATCAAATTCAAATCAGATTTTTTTACCGAGACATGAGAATCATCCCTCAAGCGCGAGGTAAGACTCCCATTCTCATCATACTCAACACATTCGATATTCTCCACAGATTTCTTTTCAAATAATGAAAATTCATGCATTGTATCATCAAACTCTAAAGAAACGACACCCTTAAACACATCGATTTTGATCCTAGCGGTCTTAAGAAAAGGGCGCCCTAACAGCATAGAGGACGAAGCATGCAGAGATTTTTCATTCATATCAAGTACAAGGAAATCAGCGGGGAACATTATATCACCTACCCTAACGAGAACATCCTCGACCTTCCCTCTAGGACATATACTCGACCCGTTAGCTAACTGGACAACCACGTTACACTCATGCAGTTCATTTAAGTTCAGTTCAAGAAATAAAGCATAAGACATAACGTTCACAGAAGCTCCTAAATCAAGCATGGCATTTTTGACTACCTTACTACCTATCATACAAGGAATAGTAAAGGTACCTGGGTCGTTGCACTTGGCGGGCAACGTACCTGGGAGGATCGCAGAAACATTCTCCTTTTTCTTCTCAGTCCTTCTGGACTTCCTCTTCTTTGTGCACCAGCTCTTGAGGAATTTGGCATATTTTGGCACTTGGCTCACTGCCTCAAGGAGCGGGATGTTGACCATCACCTTCTGGAAGGTACGAAGGACCTCCTCATCTTCGGTCTCCAAAGTAGGCTTCGCAAGCCTACTAGGGAAGGGTGCTCTGGCAACATCCTCTTGCACACTGACTTCTTCTTTTTTCTCAATTTTCAGATTCTCGGGAGCAGGCTGGGCGGACTCATTCAGGCTGTCCTTGACTTCCTTCACGGCTCTGGAGGAAAGTGATTTCCCACTCCTCAGCTGGATAGCACTCACGTTCTCACATGAGTTGACCGTGGTTTGGGAAGGAAGCTTCCCAGAGCTCTTGCTCTCAATTTTACTGATTGGCACAGCCATTTGCGTCAGCTGCTTGTTCAAGTTTTGCAGCTCGGCCTTGTGGGAGTTTAGCTCTTCTCGAGCTTCTTTCTGAAACTGGCTGGTCGACGTCACGATGGTCCGAACCATCTCTTCTAACGAACTGGAGGAGCTCGAAGCTTGAGCTTGGGTGGAAGTGATAGGCCTATCGTGAGACTGGCCCTGGAAGCGTGGTTGTCCTTCCCTGTTCCCATAGCTGAAGTTGGGGTGATCGCGCCAACCGGGGTTGTAAGTATTTGAATATGGATCATACTTCCTCGGGTTGGAAGCATACCCCCCGATTGCGTTCACCTCCTTCGCCTCGCGGTTTCCTCCAACAATATTTTTCAACATATTTCCGATTTCGGCCACCTGGGCCCTCATTTCTGTCATCTCATGGCTCTGGGTCACACTGTGGACTTGCCCCTGCCCTCGAATACCAAACTGCTGCGAGTTGGCCGCCATGTTTGCAATTAGCTGTTTGGCCTCAACTAGGGTCTTATCAATGAAAGCCCCACCGCTCGCTGCGTCTATCATCTGCCGATCGTGGGGCGTCATCCCCTCATAGAAATACTGTATCAGAAGCTGATCGGAAATCTAATGATGTGGGAAGTTCGCGCACAGGCGCCCAAAACGTTCCCAGTACTCGTGCAAGGACTCACCCACGTCCTGAGTGATCCCATAAATTCTCTTTCTCAATATCGTGGCCAAGGACGCAGGGAAGTATTTCTCTAGGAAGACCCTCTTCATGTCCTGCCACGTTGTAATCGAGCCGGAGGGCAGATAGTACAGCCAATCCTTGGCTTTGTCCTTGAGCGTGAAGGGGAATGCCCTCATATTCAGCTGCTCCTCCGTGACTCCAGCGGGCTACATCCCCGCGCAGACGCAGTGAAACTTCATTAAGTGCTTGTTCGCGTCCTCCCCTGCATTGCCATGGAAAGAAGGCAACTGGTGAATTAAACCTGACTTTAATTCGAAGTTACCTGCTACCACGGGGTAGTTGATACACAGGGGTTGCAAGTTCAAATCTGGCGCTGCCAGCTGTTTCAGCGTTCGCGGCGCCTCTCCTTGCGCCATCTCCTCAAACAAGAAGGGATTGCCTTCTTCTTCAAACAATCTCTGCCCCTCCCGGGCTTCTCTTCTCAACCTCCACTCTTCTCTTTCGATCTTAGGAATAAACTGCAATCCACTAAGCTCAGAAGAACGGGTCATACACAAACAAAAATTTAAACATACAACTACAAATAGAAAAATTTTCAGCACACCATCAATCAACCAAATTCAAAGTCAATCATAATTTCAATCAAATTTTTGCCTTCTCCCCAGCAACGACGCCAATTTTTGGCAACAGGGTTTTTGAATGTCCTGCTGTAAATTCGAGTTGTCGAGACTCGCCAAAATACAATTTATAAGCCTATTATCAATAGCTTTACAGCCAGTGGTAACAGGGTCGATCCAAGGAGAAGTTATGACCGAAATTAAATTAAAATTGAAATTAATTAATTGATTGGGTTTTTGTAACGGGGGTATTTTTAAACATGCAAAGTAAGCAATTAAACGCTAACGGAAGAATAAAAAAAAGAGAGAGACGCGTGCACGGTTTGGGGATTTTCGGGATTGATTCGTTAGACATCTTCAGCTAATCATTTAACACAAATTCAAGGCAAGCAGTTTGTAGTACACACGGTCGGTTACCCGAGAAGCCCCAAGGTAACCGGCTCCATAGAAATTAATCAGACCACACAATTCTAATTAAACATTATCTAAAATTGCATTAAGGTGATCAGCCCCAAATTTATTCTAGATAGTCACTAGCGAACCGCGACAGACATTCGATCACGTAATCTAATTTCTAATTGGTTGCCCGCCAACGCTGTATGCAACCAACAACTATCATGCATGACTCGATACTCCGGTTTAGTTTTATCAATCTGTGTTACTTAGTCGAATAGTGAGAGGCACGACATCGCTACTCTTTAACATTCACAAAATGCTAGAAAATGCGAGTGTCAATCGGCAAAATCTAACATATGCATAGGGTTAAGCAAGAATGATAAATGCATACAAAACAGCCACCAATTTATAAACTAAGCATGGATTATCAAAGCTAAAAGAGTCTAACAAAAATCCCTCAAATGTATCCCAAACCGTTCACCCTTACCTTAGTCGTCCATGGAACGGGTTGTCATCACCGCTCCAAGGAAGGCCGTGGAAGTCATCCCTATCCTATTACAACTTACAAGCTCCAAAACATGCCACAAATGGCGGAGCTAAGGTGAAAAACGAAGAAAAGCCGAGAGGAAGAAGATGAAGTTCGTCAAAAAGTTGAAAAGTTCGCTGCAAAAATCGTCATTACAACCCCTTTAAATCGTCGTAGCGTCGAGACGCTAGGGCAGCGTCGCGACGCTACGCCCTAAATGATCCGCGCGCGCCTCGCGATGGCGTCGAGACGCTAGGGCAGCGTCTCGACGCTGGCCCGATAATTCCTTGCGCGCGCCTCCTCCAGAGCGTCTCGACGCCGCAACAGGGCCTCGACGCTAGCTCTCGGGTTTGGGGCTGGAAAAATTGCCTCTCCTAGGAAATTTTGGTCCGTTTCTTCTTGGATCGACTTGTCCTTTCCCGATGCACTCCCGGGGTGTTAAAACTCCACTTTAAGCTCCGAAACGGGTCCGATGGACGCACGAGCTCTTTGCCGCATTTCTCCTACAAACGAGATTAATTATACAATTAAATGCGGAATTTAGCCATAATTAGGAAGTGAACAATAGCTCCAAAATGGAGTTATCAACATACTTGAGATGATCCGGCAACTCTTTGAGTTCCAATTTAGGAGCCTGCAAAAGAGAAGGTAATAACTTAGTGGGTTTCGCATAAGCTTCCAAAGTAAGGACATCCCGTTCACAGGATTCAGTTAAAAGTGGTTCACTTGACTCCATTTCATCAAAAATTTCAGCAAACTGTAAGAGTTTCGGCATGCATAGCGGAAGCATCGTTGGATCTAAGTACTCTTATTTTGTTAATTTAAAAGGAAAAAGCATGTAATTTGAAAATCAGAGACAATAATTTAGAAGTTACCTTTGAAGTTCAAATTCTTCTTGATTCCAAACTCGATCTTCGAACGTAACGGTCACGAACCACCACGAGAGTCTTCCCGACTATTCTCCGGCCTTAGAACGGGATTGTGGGATCCTTTGAGTGACTAATTTAAAAGAGAATTGAAGATGGAATTGGAGAGAATGGTAGAGAAATTGTCTTTACAATTCTCAAAGTTCATCAAAATTCCAAGAAGAAGTCAATCTAATTAACCCTTTGTATATATAGAAGACTACATGCAAAAACATGCAAAATTGAGTTAACAATAGGATGCCATGTAGAATCCACTCAATTTAGTGGGATTAGTGGCTTGATGTGGGATGAACACTTAGCAAAAAAGTTTGACTCATAAAACCACCAACAAATGGTTTTTCCCACTAACTCAAGAATTGGATTTTTCCACTAACTTAAGAATTGGATTTTTCCACTAACTTTAGTCATCAAAATGACTCTTGACTTTCAAGGTTTAGTGGAGTCAAGATTTGACTTTTGACTTTCAAAGTTGTAGTCAATTGTCTTAAATTTGACTTTTGACTAACTTTGATCAAATTAATTCAATTTAAAAATTAATTCAAATAATTAATTTTAAATCAAATTAAATTAATATTAAATAATTAATTAAACAATTTAATTAATTCAAATTTAATATCCAATAAATCCAACACTAATCCCGATCATTCCCGATATACATGATTATGAATCCATATTCATATTTTCGATATTTAAATCTTATTTAAATATCACCATCTCTCTCTATTGTTCAATTCGCAATTGAACGTTATGTCGTTAAATATATCACATATATTTAACGTTAATTCCCTAATTCGAATTCGAACACTTCGAATTCACTCGTCACACTGTTCTTAGGTTTAGTCCGATATGAGCTAGCAGGGGGACCTCATGGACCTACAGATCATGAGCTCCAACGATCCGAGATTAACTGATTAAACTCTTTAAACCAGTTAATAAACATTCGTTAACTACCAGGACATTCCACTATAGCCTAGTAGTTGCACTCTCCTTACTATAGATCTATTTATGTCCACTCGATATAACCATGATTAGTAAGTTGACCCTTCACAGGTTGTTCGTAATTTACGGTCGGGTCAAATATCTGTTTTACCCCAGTAATTACATCTTGCTCCTTAAGTCCCACTGATCCTCTAATGAACAATTGGTTTGTGATCCAATCACTAAACAGATTGGTATGTGATCTAATCACTATACCGAGTCCCTCTCGGGCCAATGAGAAGGTGGGGCCCCTTGTTCAAGACCTGAAGTCAGCACTTAAGGGAACAACCTATCTACTATCCCTAGAGACGGGTAGGAGTGAATTCCATCTTGCACCCTATGTCCCTAGCTATCTATCTGGTCTTACCCCTGAAATGGGAGGCTTATTGAGTCGGCGCTGTTGAGCCACTCTCACCCATGCAGATCTAAGGATAATCCCGAATAAACAGGAGTTCATAGTTAGCTTAAGATTAAGGTCAAGTTACCTAGGTCATCGTTTTGAAATAGTCAGTCTTTAAAACAGTAAACAACGTTATAAAGCAAGAGTGACTTATTTCGCGGTCCGGTCTAATGCAAACTCTTTGCATAGGACGCCCTCATTCACATGTCTCCACATGAACGATTCAAAATCACATCGTTTGTACTAAATACAAAATGGGCCGCATCCAATAGTGTCCCCAAGATAAGGTATCCAGCCTTATCCGTATACTATAGACCGTTTTGGCTATTTACTCGAACTTGATCCACTTTTATGTCTCCACATAAAGTTCAAGTACTCATGTTATAGCCATGGATCTTAGTTTATTGGATTTAGGGTTTTCTAAAATGAAATAAGCAATTCACATATTCAATAATAATTTTATTGAATAAACCTCAATAACACTTTATTAGTAATAAGATATGTTTATCGTTTACAAACCACGAGTTTTAGGACATAAAACCTAACAACATCAATGGGTCATCCCCATCCTCAGCAGACATGCACTCATCTTGTTCTAATGATTCAATCAAGTCTACTTTACAGATCGAGTGTACATCAGCTTGGTGTTTCATGGCATTGAAAACATTAAATTCAAACACCTCTCCCTCATATTCAACAGATAAGGTACCATCATGCACATTAATCTTTGTCCTAGCAGTTTTCTTAAAAGGTCTCTGTTGCGTGCTCAGTGTGTAAATAAAAATGCGATGCGAGAGCACTCAGAACATGCAAGCATACATGGTCTTGTAGCAAGTAATAAGTATTTTTTCATTCGATTTCCCACAGAGATTTATTCTTAGTTACTAACGAAGTGAGATGCTAAATTAGAAAGGGTGGTTTAAATGGGGTGAATTGGAGATTAATGTGCCTAACTAATGAAGAATATATGAGATATGCAAGCATAAACAAAAGCAAGTGAAGAGATTAACTTGAATGTAGAGGAAAAAGAATTGCGGAGAAAGCAATTGTATAGCAATAAAATCGCAAAAGTAAAAGACTGGAAAAATGGCTAAGGCAAAAACTGACTTAAGGAATTGCGGAGACAGCAATTGTATAGCAATTAATTTAGCAACGTTTTAAGGGTGAGATGGGGAAACAAGGTCAACTAACGACTCCTCTATAGGCTTTTTCATACGATTACTCAGCAGTAGCTCAACTTATCATGCATCAATTTAACTCATTCTCATGCATCTCTCGATTACATGCATTAGATCCTTTAGTTCACTCATATCCAAGTAAGACTTAAGCATCTATTTATATAGGCAAGTTAATGAATTGTGCTAGGAAAACGCCTATTCCTAGGTCGTTTTCTGGCTACCATGAAAGGCTAGCATGAATGGACGACTCTGAACTCTTACTCCTTCCGGAGGTTAGGAGTTCTTTGGACAAAATGGATGGCCAATCGAAATTGCCCGTGGGATGAAGGACACATACATTCAATGCATTCGAAGCTATCCTACATGCTGACTTCACGTATTTCTACCTATAGATTCATCATTAGCAGACCCTTGGGTGATTAGTTACTCATGGATGATGTGGAGTTGGGAAAATTAAGTTGATTAAGCATGATTGACAGTACTGAAATGTAAGCATAGAAAGACAGAAAGTGAAATCAAAGCTTGCAAAGTTGTAAATGATTCCTATATTAAGTAAGATTCAAAGCGTAGTGTGCAAAGATTGTAAAACAGTAAAGACTCAACAGATGAAGGCGAAGGGAAATAATGTAACCACAGAAACAAACGACAGCAACAGTAGAGAAAAATGGAAGACAGAAAGCAGTAGAAAGCAATGTAAATGTGTGTGTAAAGCTCCTCGCCGCAAGCGCCTTGGATGAAGGGGAAGGTTAGCGTTGTTTGGGGATGAATCCAATCAGAAGAGAAGAAGGATCTTTTCTTCTTCCTCTCAGATTATCGGTGCCAAAAGCTGATTCCTTCACTCCAACAAACGGGATAGAAAATGGAGAGAAACTGCGTTGAGATGGAGAGTTCTACGCTTCCAAGCTTGTTGTTCTCCTTCCCCCTTGACCTCCTTTTATAGTGTTTTGCAGGTACTCTTCAGTCAAGGAGAACCATCCATTTTGAACGACGACCCACCACGTGGCAGCAGGGGAGAAATTGGGCGGCTGAAAGATCGCAACAAAACGGCGGACGGTTGGAACAACTTAACATTTGCAGCTTAAACATTGCGGAGACAGCAATGTTTCAGCAATTTTCCTGCAATGCACAATTTCAACTCTTTTAACTTCGTTTTTTATTCTTTTTTGTTCCTTTTACAAATAAGTCCTAATTTAGCTTCATTCCTTGATTTCTCATATTTAAGCACGTATTAAACTAAATTCTAACAAAACGCTTAAGAGTTTACTCAATTCCATGGTAAATAAGTCCCTAATTTATGCACTTTTGGGGACGTAACAGTCTCCCTAATAAAACTGAAGCAGCAGGCGAAGAATTCTCATCCATATTCAAAACATATAAATCAACAGGAAAAATTAGCTCTTTAACTTGTACTAACACATCCTCTACTACTCCTAAGGGATGAATGAAAGGTCTGTCAGTTAACTGAATTATCACGCTAGTTTCCTATAACTCCTTCAATTTGAAACTTTTATACATTGAATATGGCATGACATTGATTGAGGCTTCTAGATCTAGCATGGCATGCTTGATTTCCTTATCTCCTATTGTGCATGGTAAAAGAAACATACCTGGATCTTGACACTTATCGGGCATGCTTCGCGTGATTAAGGCAAAGACATTTTTACTTACCACCACTCTCTCGATGCTTTTCGCTTTCCTTTTGTTCGTACACAATTCCTTAAGGAACTTTTCATACCTTGGAATTTGTTTTATAGCGTCGAGCAACATAATGTTGATTCCCACCTTCTTCAGCATGTCTAGAATCTCTTCATCTTTGTCCTCCTTAGGAGGTCTCACCAACCTGCTAGGAAAGAGAGCCTTGGGAGCGTAAGATTTAATAGACAAATGAGGGTTAACACGTACCGAACTCTCTGAAGATGGAGTGTGGCTCTTTTCCACAGGTTCTTCAGGACTCTTGTCGGACTCCACAGGTGTAGATCGTGAGGGAATCTCCTTTCCACTTCTAAGAGTGATAACATTCAGGCTTTCAGTTGTCTGGGTTTCCACCTGACTGATCTTCTCATTAATTCGAGAAATTTCCTTGCCAAGAGCTTGAAACTGGTCTCGAGATTCCTTACGAAGTTCTTGAGTTGATTCCATGAAGGATTGCATAATTTCCTCTAAAGATTGTCCTGAAACAAAAGATCGAGTCCTTGGTAAGTTTTATGTTAATTGAAGAATCGCATTATTAGCTCAAACATTTGGGCTTTAAGCTCGTTCACTTCGCTTGAAAGTCGAGCTTGCTCATTTCCTCCTTCATACTGCTGAAGATTCCCTGCCATATTATATATCAAAACTCTAGCTTCTGCAGGAGTTTTATCCATAAGCGCTCCACCGCTAGCAGCATCTAACATTTGTCGATCATGCAGGTGCAAGCCTTCATAGAAATACTGAATAAGAATACCGCCAGCTATCTGATGGTGGGGAAAGCTTTCACACATCTAACTATATCGTTCCTAGCATTCATGGAGGGTCTCCTTTTCCGTTTGAGTGATCCCATAAATCTGTTTCCTAATAACCGTTGTTGACACCGTATTTCGTCTGGCCTTATTTATCATCATTTTGAATTTTTCACCTCTCTTCACTGTAGATATATTATATCCTCTTGATATAACCATCATAGGCGAGTCGATCCTTCACAGATCGTTCGTAATCAGAGCGGGTCATTTATACCGTTTAACCCCTGCATTACATCTTGTTTCTTAAGTACCACTGACACCTCTAATGAACATTTGATCTGTGATCCAATCAACATATCATATCCCTCTCTAATCAGGAGAGGATGGGCCAAATGTTCAAGACCTGGAGTCAGCTATTAAGGGAACAACCTCTCTATTATTCTTGAAAGCGGGTAGGAGTGAATTCCGTTTTGCTATACTATGTCCCCAGCTACCTATTCGAGTTTATCCTCAAGATGGTCGGCTTATTGAGTCGGCGATCTGGCTACTCTCACCCGTGCAAATCAAAGGATATTGATAGCTCCATTTTAGAACTATATTTAAGTCCCTAATTCAAGCTAATATCGTGCTTAATCATGCTTATTTACCTTGATTATAGGTGATCACCGGTTTAGAGCTCACGGAACCCGTTTGACGTCGTTCGGAGCTAAGAAAGTCGTTTTAAGGCCCGAGAACACTTCGGGAAAGGAGGAACCAAAAAAGATGAAGTTTTGCCAAAATGGAAATCCCAAAGGCAAAATATTTTGCTCAAACCCAAGAGCTAGCGTCGAGACGCTTGCTCGAAGTGTCTCGACGCTCCGAAGTTTTGCGCGCTGCACTTTTTCGTCCGTAGCGTCTCGACGCTACGACGGGTATAAAAAGAAAAAGTTACGCTTTTAGGTTGTCTTGTCTTGTCTCCCTCGGGTTCCGCACCAGAATTTACAAATTTTCAGCCAACTTCCACCATTGTTGAAGGCATGGAGATTGGATTGAAGACTTTTAAAGCTCCCCTCCACATGAAAGAGTAATTAGTAAGTATTTAGCTTGGGAATGTAAGGAATTTGTGTAATTAGCACATTCTTAGTGAGATTAGTTCTTAATGTACTGTTTAGCTTAAACTTTGATGAACGATTCTTCTTCTATGCATATTACAAGAGCATGATGGATTGATAGAAGTAGACGGCTTTGATTTCCAGCATGTTCGTTAGTTAAAGATTATGATGCATTGCCTCTCGTAATCGCTTAGTAACAAGAGATTAATGGTGCAATTGATGCATATGCTACCTTGTTTTCTTTGCATTTATTCTTCTTGGGAAAAGAATCAAAATCGATACACTATCTTTGGCTCCCAAATTTAGACAATCGTCGCAATTTCCCGCTACTAACGATTGTTTTTGGGCGTGCGTTGACCCCCAATGTCCAATTGTTACGTTTAATTAGCGTAATTAATTTCTCTAATTAATATCCATGAGGCGTGTTTAATTCGAATTCTCGATTAAGCGAATTGCGTGTTCATTCGATTTTAGCTTATTCTTCCGTTAGTCTATGATTTAGAATATGCTAATTAACAATTTCGAACATCCCAAGTTGAACGCTTTGGTAAATTTAGCTTCATTTAAAATTTCTAATTTTCCGTTAGCTTCTTTTAGAATTGTTTCCAAAATCCCCAATTTTTTATATTTCTTTAATTAACAAATTAAATTGAATTGAGTTGAACTTAATATAATTCCCCGTGGATCGACCCCGTTACTATTAAGCTACAAATTGCTCGGCGGGATCGAGTTTATAAATTTCATTTTGGCGGGTCTCGACAACCCGAAATTTATAAGAAATTCAAAAATCCTATTACCAGATACTCACGAATAAACAAGAGTTCATAGCGAGCTCAGGATTGAGATCGAGTTGCCTAGGTCATCATATGAAAAAGTCGGTCTCTTCAGTAAACAGTGTTATAAAGAGAGAGCGACTTAATTTCGCGGTTCAGTCTTATGCAAACTCATTGCACAGGACGCCCTCACTCGCACATCACCTTGTGAAACGATTCGGATCAAATCGTTTTGTACAATACAAAGTGAGCCGCAGCCAATAGTGTTACCAGGATAAGGTACCCACCCTTATCCATATACCACAGATCGTTTTGGCTGTCTACTTGAACTTGATCTACATTCATGTCATACATGAAGTCCAAGTACTCATACTCTCGTCACGGGTGTTTGTTAATGGTATAGGTTAATGCAAACACGTTTCACTTTATTCAATAACACTTTACTGAATAAACCTTAATAACTCTTTATTGCAAAAATAATAATTACATTCACAATTGTTTACAAACTACGAGTTTTAGAACATAAAACTCAACAAAAAGAAACAAAACAAATTTTGAAAACAAACAAATTAAGATTAATCAAGTCAAATTAATTTTAATTCCCCGACAACGACGCCAATTTTGGTAGAACACAAACGATGGTGTGCCCAAATTTCAAGCTGTCGAGGCTTGCCAAAATAAAATTTATAAACCCGATTCCACAGAGTTCTTTGTAGCTAATGACAATGTGGTCGATCCTCAAGGAATTAGTTCAAATTTAAACTTCATTCAATTAAATTTTTTAATTTAAGAAACACAAATTTGGGGGAAAAGATGTGGGTTTTTGGAACAATCATAAGATAAGCTAACGGAAAATTTAGAACTAATGGAAATACAAATTGACAAACGCATTCAACTTGAGGTGCTCAGGATTGGTAATTAGCGTACTTTTAGATCATCGACTAACGGAGAGTTTAGCTAAAATCAATTGAACACGCGAATTGCCTACTCGAAGAATCGAAATAAACGCGCCCAAGGAAAATTAACTAGAAGAATGAATTTCTAATTAAACATAACAATTGACCGTTGGGGTCCAACGTTCCACAAAGACCAATTATTAGTAACGGGCTATTCGTGACGGTTGTTTAAATTCAGAAGCCAAAAATAGTATACCGATTTGAATTCTACTCCAAGGAAAATTAATGGAAGGACAACATGAAAGTCAATGGCATCGTTTGCATAATTAAACTCTTGTTACATAGGCGATTAAGAGAGACACGGCATCATAATCTAATTAACGGTGCAATATGCAAACAATCAGGATCGTCAACCCATTTATGTAAACATATTACTAAGATTAAGCAAAGGAGAAGAATCATGCTCAAAGATTAAGCAAATGAGAAGAATCATGCTCAAAGATTGAGCTAAACAATGAAATTAAGAACTAATCTCCCTAAAATACTCTAACTAACCAATCCTGTACATCCTCAAATTGAATACTTACTAACTACTCTTCCATGTAGGTTGGAACTTCAAGAATATTCATTCCAAGCTCCATGAGACTCCAAAAATGGTGGAAATCCACCCAAAAACGGTAAAAACTAGTGAAGAAATCGAGAGAGACAAGACAACCCGACCTAAAATCGGACTACTTTCCTTTTAAACTCGCGGTAGCGTCGAGACGCTGCGGGCCAACGTTGAGACGCTACAGACGAAACTTCAGTGCACACGCACAACGGAGTGTCTCGACGCTTCTACTCGAAGCTTGCTCTCGGGGTTTGACAAATTATTTTGCCTTTGGATGCTCCCTATTGGCAAAATCTTGACTTTTGATGCCCTTCCTTTCCCGATGCGATCCCGAGGCATTAAAATGACCTCCTTAGCCCCGAACGGCGTCTTATGGACTTCACGAGCTCTTCACCGTGAATAACCTGTAATCAAGGAAAATTAACATAATTAAGCACGATTTTAGCTAGAATTAAGGAGTTAAAAATAGCTCCAAAATATAGCTATCACTCGTCGAAGAAGAAGAGGAGAATGGAGAAAGCGTGGGTCGGCTGGAGCATAACGAAAAAGGGGAAAAACGAGTGAAGGAGGGAAGAGAAAAGGGTATTCGATTGGGGCCTTTTGTTATTTAAAAAAAAATAAAAAATACAACACGTCAAATTGAACTCGAATGCACGCCCAAGGGTATCCAAGCACAACCCCTTAACCACTTCTTATATTTTTCCTCTTTTCTCTTTTTATAAACATAAACCTTGATTTCAATTTATCCAACAAAATCCTTTTATTTTTTTGGTTAACTCATCTCATAGAACAATTGACCTCAAATTAATCCTCCTAGTCTTAAATGAAAATGCGGTGCATTACAAGCTGAATGATGTGGACGGTCTGCGTCGGCCCGTACCCTTCCTTATGATGAGGATCGTTGATCCCCTGATCCTAGGCGGATTAGGAAGCAATGTTGTACCGCTGTCTTGTCAGATAAGACATGAATGTCCAATCAGACATTCTGCACCCCGATTACGTGGGGCGGTGACGACGTGGCTGTTAAGTGATTTTTAGACTTATTAAAACAAGTTGTTTTTAGAGTTTTAGTTGAGTAAAAAGACGTTTCGTCTCTTGTTTCTGTCTGATTGTTGCTTATTTTGTGTGTAGGTGAAGAAAGGAGGGAAGTTGGAGAAAGATCGAAGATAAGAGGGAAAAAGAGGCTATGCAGCTTCAAATTGCTGAAAAGTGCCTAGCGCCTAGGCGCTGATGAGATGAATTTGGCAAAGGGCTTAGCGCCTAGGCGCTGATCAGATGAAATTTGCAGTAGCTGCAGCGCCTAGGCGCTACGAAGTCTGAAGCGGTGATTCCCCTAGCGCTGAGGCACTACATCTGAGCGCCTAGGTGCTACGAAGTCTGAAGCGGTGATTCTCCTAGCGCCGAGGCGCTGTATCTGAGCGCCTAGGCGCTGCGACGACAAGTGACCTAAGTTTATAAGGATTTTTTCTTATTTGAAAAGAGGAGGCTGAAGGTGGACGGGAAAAAAGGAGACAAAAGACAGCGAAGAAAGCACTTCTTGGACATCTGGGCATCCAAACGAAGCGGGAGCGACGCTAGGAAACTCGAGGATTCATCGTGGCTTGTTTCTTTTCCTCTATTTCATCCTTTATCTCTCTTGTAATAAATATGCATCCAAACATGAACCTTGTTGAGATTTTCTCCATGAACTAACTTCTTTATCTAGAGTATTGATGTAGTCATTGTTAAATCTTGTTTCTCATTGATCAATTGTTAAGAACTTGATTCCTTATTAGATTGTGAAAACTCTTATATGCTTACTGAATACATATTAGGATTTGGTCAATCTTAGTGTGAGATTTAATCAATGTTTTGAAGTCGATAGACAATTCTCATTGACGAACCTTAATTGTTTTCCCTGACTTATATGAGCGATAGACATATCCTTGTAGGTTTTGTGGCAAAGTTAGTTCTACAGTCTTAATAATTGAATTGTTCTGATTGTCATAGAAATATAGACAATTGTCCTTTTAATGAATATTGTTATTACTCGAGAGAGAATAACAAGTCTTCCGAGTAGAACTTGTCAACAATCTAGGAGTCAAGCGTTTATAACTTTAAATTAATGAGGAATAGGATGAGACAACGATGAAATCTTTGCTCTAGAATCTCGACCATCTACATTTAGCATAATTATTCTTAGTTTTCTGCGTTCTTTTAATTACTTAAGTCATAAGCATAGTTAAATTTCATCCAACTCTGATAATTGATTGCTCAGATAAAATTAAGGTTTAGAATTTTGGTAATTGGTAGCTTTCATTCCCTGTGGAGACGATAACTAGTATTTACCTACTATATTACTTGGGACGATTCGTACACTTGCGAAATCGGACAACAGTGGCAACAACGAAACTCCGGATTGCCCGGAGGCTCGCATCCCGACGGGAGCTGGGGGTTGGCCCCGGGCCTTCAAGATGTTTTTTGGTGACGTCAGGACCTCAACCTTTGGGTGAGGTGGGCCGTGACGTCAGGTGGTGACCTCATGCTCAGGTAGCCCGTAACAATTGTCAAACTTAGTTTTTCTAGTGAACACTCAATCTTCAACTTTGTATAGAGGTTGATCATTCCGGTTGAACTGCTCAAAACATATACATTTTTTTAGGTTGATAATCTATTTCCTTCCTATTTAATCATTAAAGTGGAGGTTGGAGTAGAGTAGTCAACGAATTAAGCAATTAGAAGATGAATATGAATTTTATTTTATTTGTTATTTATATAATTATAGAGTTTGATTGGACTGGTTGCACAAACATCAATCTGGCCCAAAATAATTGCAAATTTAGCAAAGTTTAAAACATTTTGCAAATATGGCAAAAAATCAGTAGCTATCACGGATAGACTTTATGACTATTACAGATAGACTTCTAACACTGATAAACTACTATCACTAACAAAATTCTATAAAAAAAGACTACTATCAACGACAAACCATACTATCAGTGATAGAAATTGTCATATCCGTAATTTTTTTTAAAAAAGTGCTATATTTTTAATTATTTTACTCAAAATTGACATCTGTTACAATTTCCCGAGTTTGATTACTAATTTTTTTTACTAACATGTTGCAAAATCCCTTCTATAAGTAGCAAAATATATACACGTATAAATCTATATTATATATAAAAGTATTGAGATAGAGAGTGAATAATTTATTTTAGATAATATTGTCCTCGAACTTTTAAAAATATATAAACTTTGGAAATTAAATATTAAATATTATTGTTATAAAAATATATGATTAAATTCAATACTATTACATTTCTATTTTTGTTCTTAACAAAATATTTATTTAGGTAAGAAATAAGCTATAATTTCACCTATTTTTATATTATTGATCGAGAAATTAAAGAAAAAAAAATAAAAAATTGAGATATCATGTGCAAAACACGTCTTAAAAATTATATATTAAAAGAGAGAAATGCTGGAAAATGTTATTTTTTTTAGAGGTAAAAATAAAATCATTATTTGATGAATAAAACAAATGATTTTCTCTCTCCTCTGACCCACAGTCTCTCTCTTTCCTCTCCCCTTCCTTCGCGACAAAACACACCCATCCCATTTCTCCATCTCTCCCTTGCCTCTTCCCTTCCTTCACGACAAAACACCTCCCATTCTCCATCCTCTTCATCTAGCTCCGGCGACGGCTCGAGCAAACGACGGCGGCAACCCAAACAGATTCACGACGGTGACAGCGCAGATCCACGTTCGGATCTGGCAGCGCAACACGAACAGACTCGCGAACCACTTTCCAAGCAGACTCGATGGCGACCACAACGGGTTTTAACTAACGGACGCGGCCTTTGAAATCCCGAAAGGAATTCCCAGGTTCTTTATTCTTCTCCCTTTGAGAATTTATTTAATTATTTTCAATTTTCTGTTTGTTATTTGCTTCCAATTTGTTCGAGACATGCCGGGTTAGGGTTGAGTACGTTTTTGGTTGCTATGGAATGATTTTCTTAGAATTGCTTTCACTTTCTTAGGAATTTATGATTCTCTCCTGATTATTTCTGGAACTTTGTTTATTGTGAAAATTTTACAGGGTTTGTTTCAAGGATTTCTGATGAATGTGGGTGTTTGCATGGGCAATCGAGTTTTGAGCTTTGCAAGGACTGGGTGGCGTTGTTAAAATGTACAGGACAGTGGCTACATCTGCGGCAACAACCACAACAACAGATAGCGTGGATTATGTTGTAAATTTGGATCAAATTCCACGCTGGAGTGATGCAGAACATAGGACTTCATTGGAGTTCGTTGACGAAGATCCTTCCTTCTCTAATTCCTACTTTCCTGATCCTCTGACGTCTCCATCTGACGCCGAGGGTGGTACTAATGGTGTGGTTTCCAGATTTCCTGTCGACCATGAAACTAATTCCAAAATATATCTGTGGAGGGGGAACCCATGGAATCTCGAGGTAGATGCCGTCGTGAATTCTACAAACGAGGTGAATGTTTATCTTCTTCTTACTCCTGAAATAGAAAACATTGATAAATCAACAGAAGGGAAGAGATACTAAATTCCAAGTACCACTACTATCATCATCTAAGAAAATCATCTTCTCTAACATTGCATCACACCAACCAAGATCTTCATGAATAGTTGTAGGAAACTATAAGGGTACCAGTAGGGAAATATAGGGTATAGGTCGGGTATATTAGTTTGATAGTAGTAAGGGCATAAGAGTAATTAGTTGGTAGTTGGTTAAGGTATGAGGTTATAAATAGAAGGAGAGGTCTTGAGGAAGAGAGGCTTTTGTATGAGTGAATTAGGGCTTGAGAGAGTGTAGCTCGGTTACATTTATCTTTCAATATATTATAGCACGTTAGGAAGTATCCTAACAATTGGTATCAGAACTTGTTTGTCTTGGAGCATCGCTTTTGGCAATGAATCGAGAGAGTAAGATACAGGGACTCTTGGATGCAATACAAGAGGAGATCGAGATACTACGACAATCTGTGAGAGGAATGCGAAAAGGGTCTGAAGATTTGAATCAACAAATATAGGGAGGAATGAGGAATGAGCCGAAGAAGTTTAATCACCAAGAGGTGGGAAGAGAATATAAATTTATGGGGTAAGAAGACAGTAGCCGGTTTGGGGAAAATGAAGAAGCACCGGAAAAAAATAAAAGCAAGGAAGACCGGATTGGATTAAGATTGAGCAACAAAATCACATAGAAAGCTCGTAAGCAAAGTTGTAGAGTGGCTGGAACGGGTTGATTTTATGTGAAGGCACCTCCGAAAACGTGAAAGAATAAGGGGAAAGGGAATCTACCGATAAACCTCTATTTGGAGAGGCAACGAAGAGATCGGCGGAAGAAGAACCTTCAAACGCTGAAAATGGCAAAAGTTTGCAAAGGGAAGAAAAAGCGAAGAAGGAGAAATGGAAAAAGACAGGGTGACAGGCGAAGAAAAAATCGACGGAGGAAACACTTACCGGCGAAAACGGCGGGCGAATGAAGAAGACATCGGATGTGTTGAAACTCACAGGCGGACGAAGACGAAAAGGGTGAATATGCTGAAATCGGTCGAAGATGGGTGGCGGCGTTGGAAGGATAAACGACAGCAGAATGAAAATAAGTCGAAGGTCACAGGGTTAGTGGGCGGGCGAAAGAAGAAGCAACGACGATTGGTATGGTCGGAAAAACGAGGCGGCGGTCGGACGAAGGAGTTGCGAATGATGAAAGTCGTAGAAGACGGTTGGTGGCTATGGAAATGGTTAGGGTTACGTGGTTGAAGGAATTCATTAAAGGTGTTTGGGCTTAATAGACCAAAACAGGCTCATTATGATGAAATGGATAAAGACACCATTCTATTGGCATTAAAGGGAAGGAGAAAATCGGTATTCATGGGTGGGTCAAGTATGGGTTTAGGGCTGCATGGCATAAGTGGGCCCAAACAAAAAATTGATGTTCAATTTAAGCTGAGATTGCAAGAAGAATGTGGGCCTGGGCAATTGGAGAAACACAAGGTCTATTTTAAAGAACTTCCTTGGCTGGGACAACTCAACCTGGGTGCAATCAAGTCTCCTAAAACTACTTTCAAGACGACAAAGGAGGAGTATTTAAAGGAAGGTTAGCCGGCGAGGAGAAATCTCGGCAATGGGTGTCCAATTCGCCGTTGGTTGCTGCCGCTATGGCCGGAGTTGAAGACTAGGCACCGTCGTCGGCGCAAGATTAAAAAGAAAGAAACGATAGAAGGATTGCAGGAGGCTAATCACGAAGAAAAGAAGAAAGTGTGGGCAAATGAAACTAACCCTAACAACGACAAAACTAAGGAACATAGGGCTGTTTTCGTGTGATGGCTGGATTTGTGAAATTGTTTTCAAGAATTATTGTAGGGCTGTTATTATTTTTGGTTTTGGGTTTTTCATTTATTGTTTTTGTGAGGCCCGTCTTGGGTTGTAAGGGTTGTAACCCACACCTTGAGGACAAAGTGTGTTTCAAGGAGGGAGTAGTGTAAGGGTACTAGTAGGGAAATATAGGGTATAGGTCAGGAATATTAGTACGATAGTAGTAAGGGCATAAGGGTAATTTGTTAGGTAGTTGGTTAAGGTATGAGGTTATAAATAGAAGGAGAGACTCTTGAGGGAGGGAGACTATTGTATGGGTGAATTAGGGCTTAAGAGAGTGTTCTCAAGAGGGGAGGGTGCAAGTACCTCGAAATACTTGTTTATCTTGTAGTTCGGTTACATTTATCTTTCAATAATTAATAGCACGTTAGGAAGTAATCTAACAGAAACTTGAAATAAAAAAGCAAGTAGGAAATGACAAATGGTTGTATGAGACACGAAGAATTAGAATAAGTACATTGATATTTATCTTTATGAAGAGCAAGGGGTGATCATCACATGTTCCTGCCCTGGATCTAATGATGAAGGATCTTTTGGTACAAGATATGCACCTGGAAGGTGTTGCCTAGAGTATACTTGAGTTATTGGTGGAGATGGATTAGGGAGCTAGATTGTTGTCTTTCCCATGTGCTCTTCTTGACTACTAGGAGATGATTAAAAAAAAGGAAGCATCTTTAAAGAAAGTAACATCAGGTGGTACAAACTTTAACCAGGAAAATAGTACTTATATCCTTTCCGAACTCGAGATGACCATGCAAAAGTACATTTCAAAGATTTTGGGTCCACACTTTTTGAGTTGGGTATGAACATGATGAACAAGTCAAGCATAGTGCATAGCTAAATATTTTTTGTTATGAGAACAAAGGCTTTCAAGGCTTTATAGGAACAACATAATATGGAATCTCACCATTTCACATTTGAGCTATTGAGGGAAGGGGGTTTACGACGAGTATAGAAATTCCAAATATTCAAGTAACTCAACAAACTCACCATGGTTAATCAAACCAACAACAATGACCCGACTCTTGATTGAGTTCTTTATCTACAAGACCAAACTAGCATCACCTTGGAACCAAGCCCATCCTAGTGTCATTAGTTGGTGGATAGGTCATGTGACCATCTCTATATGGAGGTGCACCTAATCTGGATGCACAAAGTCTGAGTATAAATAGAAACCCACTCCACAAATTAGATGTGGGTGGAATTACAAACCAAAAACTGTAACCCTCTTTTGAAATGGTTCCACACCTTGATACATCGTGATCAAACCAAGCACACAGACAAAATGAGAATGAACAGATGAGTCGAGAACTAGTGATGGAAGTGGACAGAAGTCTGACTGTCTCATTATATTATGCTATTTGGTTGCTAGCTTTTATTGTACTAGGCGGAATTAATTACTGATTTTTTCCTTAGTATGTACTGGAATAACTTAAATTTTATGTACAATTGTCATGCCTTAAAGAATGTAGAGATGCTTTGCTGATTGTTTATGACTTGAAAGTATCTCAACCCAGTAGGCCAGTAACTATTAAAAGAAAATTAGGAGTTAAAATGCAATTGTAGACATGGTGGTGGTTTATGGCCTATTCACCTTAAAATCTGTCAACTTAAAAGCTTGCTTTCAAGAGTTATGTTTTAGATAATTATTAATCTGTAGTATCTGATTTGTATCTGTAATCAGCAAATACCTTTTTCGGTAAGTTTATAGAAAATAAAATGGGCTAACAATTTCTTTATCTCCAATCTATTCTAATTGTACAAATTACATTATACAGAACTTGGATGAAGCACACAGTAGCCCTGGTTTGCATGCTGCAGCAGGACCTGGTCTTTCAGAAGAATGTGGAACACTTGTACGCCTGTGATTGTTTTTCTTCAGTTAGGCTTTTATTTATTGCTTTTACCCTGATTAAGAACCGATGATTTTTACAAATTTACTACCTACTGTAAGAAAAAAATCGTCAATAGTTGGAGATACAATGGACTATGAGTTTCACTATTTTTAAATAAGTTTTTGTTTATAGCACTTCTTTGGACAATAAGAATATCATAACCTGACTCACCGGATACACTTTCACTTCCTGAAGGGTGGTTGTCGCACAGGAATGGCAAAAGTCACTAATGCTTATGACCTTCCTGCTAGGTGAGTATGTAGTTGATGTTTGGATCTCAGAGTAAAGACATACATTTTTCAATCAAAACTCAACCTCATTTCTGTTATTTTTTTTCTCCCACTTTAATTTCCTCTTTACCATGTTCTTTCAGGAAGGTCATACATACTGTTGGTCCAAAATATGCAGTCAAATACCATACTGCTGCAGAGAATGCTCTGAGCCATTGCTACCGTTCTTGCCTTGAACTTCTCATTGAAAATGGGCTTCAGAGGTTGTGAAAGTATTTGATTTTACAATTTACATTCTTTTTCTTTCATATTATATTATTTGCTCATCTCATGCATCTTTTGGTATATTTAGCTTACATGTTAATAACAATTTAATGCAGCATTGCTATGGGCTGTATATATACAGAAGCAAAAAACTATCCCCGTGAACCTGCTGCACATGTAGCGATAAGTGAGATATTTCCCTACATGTGTCTTTAAGTTGTCTATATTTTTCTCTATGCTACTATGATTTCAATTTTCATGTTCTGTCCACAAACTCTTTATATGGATTTTCGTGAACGGTCAATTTACCTAGTATATTTGGACCTACTAGGGATTTGGGTTTCAGGACTTGTGCACAGATCCATGCCAACAAGCTCCAGTATAAGCATCACACCACTGTTAAAAGTCGTTTCCAAATTTTTAATCACTTTTTTTTTTATTTTTTTTTCTTTTTTTTTTTTATTGGTTATGGGTTCATTTGCATTCTTTAAGTCAGCACAGCGATTGCATTTAAATGATCTGAGATGATGAGAATCTCCTGTAGGTAGTGGAATACATGTCAAATGCTTCTAAAATAAAAATCTATTTTAGTATTTGTTAGGCATATAACTGTTTACATGATGAACTTGTAGATATGCTACTAAAGGAGTTTTTCCAATTATCTGATGGATTTGGTTCAAATTTAATTTAACATCTTATCCTCCATTTAATTTTTCTTCTGCTTTTGTTTAGGAACTGTCCGCCGTTTTCTTGAGAAGCAGAAAGATGAAATTAAAGCTGTTGTATTTTGTACAACATCATCAATTGATACAGAAATATACAAAAGGTACTTAAAATTCTCAAGTAACTGAGGGCTGTCATTCGTGAAGTTATATTTTCATGCTCTATAAAGTATATTGATCCACGTTGGACTTATTCTATCTGCCTTTACATATTTCTGAGGCAGGTTGCTTCCTCTATACTTTCCTCGTGATAAACACGAGGAAGAAGTTGCATTGTCAAAGCTTCCGGCAGATGTTGGAGATGAGAATGGTGAGACTATTATAGACGAACGGAAAATCAGGATAAAACCTTTGCCCAAAAAGAATGTTCCAAACGCTCCCGAAGTTCCTGATGATCCTCCTGTCAGTGACGTAAGGTTGGCACGGAGGTTAGTGGAATGATTTATGCAACATAACAAATTTCTTTCAAATAATATTTCATCTTCAAATGGTATATTCATGAGTATCTGCATATTTGTATGAGTAAGAGTTGCCATGAATTTTGATGTCATCAATCTGTTTCATCAATAGTCTGCTGTTATCAAGACTTCCAAACCAACTACTTTTTTTTCTGATAGAAACAGAAATATTGATAACCTGAAAATGTACGAAGGTAGATGAGCAATCCATGCTACAAGCTATGGGGATTACAAAAGTGGACCCAGTGTTTTAAAAGGCTCGATCTCTAGAGCCTAGGCGCAAGGTGCACAATAAAGTGCGGACTTTATTTGTGAGGCGCACTATGTATAAAAAACATTAAAAAAATTATACATGTATATATACACAATTAAAAGACCTTCATGGGAAGAAATGAGTGTTTAACAAAGAAAAATATATAAAAGATAAACAAGGTTCAAATATTAGTCTTTCAACATTAGTCTTCAAACTTAGAGTCAAGTCAATACTCCACAAAAAAAACATGAAACAAAACAACAATGATTTAAATAAAAAACTTAAGTCTTAAAGAGCAAACTCATTGTTGGAATGCCTTCAATCTGTTATGACCTGCTACGACTGGTTCGGCACGGGGTCTCGCTCTATTTGCATTGGGCTTTAGCCCATTTTGTATTAGGTCATTAGAAGGGTGCCATATATAAACCTTCTAATTAACCAAAACGCAAAAAAAACTTGCGTTTTGGTTTAAAAAACAAAAAAGAAAGAAAAAAGAAATCGAAAACTTCCTGGGCGCGCGACTTTGGGCTTCACCTACTCTTCCAAACACTACGGATAATAATGCCTTACACACTTATCCAAACCCTTTGGACAACAATACTTTCCCCACTTATCCTTTGGACAATAATACTTTACCTATTCAACCTGACGTATCCATTAATACCCATCAACATCACCCCATCCATCAGCCCACTTTTTTTGACCTAGCCTTACCCACTCTTCCAAACCCTTTGGATAACAATCTGACTTATCCCCAACCCCTCCCAATTAACCCATCCCCCATCCTTAACCCAATTGTTATTAATAAAAAAGTCTCTCACCTAGCTGGAAAATTTTATTCCACCAATACAAAGAGGTATTTTTCGGATTCTGATAATCTTTTATCCTCTCCTTGCTCACATTCCTCTACCCCAAAAATCAGAGCCTCCGACCATATGGATTTCTCTCCCACATCCATTTCTTGCCTTTTTGAGCAAACCTTTGAATCCTCGAAGCAAGCTCATTCTTTGGCTATTGCTCCACTAGCTATTCAACAACCGCAACCCCTCAATGATCCATTGTCAATTGACACCGAACAAGATTGTAGAAATGGGATCGATACAGATGATATGACGAAGGACCTGATGAAGAGTATATTGATGATCCTTCTCAACACCTAACAACGTTGTTTCCTTGGATGAGAAAGTATGGAATGTGTATTATGCCATTACCCTCCACACAGAAACAAGCTACAATTCCTAAGAAGAAGAGAAACTGGGATAGAGGATTGGTGAATCTTCAATCTAGTGTTAATTACAGTAAATGTAGCACCAACCTTGCGCTAAACAGAGACGGGTCACGCCATCCCAATTGATTGTGATCTTTTGGATCGTTGGAGGGCAAAGAGCGAGGAAATAGAGGACCGACTTTGCATCTAATTTTGTTTCTTCTTTTCTAGCTCTTTTTTGTTGATTTTGTCTCCTCCCTTTTTGTATTTACATCTCATCTTCCCTCTCTATTCAATGGAGGTGTTTTCTGTAACTATTTCCGAATAGGATTTCCTTGTAATCCATTACATAATATAAATGAATGAATGGTTTGTGTTTCCTATCAAAAAAAAAAAAAAAAAAAAAAAAAAAAAAATAATTGTTTGTACTCATCACTCAAATCTAAAATTCTTGAATTTTAGATACTTCTTTTGTACTACTGCTTAGACTCAACTAAGAGTTCTCTGAGTTGGAAGAGGAAGCATAGAGTTCATGTCTCCTTAATCCTGTAGTTGTTGAAGTCATCTTCCCGTGCGGGAGATGGCTAAAGTCACTGGTCATATGTCCTTCCATAGTCCCTTCTCCTTATCATCCTCCTTAATGCTTTCTTGGTTTTTGTGTAAAAATAAGATTATGTATTTATACTAATAAACGATTATATGTAATTAACTATATTTATATTTTACGTCTAAATATAAACTAATTGATATAAAAATAAAACATTGAATTAATAAAGACCAAAATGTTATATAAATTTAAATTATATTAAACTCATATGTAATTACCTAAATATTAGTGTGAGCATTATTCGTATAACACATAATCTTAAGACATTCCTATACATAAATCTTGCAAACCAAACATAGTTGTTTGAATATTCTCAAACATTCTTATAAATTATTCATTCAAAACAATTCAAAACAAACACGGTTATATAAAATGTCGGACATCTATATTTCCAGGTATCTATAATTCTGGGCATCTAAAAATTCTGGTTATCTAGATTCCCAAAAAACAAACAGCCCCTTAAATCTTTCTCCTTTTCTTTAGGCCAATCTACTCGTTATCCATCCATTGAGCAAGGACCAATATCTTTGTTACGGAACTTTATCACCGTTTGCAGAAAAGGTTCCATGGAACTAAGCGACTTTACCAACTGATTAGTCTGGCTGAAATGCAGCCACCAGTTATCTCCCCCTGTTCCGCATTGATCTCCGCCCTCATAGATGAATAAATATACAGTATTTACATCTGATTCCAGTACATACAAGCCTGCAGAAAATTTGACATATTTTTTTTTTTTTTTGAAAAGGAATCAGAGACATTTCATTGATAAAATGAAAAAGTGTTACAACGGATAACCTCTCAACCAAATTACAAAAAACATCTCCATTGATTATAGAGAGTTGTAAGATCATAATTACAAAAAGGAGAAGAGAGCTTGCTCCAAGTAATGGCTAATAGAGCCGTAGATTCTATGAAAAGGTGAACGTCTTTGTCGATGTCTCTAAAAATACGCATGTTCCTCTCATTCCATAGATTCCAAAAGAATGCACGAATAAAACATAACCAAAGGATCTCCTTTTCTTTCTTAAAGGGATGACCCATGAGTAAAGTGTAAAGTAAAGAAAGGATATTACCCGGTCTTGGAATAGACCAATTGAAGACATCAAGAAGAGAGTTCCAACATTTTACCGCATAAGGACAATCACTAAATAAGTGAGTTTGTGTCTCCTCATTTGTATAGCACATGTGGCAACAATTTGGGGAGATATGGTAGAAAATCAAGCTATAAAATTAGGGCTTAATAGTTGGGATTGACTCCTTGAAATGTGCTGAAAACTATTCTCTTGTATTTGGTTACAACTATTTCCTTCCCTATAGGTTTAGGTTGTTAGCTATTTTTATGCATAGTTGGTTGAACCCCTCTTGTATAAATACACCTCTTTTCATTCAATAAAACATAAGGAAAAGATTATCCTTCATACATAGCTTCAGATATGATGCTTCGGAAGTCTCTTTTGGAGCTTATCATGAGTGTTGATGCATGCGTGGCTTAGTTCCCATAGGAAAAACTTCACCTTTTTTGGAAATCTCCCATGCCATATGGACTTGTATAATGCTTCATGTTCATTCATGCTCAAAGATGCAAGGGTCGATGCCATTGATTTAGAGGTGAAAAGGTTATTTTTCTCTAAATTCCAAAGCCAAATGTCCTCCCTTTCATTAGAATTAAATGGAGGGATAGTGCTATTGAATGAGGACCAATCCGCTATCTCAATATCTTGGAGATTCCTTCTAAGATGTAAAAGCCACATTCTTGTTTGTGGGCACCATAAGTCGGCTATGGAAGCTTCCTTTTTCAAAGAAAGATGATACAATCTCGGGTACAAATCCTCAAGGCTAGTGGGTCCGCACCAAGTGTCTTTCCAAAAGAAGGTTTTTTTCCCATTGCCAATTCTAATAGACACATTCTCATATATTAAGTGTTTGAGGGAATCAATGGCTTTCCAAGGTCCTTTTGCCGAATGCATAGACAATGTATGTGGCCTAGTACCAAAATGAGATGTGCCATATTTTCCAGCAATCAATTGTCTCCATATTGCCCCTTTTTCAGCTTGAAATCTCCATATCCACTTAGTTAACAAGGCTTTATTCCTTGTTTGCATATCAAGGATGCCTACCCCACCTTCTTCAATGGGCAATTTTACTTTTTCCTATTTGAGCAAGTGCATGCCTTTGTAATCAGGACTTCCTCTCCATAGAAAGTTCTTAAAAAGCCTTTCAATTTCCTCTGTCACGGCTTTTGGAGCTCTAAATAATGATAGATAATAAATCGGAAGGTTCACAAGAGTAGCTTGGATGAGAGTCAATCTCCCCCCTTTTGATAGGCACCCCATGATGACAATCTTTTCTCAATCTTTTCTATGATAGGAGCCTAAAAAGCCTTTGTATTTGGCTTACCGTTTAAGGGCAATCCGAGATAGGTGATCGACCAATATCCTCTTTTACAATTGACTGTTGTTGCAAGCTTTATAATCTCTTCATCCCCTATATTAAGGCCCAAAATTTCCGACTTTTTGCTATTAACATTCAACCCCGAAGCATTCTCAAACAGCTCGATGGTGTGAAAAAGGTTCTTGATATGGTTATCTTCGAACGAAGAAAATAACAAAGTATCGTCAGCAAATTGGAGATGAGTTATAGGAACAGGAACTTCCTTATTCAGCTCAAATCCTTTTATGTCTCCTTCATTTTCAGCCTTTATCAGCATTCTACTAAGGCAATCAACAATCAATATGAATAGGAAAGGGGAGAGAGGGTCACCTTGTCTAAGACCTCTAGATGCCAAAATTTTGCCACGGGGCTTCCCATTAATCATAATAGAGTAGTTTGCTGTGGATATGCATCCCTGTATCCATCTTCTCCATTTGATGCCAAAACCCTTTGCCTTGAGGATATCATCGAAGAAATTCCAGTCCACCATATCAAAGGCCTTTTCTATATCCAGCTTTATCACAACACCTTCCTTCTTTCTTCTTTTATACTCATCAATAAGCTCATTGGCAATCAAAGAAGCATCCAAAATTTGACATATTTATTGTTTTTCCTTCTACTCTCGATATAACTGAGGCATTTTTTCCCTATCCATATTACACTTTCTTCATTCCGCAGAGAAAAATTGAGGTTTTGAATCTTCATCCCCACTCTACCTCCCACTCTGCCCTTCCCAACCCCCTTCAATCCTTCAATAGCAGAAATACATCTGGCTCTCCATGTAAGCATTTATTCCACACTTCTTTTTTCTGAAAAATCCCCTAGCATTTGTTTTTGATAGGAAACAAAAACCATTCATTGATATGGTACAAAAAAAAGTTTCTATTAGAGATAATATTACAAAAAAATAGCGTGTGCCTTCTATGCATCTTTCTCCATCTGTTTGTGTCATGTGCTATGTCAACTCTGAAGCTCCGACTCATCTTTTTCTTCATTGCTCGTTTGCTTCTAGCTTTTGGGCCATGCTCCTTGAAGCTTTCGACTGGTCCCTAGTTTTACCGAATAACATCTTTGACTCTATGGTCTCCATTTTTGTTGATCTTCGTGGGATAAGAAGACTCTTTGGCTTGCTCTCAATAGAGTTTTCTTTTGGCTTCTATGAGGAGAAATGAATGGGCGTCTTTTTCAGAATACTTTCTCTTCTTTTGATAGGTTTAAAGAACTGGTTCTTTTACATGCTATGTATTGGTGTAAATGTAAATACCTTTTTTCAATTATAGCATTTCTTATTTAATTGCGAACTAAAAACTTTCATGTAACTTACCTTGGGGTGTTAGGAGTTTTTCTCCTTTTCATTTATCAATGTATAAAAAAAAAAAAAAAAAATCCTCGCTATCACTATTTTGTTATGTGGGCCTGGAGATTTTTTAGTCTGTCTATACTGCGCTGCCACTCCTTTTCAGGTTTCAAACCCCTCGTTTCTAGTTTTCTTCATTCTTGGATAGGCTCCAATGGAGCCTAAAAGGTATTCGAATAATGATCTCCACCCTTCCTGGTTTGATCACGCAGGAATTTCTAGACTCTTTTCCTCTTTTTTTTTGTTTTTAATATATATTATCTTCTTCATTGGATAGTATTATTACATGACCACCCTCTTTGATTAAAAACTTCCAGTATCTGACAATAATGTTTTGCCATTCTAGTTTTACTGAAAGACTTCAAGCTTTAAGGCACCCTGGACACTTTTTCAAGCGTTTCTTTCAATCATCTTGTCCACTGCCACCCTAAGAAGATTAAAAAACTTAAAAAAAATTCTAGTTCCTTTCTCAAATTTTACTCTTCAAAATCTAGTTTCCCTATGTAATCCTACTAAGAAGACCTTTCTGTTTTACCCCATAGTTACTTTTCTTCGTAGTACTTGCTGCCTTAAAGCCTTAAAGGCCATTAGAAATGAAAAGAGAGATTGCACCAGAATAAAAGCAAGAGACATGTCGTTTTACACTTACGTTTTCTTTTAATATTGAGAACTATATAATTACCAAAGACAATTTGATGGGCGGGGATAGAAATCACTGGCACTACTGCATCATTGCTCAGATGAAAGTGAAACCTGGATAGACAATTTGCTCTCTTTTGGTTCAGTTTTGATTCATTTCCACATCTGGTTTTGTATGTGTTTCTCTTTTTAGTTAACAGTTTAGTTTCTTAACAAGGAAAGGTATAAAAGGAAAAAGAAAAAGAAAAAGGACTGATTATTGCTAATCTGCACGGTGCCTTATTCTTCATCTATTTCCATTCCCACACAGGACTTCTTTGCTTGTCAAAGCAAAGCTTATGGTGTATTGGGATTAATCTACTTTGGTCATTTCAACTTTCAAGAGCAAATATGGTTCCTAGAATTTGGTCTGTGCTCAAATAGTTTTGTTTTAGGATTGAGTCTCTCAATCCAAGTTGTAACTGTTAAAGGTATTTTAACTTGACTAATGGTGCTTGGTCTTTTTAGGAACTCATCATATTTGGATTCATACCTGGATCCTGCTTTCATGGCTTTAATTAAAGATCCAGATCAAAGACGGAAGGAACAATGGGAAAAAACTGCCCATGCCCAGACTGGATGGAATTATGGTAGAATGCTTGGATTTGGTGACCTTGGTGGGCCTCCTTTATCTGCCGCTGAAGAGTACTCACTTCATTCAAGATACCTTGCTAAAGCCAATTCTCTTAATCTCTCTGAAATTGCAGAGATGAAAATTGTGTGAGTATCAAATTCTTTGTTTGTTTCCACCTGCCTATATATATATATATACAGTTGTCCGCTACCCTCCACCTACACAATCAAAAGGTGAGGTGGATGCAAGTAAGAAAAAATATTGAATACTAGATAATAATTTATGCTTCCTTTGTTGAAATCATTAATCCAAGGATAGTTGCTTTTGGAGTTCTGGATCTTCAGGCCTTACATCTATTCAATCTTCACTTTTTGAGAGGTTTTGTTAGAGTTGCTTTGTGGAGAGAGAACATTTCAATGAAGTTGGTTTCTGCGAGTCACTAGAGTGTTCATGTGTCAGTGGTCAATAGGGAAAATATCATAGTTGTTTCTCATTATGAAATGTACTGAGTTCTAGTTTGTCTCTTTTCGGCATGTTAATTAGTCAGAAGTTTGTGAAAACCAGAAGAGTGAGGTACTTCCACGACAATGATGGAAGTACTGATGTTACATTCCTGAACATATTTGGTTCTTGTGCATTTCTGATAATATCACTAGCTTGAGATGTCTGTAACTATAATCTATTGCAGTTACCGTGGTGGAGTTGATTGTGAGGGTCGCCCAGTTATGGTTGTTGTTGGAGCACATTTTCTACTGCGCTGTCTTGATCTTGAGCGATTTGTGCTCTATGTTATAAAGGTAATTTAATTCTAATCTTGAATACTATGCATTTGTTTCTCATATTAGATTTTTTTATCTTAAGACTCCTAAGCAGCATGAGTATAGATATGGATACAAAACACATGGATACAAAACACAGTGAATCAATCATTTTCAAACATTGTATGGACCTGGTCGGATGATATTGATGAACTTCAATTCCTTTATTTTAGACTCTTCCAAAGCTTCCATTCATTATGAGGATGTATATATGATTTTTTTTTCTCGATCATGCTTTGTTAAATAATTATGCAGTGTTTGTACTCAATGTTTTTAAAACCATTTGAGCGTAAGCCTTGAGGTGAGGTAGTTGTGAGGCACCTCAAGGCTTACGCCCATGCCACATAAAAAGAGGCTTGAGCCTCTCCTAGTCTCCTCTCTGCTTATTGTATGAGGGTTGAAGGGCGTAAGCCTCAAGTTTCTATTACATAACAAATTTTAAGCGGTGGCTAATGGCAGTAGTGGGCCTAGCAGATTTAATGATAGCTTCATTTTTCTTTGTTTATAATTTACTGCTCTTTTTCTGTGGTGGCAAGGAATAAACTGATTTTTGTTCAGTGTTGTTTTTATTTTCTTTTTCGTCTTTTCTGTGATGCCATGCCACTGCCTGTTACCTCAATATTTTTTCTACTGTTTTATGGTTTTACAATTTTATTTTTCTGTTGGATAAGAATGGTTTTACAAATTTTCATTTCCGGCATCTCTATAACCAAGCTTGTTTCTTTTCTTTTCTGTTTAAACATACTTTTCTGTTTATTTACATTTTTTGTGATTACTCAATTGATCAAGTATTTTATTTTCTATGATGTAGTCACCCTCCTCCCCAAGTTATAGTTCTTTGACGGAAATCTGTAAGCTAGACTGAAAAATGATCAGTTTATTTAAGATAATCCACTTAGGGAACATAAATACAAATAATTCAAGGGAGGTATAAAATTAACGGAGTAAGAGTAATAGGAAAAATATTATGATGTTAGGGAATTGTTTGAAAAGGAAGGATGTCCTTAAAATCTTTTTCCTCAGATTATGGTTTGGTCCATTTACAAACCATACACCAAGGGATATTTTATTTATTTATTTTTCCAACATTTATAGTATATAATATAGTCTCAATTTCATTATTTTCATTTATTTACGTAGTGATTATAAAAGATCTTATATAGAATTTATTCCCATTTGAGTTGATTTCATTCAATTGAATGATAGTGTACGTGATACTCCTACTCAAAGTAGTGTTTGTGGTTCCTGGTTAACCTCTAATCTTGCTACTACTTTTTGGAACATCCTTTCTTTGTTGTTATGTGCTATGGCATTATTATTCAGCTTATGCACTTAGACTTGTTATTAAATTCCAGGAATTTGAGCCATTAATACAGAAGCCCTATACAATTGTGTATGTCCACTCAGCAGCATCGTTACAGCCGTAAGTGCAGTAATATCTACTTCAAGTGATCTTCTATATTTATTTTAAACGAGCAAGGATTTGTGGGATGAAACACACTTTTTCAAATGGAAAGCCTAGACAATACAAAGTTTTTGGAATATCATGCATGTATCCCTTCAGCATTAATTGCATTAATATTCAGGGACTTGTTTGATAACCATTTAGTTTTTGGTTTTTGAAAATTAAGCTTATAAACACTCATTCCACCTATAGGTTCCTTTGTTTTGTTGTTATCTATCCTTTTACTTGTATTTTCAAAATCGAAGCTAATTTTGAAAACTAAAAGAAACTAGTTTTTATTTTTGGAATTTGACTAAGAATTCTAATCTAATCAAACGGGGACTAGGTTGTTTTCAAATTTTAAGGAACCAAATTGTTCATTGAAGAAATAAAAAATTACATAGAAACATCAATGATATACAAGAAGAAACATCAGCAAGACAACTAAACATATGAACCAAGGCACGACCCAACTGCATAATCATTCAAGGAGGCTGGTAGATCACATTAATCCATTTTCCCGAATATATTCCATTTGAAGTTGATAGCAAGCATGAAGGATCTGTCCGCCACATACAAAATTAAAGCTCATCTTCAATCACAGTGATGCCCCAAACAGCCCCTTAAAAAGAGGAACCATTGTGCCTCAAACTCCATAACAATTTGATTAGTGGATCTGTTGACCTTAGCCACTTTGGACTCTTTCGAGATGACAACTGATTGTTACCTTTTTTGGATAAAAAACAATTTCATTGATGAGTAAAATTACAAGAGAGGGGGAAAAATTCAAAACCAGGGGAGTTACAAAAGACTTCTCCAATTGGTAGTAAGTGCAAAGTATGTACTGCTATCCAAAAGTTGAGCTAGATTCCTTTCCTTGTTTCTGAAAATGTGTTGGTTCCTGTTGATCCAAGTAGTCCTAAAAAAGCTTTGATAAAATTGTGCCAAAGATGTTTTTTCTCTTTGGTGAAGGGGTGCCCCGATAGTGTAGTTGCCAAAACAGTGTGTGCTTGATTTGTCCCAAATAACCTTTCCAATCTTCTTTTCCTTCCTCCACAGCCTTTTGGCCCAAATAAACCAATTCAATTAAAAATAAAATAAATAAATTAAACTCTATCATTCTTCCCACTGTAACAGGAAAAGTATAGCGTTGTCATAGTTAATGGTGCAGCACAGGTCTTATAATTCTATGCCCCTGATCATCAAACATTTAATTACATCAGAAATGACATTTCTTCATTTTTGTTGGAAGATTCTGTAGCTCTGGAATCAAATTTTCTAAGAATTTCAAATTTAAAAATTGATCATCAAATGAAATGCTTTACTATATACTGGAAAACTGTGCATTTTGAAGCTTTGATTGTTAGTTATTGACCCTGTCATAATGAAACCTAGTTATGCGCTTTCTGTTATTGATTGTGCATCATATAAGTAGTCTATCCGGAAGTTATCCTACTTCTCTGACCATGTTTATTGTCTATATACTGTTAGTCGGCCAGACATGGGATGGATGAAGAGATTGCAGCAGATTCTTGGCCGAAAACACCAGCGTAACCTCCATGTATGGACTCCCAACTTATTCCAGTGCTATAATACGTGCAGAGCAGAAATCTTCCTTCATCTTTCTCATCAATCTGTATGTTTTTTTATAGGCAATATATGTTCTTCACCCAACCTTTGGATTGAAAGCTGCAGTATTTGCCATGCAATTGCTCGTGGATAATGGGGTAAGGTTTAAAGTTTGTTATAATCGCTCATTTTTTTAGCACTAAATGTGCTTAAAAAGTGTTGGTAACTGAAACTAACTGATATCCAGGTATGGAACAAAGTTGTGTATATAGACCGCCTACTGCAGTTGTTCAAATATGTTCCTCGTGAGCAGTTGACCATCCCTGACTTTGTATTTCAGTGAGTTAATGATTACTTCAAACTCTTTTTCAACAATGATTTTTTTTCTTCATTCTATTAATTAAAGGTTCATACCTTGAGAAACTTGTGAACATCCTCAAGACCTCAACTTTAGAGAACAAGTGCCTTATGGGTCTCTTTATTATGCCTTAGTTTGTGAATATTACAATTAAGAAAAAATCAGAGGCCTCACTCTCTGATAAATGCAGGCACGACTTAGAAGTAAATGGAGGGAAGGGCCTGATTGTGGATCCTCGAACAAAATACGTATACCATCGACCTTAACATCAACGAAAGTGTATGGATAATTCGTCGAGCCATAAATCACAGCAGGGGCTATGCTTTTCATTCATATCATTAGTGTCTCTTATTAGGTCGGTAGGTGTTGATTATGTTTGTATAAATGGTATCCCATTTTCTTTCATTTTTTTTATTCAAATATTGGTCCTTTTGTATTGTGAAGATGAAATGACGTTATTCCTTTTGTATGTTATATCGGATGAGCTTTTAATAAAATGAAAAAAAGTTGGTTTGTTGAAATTTGTATTGCTGCTCTCCTTATATTCCTCTAGTTCATTATTGTTTTGGCATTGTAATTGTGGAAGCTGGATCTTCTGCCGGTGTTGTGACCAATGACAAAATAGATATCGGGAGTTCGGATATATCTATGGATATATTGGTGAAATGTTGATATCTTCCGTAAATCAGTTTTAATTTTTTTTATTTAAATTAATAATTAAGTTCATTTTACTTTCCAACTAAGTTATAGATCTGGTTATTAGTATCTATATTCATATTAGGATTAATAGATGATATTTTTTTTATGTTTTACGAGTATTTATAAAAGATATCGGAGGTATCTATTAACCCTTAATATCTATATCAATTTATGAAGATATAGACATATATATCAACATATCGACGGATATTTTTATCCTTAGTTGTGACCAACTTATCGTCACTTACTTAATATCGGGTTCTTCAAGAATGCTATCATGTTCGGGAATTCAAGAAAAAAAGAAAACTATAATGTTGCACAATTTATACTTATATAAAATGTGTTACATGGGAGAAACTCCCTCCATTTTATACCTTTCACCATCTGCCTTTTATAATCGTATATTATATTTATTAGATTTGTTTTGACCAGGTTTGATAATTGGTTTTTTTTTTAGATTTTTGAAAATTAATCTTCTACACACTATTATTATTATTATTATTTTTGTTTTTTTTTTAATTTTCTTGTTTTGTTATCTACTTTTTATTAGTGTTTCAAAAATAAAAAACTAAAAACCAAATAGTTATTAAACTGAGCCTTTTAATTTTATATATTTTTTTTTTTTAAGAATGGTGCCGTAGACTTCTTAAAAATAGTATTTTTAAAAATATAAAAAATATATAAACGTTTTCAATTATAGGTTTTCAAGAAATTTTCAGACCATTGTGCTCCTTATTAACTTTCTCTCTCCATTTTTTGAATTATTTATTTATATTTTAATTACCACGATTTTAGCAGTTTAGTCAATTTGTCTTCATTTTAGTCCATTCCCACGATTGTAATCAATTTCTTAATTCTCATTCATTTCTTTCTTTCCGATTACCTCCTATCACTTCAAAATTGATTTTTCCATCACTTCGTTCTTCCACCGGCCATACTTTGTTCCTTTCCGGCCATTTTCCACAACAATTTATCATTTTTCAGTCTTTCATTAGTTGTTTGAACCATTTTCCACCAATTTTCATGATATACTCTATGTATGAAAATATTCCATGTATTACTGAATTTTATGTTTAAGACATTCGACATTTTCATTTATATGAAAATATACCACATATAACTAATTACATAGTAATGACGACATATCCTTACCATAACATATGGTAGTATATTAATTTATATATGTAAGGGTAGATTATTGATGAGTGAAATCACAACTCTCAAGTTGAGATAATTTTCTTAGAAATCTAGGAACATCTTTTACATTTCTAAGTGTTCTTGCAATTCTTGTGATAGATTACAACCGAGCCGTTCAATCGAACCTTGATCAAGTTTGATTGTGGAGGGACTCAATCTAGAACAAGATTTTTCAATCTTGCTTCTAGATCCTAAAAGGTAATCTAATTCTAGTCGTGTCTTTTGGTTGATGCATAACCAGGTGTTAACTTTTTTGATTCAAGGGTTCCTCATTCAACATAAGCTTGAATCTTTGGGCTAAGGGTTATGGTTGCATTATCATTTGCTTCCATGTTTACGAGTATTTGGCTCCATCGTCATCTCATCAGCAAATTATGTGATTCAAAGGCCCTTCGATCTTTCATCTCTCTTACATTACCATTAATATGAGAGTAAAAGACAATATATAACTTGCACGTTAAAGTGCTAAGACAAACACGACGACTATGGCATGAGCAGGAGAGAGGTGGCGACGACATGAGCGAGACAAAGATGACAACGATGATACTGAACAAGAGACACGATTCAACAACAACACTGAACGAGAGAGATGATTCAAGGATGTTAAGAGAGAGAAGAGGGGAAGTCGACATGAAGAGGAGAATAATGTCAATCATTTTTTTATTTTATTTATTTTCTTTTAATTACTAGAATGGGTTGAGTTGTTGAGTAAGAATAGTGGATGAATTGGACTAAGTTTTGTTTTTACTCTTTTTCTAATTTGTATTATTTAAATAATAGAAAAAATTACGCTTTTGGTCCTTGAGGTTTGAATTTTGTAGCTTTTTGGTCCAAATGTGAAGAAGGAGAAGAGAATGAGATGAAAGAAGAAGAAGTTGAGGAAAAGAGAGAAAAGATCGAAAAAAAATAAAGAAGAAGAGGGTCGTGGCTACAGCAGTCCTAAATCGAAGGATGCGAAAGATGAGGGGAGGAGGGAGAAAGAGAAAGAAAAGGAGTGGGAGGGAGGGGGAGGGAGGGGGAAAAGAAGAAGAAAAAGAAAGGAAGGAGAGGAAAGAAGAAGGAACAAAAAAAACTAGTTGACGCAATACATTGATGGTGAACAAACTAGTTGATGCAATACATTGATGGTGAACGAAGAAGTGGAAGGAGGGGAGAAAGAGAAAAGAGGGGTAAAGGGAGAAAGAAGAGAGAAAAATAGAAAAAATAGAAAAAAATAATTTTTTAAGTTCAATAATTAAAAAATTAGAAAATATATGTGTCACGTTAACTTTTCTTTAGTAATGAAAGGAATAATTGACGGGACCAAGAATGTTATTAAATGCAAACTTTAGGGATAAAATTGTTGAATTCGAAAACTCGAAGAACTAAATGCAACCTAAATCAAACCTCACGGACAAAAAGTGTAATGTTGCTTAAATAATATATTGCAATTCAATTATCAATCCGTTTGCATATTTATGTAAAGAAACCATTAATATTTTTGAGAGGGAAGTGAGAGATAATGAAATGGAATTAATACTACATAGAAAGTTTTTGTTTATTTTAGAGAGGACAATGCAAAATATTCAATACTACATAGAAAGTTTTTGTTTGTTTTAAAGAGGAAAAATGCAAAATATTAAATACTACATAATACTTTAGAGAGAGCTAAAAAGTAATTCGTAGAATTTTTGAAGAGTGTATGAGAGTGTGTGGAGGAGATTAAGAGATAAAGAAATGAAATTTATATGAAGAGAATTTTGAGAGGTGGGAGAGATTAATGAATGTAATTGGGGTTTTTTTTTTTGTAATTTGAAATAATGACATCCTAGATATTATCTTAAAAATCAAGATTAAAAACGTTAATAAAAATATTTCATATCCAATATACCATAATTTTAAATTTATGTAGGCTTAACAATTTTTTTTGGATATAAAATATAATTTAATCATTATATCAGAGCCAGGTTTCGATCTAGGTTATGGGCCCACCACGCTTTCGCTGCGCCACTCTGATTGTAATTAATAACTAACAGTTGTATCGTTATAAAATAATTGTTGTTTAGGAGTTACCAAACTTGTCAAGACCATTACTTTTTGTAAATGTTTCTTGGGCATGAAGGGTTTATGGTTTCTTTTGAGGCTATACATCCCCACCAAATTTACATTATCAGGGTAGATTATTGATGAGTGAAATCCCAACTCTCAAGTTGAGATAATTTTTATACAAATCTAGGAACATCTTTTGCATTTATAAGTGTTCTTGCAATTCTTGTGATAGATTGCAACCGAGTCGTTCAATCGAACCTTGATCCAGTTTGATTGTGGAGTGACTCAATCTAGAACAAGATTTTTCAATCTTTCTTCTAGAGCTTAAGAGGTAATATAATTCTAGTCGTGTCTTTTGGTTGATCCTAAATTTACATAAGCAGGTGTTGACTTTTTTTATTCAAGGGTTCCTCATTCAACATAAGCATGGATCTTTGGGCTAAGGGTTAGGGTTGCATTATCATTTGCTTCCATGTTTACGACTATTTGGCTCCATCGTCATCTCATCAAAAAATTATGTGATTCAAATGCCCTTCAATCTTTCATCTCTCTTGCATTACCATTAATATGAGAGTAAAAGACAATATATAACTTGAACGTTAAAGTGCTAAGACAAACACGACGACGATGGCATGAGAGGGAGAGAGGTGGCGACGACATGAGCGAGACAGAGATGACAACGATGATACTGAATAAGAGACACGATTCAACAACAACAACACTGAGAGAGATGATTCAAGGTGGTTAAGAGAGAGAAGAAGGGAAGTCGACATGAAGAGGAGAATAATGTCAATAATTTTTTTCTTTTAATTACTAAAATGGGTTGAGTTGTTGAGTAAGAATAGTGAATGAATTGGACTGAGATTTGTTTTTACTCTTTTTCTAATTTGTATTATTTAATAAATAGAAAAAATTACGTTTTTTGTCTTTGAGAAAAAACATAAAGAAGAAGGGGAAAGGAAGGAGAGGAAAGAAGAAGGAAAAAAACCACTAGTTGACGATGGTGAACGAAGAAGTGGAAGGAGGGGAGAAAGAGAAAAGAAGGAGTAAAGGGAGAAAGAAGAGAGAAAAATAGGATTTTTTTTAATGTAATCAATATATCAAAGCCAAGGTTTGATCCTGAGACCTGTGAGATATGGGCCCACCAAGCTTCCGTTGCACCACTCTGATTGTAATTAATAACTAACAGTTGTATCATTATAAAATAATTGTTGTTTAGGAGTTACCAAACTTGTCAATCATGACCATTACTTTTTGTAACTGTTATTTGGGCATGAAGGGTTTATGGTTTCTTTTGAGGGGAGGCTATACATCCCCACCGAATTTACATTATCAAGGTAGATTATTGATGAGTGAAATCACAACTCTCAAGTTGAGATAATTTTAATACAAATCTAGGAACATCTTTTGCATTTATAAGTGTTCTTGCAATTCTTGTGATAGATTGCAACCGAATCGTTCAATCAAACCTTGATCCAGTTTGATTGTGGAGTGACTCAATCTAGAACAAGATTTTTCAATCTTTCTTCTAGAGCTTAAGAGGTAATATAATTCTAGTCGTGTCTTTTGGTTGATCCTAAATTTGCATAAGCAGGTGTTAACTTTTTTTATTCAAGGGTTCTTCATTCAACATAAGCATGGATCTTTGAGCTGAGGGTTATGGTTGCATTATCATTTGTTTCCATGTTTACGACTATTTGGCTCCATCGTCATCTCATAAACAAATTATGTGATTCAAATGCTCTTCAATCTTTCATCTCTCTTGCATTACCATTAATATGAGAGTAAAAGACAATATATAACTTGCACGTTAAAGTGCTAAGACAAACACGACGACGATGGCATGAGAGGGAGAGAGGTGGCGACGACATGAGCGAGACAGAGATGACAACGATGATACTGAATAAGAGTCACGATTCAACAACAACAACACTGAACGAGAGAGATGATTCACGGTGGTTAAGAGAGAGAAGAAGGGAAGTCGACATGAAGAGGAGAATAATGTCAATCATTTTTTTCTTTTATTTATTTTCTTTTACTTACTAAAATGGGTTGAGTTGTTGAGTAAGAATAGTGAATGAATTGGACTAAGCTTTGTTTTTACTTTTCTTCTAATTTGTATTATTTAAATAATAGAAAAAATTACGTTTTTTGTCCTCAAGGTTTGAATTTTGTAGCTTAGCAAGATGAGGGGAGGAGGGAGAAAGAGAAAGAAAAGGAGTGGGAGGGAGGTGGAAAAGAAGAAGAACAAGAAAGAAGAAAGAGTTGAGGAAAAGAGAGAAAAGATCGAAAAAAAAATAAAGAAGAAGAGGGCGGCGACGAAAGCGGTCCTAAATCGAAGGACTGAGCAAGATGAGGGGAGGAGGGAGAAAGAGAAAGAAAGGGAGTGGGTGGGAGGGGGAAAAGAAGAAGAACAAGAAAGGAAGGAGATGAAAGAAGAAGGGAAAAAAAAAAAAACTAGTTGACGCGGCTGTCATTGTGGAAGGAGGGGAGAAAGAGAAAAGAGGGGGTAAAGGGAGAAAGAAGAGAGAAAATTTAATCATTATATCAGAGCTGGGTTTCGATCCTAAGACCTGTGGATTATGGGCCCACCACGCTTCCTCTACGCCACTCTGATTGTAATTAATAACTAACAGTTGTATCGTTGTAAAATAATTATTGTTTAGGAGTTACCAAACTTGTCAATCATGACCATTACTTTTTGTAACTGATTTTTGGGCATGAGGGGTTTATGGTTTCTTTTGAGGGGAGGCTATACATCCCCACGAAATTTACATTATCACGGTAGATTATTGATGAGTGAAATCACAACTCTCAAGTTGAGGTAATTTTAATACAAATCTAGGAACATCTTTTGCATTTATAAGTGTTCTTGCAATTCTTGTGATAGATTGCAACCGAGTCGTTCAATCGAACCTTGATCCAGTTTGATTGTGGAGTGACTCAATCTAGAACAAGATTTTTCAATCTTTCTTCTAGAGCTTAAGAGGTAATATAATTCTAGTCGTGTCTTTTGGTTGATCCTAAATTTGCATAAGCAGGTGTTAACTTTTTTTATTCAAGGGTTCCTCATTCAACATAAGCATGGATCTTTGAGCTGAGGGTTATGGCTGCATTATCATTTGTTTCCATGTTTACGACTATTTGGCGCCATCGTCATCTCATCAACAAATTATGTGATTCAAATGCCCTTCAATCTTTCATCTCTCTTGCACTACCATTAATATGAGAGTAAAAGACAATATATAACTTGCACGTTAAAGTGCTAAGACAAACATGACGACGATGGCATGAGAGGGAGAGAGGTGGCGACGACATGAGTGAGACAGAGATGACAACGATGATACTGAATAAGAGACACGATTCAATAACAACAACACTGAACGAGAGAGATGATTCAAGGTGGTTAAGAGAGAGAAGAAGGGAAGTCGACATGAAGAGGAGAATAATGTCAATCATTTTTTTTCTTTTATTTATTTTCTTTTAATTACTAAAATGGGTTGAGTTGTTGAGTAAGAATAGTGAATGAATTGGACTGAGTTTTGTTTTTACTCTTTTTCTAATTTGTATTATTTAAATAATAGAAAATATTACGTTTTTTGTCCTTGCGGTTTGAATTTTGTAGTTTTTTGGTCCAAACGTGAAGAAGGAGAAGAGAATGAGATGAAAGAAGAAAGAGTTGAGGAAAAGAGAGAAAAGATCGAAAAAAAAGAGGGCGGCGACGACAGCGGTCCTAAATCGAAGGATTGAGCAAGATGAGGGGAGGAGGGAGAAAGAGAAAGAAAAGGAGTGGGAGAGAGGGGGAAAAGAAGAAGAACAAGAAAGGAAGGAGAGGAAAAAAGAAGGAAAAAAAAAACTAGTTGACGGAGTGGAGAAAGAGAAAAGAGGGGGTAAAGGGAGAAAGAAGAGAGAAAAATAGGATTTTTTTTAAGGTGTGGATTATGGGCCCACCACGCTTCGCTGCCCCACTCTGATTGTAATTAATAACTAACAGTTGTATCGTTATAAAATAATTGTTGTTTAGGAGTTACCAAACTTGTGAATCATGACCATTACTTTGTGTAACTGTTTTTTGGGCATGAAGGGTTTATGGTTTCTTTTGAGGGGAGGCTATACATCCCACAAAATTTACATTATCAGGGTAGATTATTGATGAGTGAAATCACAACTCTCAAGTTGAGATAATTTTAATACAAATCTAGGAACATCTTTTGCATTTATAAGTGTTCTTGCAATTCTTGTGATAGATTGCAACCGAGTCGTTCAATCGAACCTTGATCCAGTTTGATTGTGGAGTGACTCAATCTAGAACAAGATTTTTCAATCTTTCTTCTAGAGTTTAAGAGGTAATATAATTCTAGTCGTGTCTTTTGGTTGATCCTAAATTTGCATAAGTAGGTGTTAACTTTTTTTATTCAAGGGTTCCTCATTCAACATAAGCATGGATCTTTGAGCTGAGGGTTATGGTTGCATTATCATTTGTTTCCATGTTTACGACTATTTGGCTCCATCGTCATCACATCAACAAATTATGTGATTCAAATGCCCTTCAATCTTTCATCCCTCTTGCATTACCATTAATATGAGATAAAAGACAATATATAACTTGCACGTTAAAGTGCTAAGACAAACACAACGACGATGGCATGAGAGGGAGAGAGGTGGCGACGACATGAGCGAGACAGAGATGACAACGATGATACTGAATAAAAGACACGATTCAACAACAACAACACTGAACGAGAGAGATGATTCAAGGTGGTTAAGAGAGAGAAGAAGGGAAGTCGACATGAAGAGGAGAATAATGTCAATCATTTTTTTATTTTATTTATTTTCTTTTAATTACTAAAATGGGTTGAGTTGTTGAGTAAGAATAGTGAATGAATTGGACTGAGTTTTGTTTTTACTCTTTTTCTAATTTGTATTATTTAAATAATAGAAAAAATTACGTTTTTTGTCCTTGAGGTTTGAATTTTGTAGCTTTTTGGTCCAAATGTGAAGAAGGAGAAGAGAATGAGATGAAACAAGAAAGAGTTGAGGAAAATAGAGAAAAGATCGAAAAAAAATAAAGAAGAAGAGGGCGGCGGTGACAGCGGTCCTATATCGAAGGACTGAACAAGATGAGGGGACGAAAGAGAAAGAGAAAGAAAAGGAGTGGGAGGGAGGGGGAAAAGAAGAAGAACAAGAAAGGAAGGAGAGGAAAGAAGAAGAAAAAAAAAACTAGTTGACGGAGTGCGGCTGTCATTGATGGTGAACGAAGAAGTGGAAAGAGGGGAGAGAGAAAAGAGGGGTAAAGAGAGAAAGAAGAGTGAAAAATTGGATTTTTAATTTAATCATTATATCAGCGCTGTGCCACTCTGATTGTAATTAATAACTAGCAGTTGTTTCCTTATAAAATAATTGTTGTTTATGAGTTACCAAACTTTTCAATCATGACCATTACTTTTTGTTACTGTTTTTTGGGCATGAAGGGTTTATGGTTTCTTTTGAGGGGAGGCTATACATCCCCACAAAATTTACATTATCAGGGTAGATTATTGATGAGTGAAATCACAACTCTCAAGTTGAGATAATTTTTATACAAATCTAGGAACATCTTTTGCATTTATAAGTGTTCATGCAATTCTTGTGATAGATTGCAACTGAGTCGTTCAATCGAACTTTGATCCAGTTTGATTGTGGAGTGACTCAATCTAGAACAAGATTTTTCAATCTTTCTTCTAGAGCTTAAGAGGTAATATAATTTTAGTCGTGTCTTTTGGTTGATCCTAAATTTGCATAAGCAAGTGTTAACTTTTTTTATTCAAGGGTTCCTCATTCAACATAAGCATGGATCTTTGGGATAAGGGTTATGGTTGCATTATCATTTGCTTCCATGTTTACGACTATTTGGCTCCATCGTCTTCTCATCAACAAATGATGTGATTTAGATGCCCTTCAATGTTTCATCTCTCTTGCATTACCATTAATATGAGAGTAAAAGACAATATATAACTTGCACGTTAAAGTGCTAAGACAAACACGACGATGATGGCATGAGAGGGAGAGAGGTGGCGACGACATGAGCGAGACAGAGATGACAACGATGATACCGAACAAGAGACACGATTCAACAACAACAACACTAAACGAGAGAGATGATTCAAGGTGGTTAAGAGAGAGAAGAAGGGAAGTCGACATGAATAGGAGAATCATGTCAATCATTTTTTTCTTTTATTTATTTTCTTTTAATTACTAAAATGGGTTGAGTTGTTGAGTAAGAATAGTTAATGAATTGGATTGATTTTTGTTTTTACTCTTTTTCTAATTTGTATTATTTAAATAATAGAAAAAATTACGTTTTTTGTCCTTGAGGTTTGAATTTTGTAGCTTTTTGGTCCAAACGTGAAGAAGGAGAAGAGAATGAGATGAAAGAAGAAAGAGTTGAGGAAAAGAGAGAAAAGATCGAAAAAAAAAAATAAAGAAGAAGAGGGCGGCGTCGACAGAACGTTTTTTGTCCTTGAGGTTTGAATTTTGTAGCTTTTTGGTCTAAACGTGAAGAAGGAGAAGAGAATGAGATGAAAGAAGAACGAGTTGAGGAAAAGAGAGAAAAGATCGAAAAAAAAATAAAGAAGAAGAGGGCGGCGTCGACAGCGGTCCTAAATCGAAGGACTGAGCAAGATGAGGGGAGGAGGGGGAGAAAGAGAAAGAAAAGATCAGATGAGGGGATGAGGGGGAGAAAGAGAAAGAAAAGATCAGATGAGGGGAGGAGGGAGAAAGAGAAAGAAAAGGAGTGGGAGGGAGGGGAAAAGAAGAAGAACAAGAGGGTCAAGAGGGAGAAAGAAAGAGAAAATTAGGATTTTTTTTAATTTAATCATTATATCAGAGCCAGGTTTCGATCCTGGGACCTGTGGGTTATGGGCCCACCACGCTTTGTCGTGTCTTTTGGTTGATCCTAAATTTGCATAAGGAGGTGTTAACTTTTTTGATTCAAGGGTTCCTTATTCAACATAAGCTTGGATCTTTGGGCTAAGGGTTATGGTTGCATTATCATTTGCTTTGATGTTTACGACTCTTTGGCTCCATCGTCATTGTAGACACCATATTTTGTTCGGCCTTATTTATCATCATTCTGGTTTTTTCACCTCATTTTATGTTTTTTTCACATTTTATAATTATTTTTGAGTTTTTTCTTTAATTTCGTCCTTTTTTCGTTTTTAAAAGTTTTCGAGAAAATCACAAAAAGTTGTCTTCCATATTAGATCGTTCGAAGCGTCCTGGTTTTGTTTTAGGGTTTGGTGTCTCAATCTCTAGCGATTCCAGTTTAGGGTTTCTTGTTTTAGGGTTTGGTGTCTCGGTCTTGGGATTCTAGTTTAGGGTTTCTTGTTTTAGGGTTTGATGTTTCGGTCTTGGGATTCCTTGTTAGGGTTTCTTGTTTTAGGGTTTGGTGTCTCAGTCTCTGGATTCCAGTTTAGGGTTTCTTGTTTTAGAGTTTTGTGTCTCGGTCTCTGGATTCCATTTTAGGGTTTCTTGTTTTCTGGTTTGGTGTCTCGGTCTCAGGATTTCAGTTTAGGGTTCTTGTTACGGTTTGGGGTTTCGGTCTCGGGATTCCAGCTTAGTGTTTCTTGTTTCACGGTTTGGTGTCTCGGTCTCGGGATTCCAATTTAGGGTTTCTTGTTTTAGGGTTTGATGTCTCGATCTCGGGATTCTAGTTTAGGGGTTTGGTTTTAGTGTTTTGTTTTTAGGGTTATGGAATTTATGAGGTGGGCAATTGGGGAGGCCCATTTTGTTGGATTTTGACCTAATCATTTGTTATAAATAGAAAAGTTTGAAACGAAGGAAGAGGATAAAGAGAAAAAATTGGGGAAAATTAGAGGAAAAGGACAAAAAGGGTAATCCCAAAAAGATAAAAACAAATTTTTTCTCTCTCCAAAAACACTATTCATCATCTTCAACCTCTCCTCCATCCACCCTCTTCTCTCTCATCTTCAACCTCTCCTCCATCCACCCTCTTCTCTCTCATCTTCAACACAACGCACCCGGCAGGTCCACGACGGTGCTCACGACGCAGCGCCGGCGAGCTCGAGTATCTTCAACCTCAAGGAACAGACGGTGGCGGACCTCTACGTGCGGCGAACCTCGTGCAACAGACCTTAGACGATGACGGCAGCGCAAGCTCCAGACGACGACCGATTTGAAGCTTCCCCAGCTGCGACTTCGATCTCTCCGGCGAGTTCGAACAAGACGACGACGGCGTAGAGGTTTCAGACCAGTGCGACTCAGACCTCAAATGACCCAGGCGGTGGCGAACAGAGCTTCAAACTTCAGGCGGTGTGCACGGCGGCGGCACATCTATCTCGGCGAGTTCGGGTGCAGAGCTTCAACGACGGCGAAGCTTCGGTAGATCTCACAGCTTGAACCAAGTGCTGACGATCGTCTTCCTCAACTCGAACCAGCGACGACGCGTTTCATCCTCTATGGTGAGCTTCATCTCCGTCTTCCTCACTTCCGACGGCGCACGACAGCGACGTCGATCTTGAAGCAGACCACTCTGACAGCATCTACAAACTCCACGGCTTCGAACCAGCTGGAGACTTCCAAAGGTGAGGCTCAAATGCAAGGGAAGACGTCCTTCTCCGATTGAACCAGACGACGGCGAGGTGAAGGCGGATTTGAACTCAGACGAACGAAGGTTCATGAATCAGACCGACGATCCTCTCTGAAGCAAATCGGACGGTGGACCACCTTGAACCTGACGATAACGACGACTTGAGTGGTGGATCTTCGACGACAGAGACTCGCGTGCGAAGAAGAGGAGTTTGGTGAGCAGTTGCATTTCGTGTGTGTAACAAAATTGATTTTCTTTTTTAGATTTTAAGTAAGGTTACAATTCTACCCCTATTGTTGTGTGTTCCTATATACCTAGGCTATATGCATATATACCCATGCCTATTCGATATATTTATGCTTGTTTGTCTATATACCTAGGTTATATAACATATACCTGCTGGTTTGTTATTCGTTTCAGTTTTTAAATTTAAAGTTTGTTTTCAGGATTATTTTCGTTAGTTTACTCATTTATTTATCTGTCTCTCCTTTTATTTTATTTTTGTCGTCTTTGTTATTATTTTATTCGCCTTCAATTAGTTTTTAATTTGCGATCCCGGGAGAGGTGAAGGAATCTTCCTCCCACCTCGAGGATTTGCCGATTTTAATTTGAAATCCTGGGATAGGTGGAGGATTGTTCCTCCCACCTTGAGATTGTTATTGAGCTTTGTCGTTTTGTTAATCCCGGGATAAATAGGGATTTCCCTATTTGGAGGATTAATTCCTAAATACTTTTTTTAAAATGTCATTATGCGTTAATTACAGAATTGCCCTTTTAAGTTTTCATTTGATTTTCAAATTGAGTTTTAAGTTGAATTTCAAATTTATTTTGATTGCAAAACGAAAAGAATTTGATTTTCAAATTGAATTTCAAATTTATTTTGATTGCAAAACGAAAAGAATTTGATTTTCAAATTGAGTTTTAAATTGAATTTCAAAGTTATTTGATTGCAAAACGAAAAAGTTTGATTTTCAAATTGAGTTTAAATTGAATTTCAAATTTATTTTGATTGCAAAACAAAAAGAATCTTATTTTCAAATTGAGTTTTTAAATTAAATTTCAAAATTGCTTTGATTTCAAAACAAAAAGAATTTTTTATTTCAAATTGAGTTTTAAATTAAATTTCAAAATTGTTTTGATTTCGAAACAAAAGAATTTTCTTAATTGATTTTAAATTTTTTGTTTTTGTTGTACGATCTCGGTAAATGAGATTAAGGCAACTAATGACAAAATTAACAATCTCGCTCACAAATCAAGTCCCTGTTTTATCTTAAAATCAGGGTACAATTAGTTGAAACATTTGTTTTAATTTTAATTATTATTTTATTTTATTCTTCTCAAATTAAGGACCATTGAAATTAGTTGGATATTTTAGGATAAATTGATTTTGGCTACCGTTTTAAACGGAATGTTGTAGGGTGCTAATACCTTCCCTACACTCAAACGAACCCCGAACCCATTTTTTGTTTTCGTAGACCGTCTTTTTTTTGGTGACCAATCACACCCAAAATGATTGGTGGCGACTCCGTTTTGTTTTTATAATTTTTTGTAAAAACCCCGTTTAACAGAAGGATGTCGGTTGCGCCGGGTCGTCAAAAACGTTGTGACAGCATGACGACTCCACTGGGGACTTTTTTTAGTGGGTCAAGGTCATTGCATTTTATCTTACATTTATCCGATTCTCTTTTTTTTGGTCCTTGTTTGTTTTTGGTTTATTTATTTAATTATGTGTTGTTCTAATTACATTGCTTTATTTATCGCAATTTACTGTTTATTGCACAATCATGCATTCCTCGCACACAATCACGAGCCTCCCACCCTTTAGGATTAGATTAAGAGATCAAGTAGTGTGACCTTCGTGGAATTTTGGTTCCCGTGCAGGCGCATGAAATTCTCCACACGAGCTATCCGCGCTGTTTAATTAGTTGGAAAGCTCGGGGACCGTTTTCTTCTAGGATTGTTTAGAACCTAAACCACACTCATTTACATCCTGAAGCCGGTCATCTATCTTTATGTTATGTGTTGTTTCTCTCATGCATACTCATTTTATCGGGTATTAATAGTACTCTCGCTTTCCTTTCCTTATTTCGCATTATCATACATTTCACACACGTTCACGAGCCTCCTACCCGGACTCTACCCCTTAGGATTAGAATCAGAGATTGAGTAGTGTGACCTTCGTGGAATTTCGGTTCCCGTACAGGCGCATGAAATTCTCCACTCGAGCTAACCATGCTGTTTAATCAGTTGGGAGGCTCGGGAACCGTTTCCTTCTAGGATTGTTTAGAACCTAAATTACACTCATACATCCTAGGGCTAACCGTTAATTATCTAAACTCTAAATTGTAGGATACACCTACTTTGTTACATGTTTGATTCTCGTGCTTATATCACATTCCGTATTTCATGTCAAATTGCGTGTGTTGATTTTGTTATATGTGTTTTTACTCTGGGTTTTACAAAAAAAAGATGTTGAGTCGTACCCCTTAGGTTTAGAACTGATAATCGAGTAATGCTGACCTTCAAAGGGACATAATTGTCCTTGTGTGGCGCACGAAAGATTCTCGTTCAAGTTAATTTATTTGCTAATCTTTATAGCATTCGACTTAAATTGGGGACCTTATTGTTTATATTTAGAATGGAGAGTCGAGTAATGTCGACCTGCGGGAGGACGTAAAATGCCCCCGTAAAGGCGCACGAAAAATCTTCGTTCATTTTCCGTGTTTTTCCATTTCCAGAAATTTTTCCTCTTGTGAACTTTGTTTTACACGTCGATTTTTCAATAAAAAAAAAAAAGAAGCGTAAACAAAAAAATTATTTGTGCTTCGACACCTTAGAATTTAAGAATCATGCATTTTTCACGAGCCATCGGGTTTTCATCCAAATAAAGTCTTTCGTTCGGAAAAAATTTGTGATTTTCCTAAGAACATTTAAGGTTTAGACATATGCATGACAAAAAGATAGAAAAAAATATTTTCATTAATTGCCTATGCATTGGAAGGAAAAAACTAAGTTTCATTTCATCATTTAGGCATAAATAAAAATTCATGAATTATCTCATTTTGCATGACATACAAAAAATAAAAAATAAAAAACAAATCATTTGCATGCATAAAAAATATATTCATTCAAAATTATTTCTCATTTTTCATTTCATCATTTGCACAATATCATGCATCATAAAAATCCATGCATTTTGCATGTCAAAAAAATCATTTCATCAATTGCATAGTATCATTTCACACATGCACATGTAATAAAAACGTCAATTCTTGCATTTTGCATATCAAAAAAATTATTTCATCAATTGCATGATGTCATTTCACACATGCATAATAAAAAATGTACATTCATGCATCATCTCATCTACATGTCAAAAAATCATTTTACATAAGAAATGTCCATGCATTTATTAGCTCATTTGCATGACAAATCATAAAATTCTAAAAAGTATTTCTCATTTATTTTTCACAAATACATAACATCATAAAAATTCATGCATTATCTCATGCATAAAATCATAGAAAAATCATTCATCGATCGCATAGTGTTATTTCACACGTACACATGTATTAAAAACATTCATTCATGCATTATCTCATTCAGCATGGCAAGCCTTAAAGCATAAAAAAAACATATCATCATGCATAATAAAAAAGTGTTCATGCATCATAAACTCATTTTGCATTTCGAATTATCATTCAATTGCATAACATCATGCATTCACAAAAAAAGTGTCCATGCATCATAAACTCATTTTGCATTTCGAATTATCATTCAATTGCATAATAAAAAATGTTCGTGCATCGTAAATTCTTTTCGAATGTTGAATTTTCATTCATTTACATTTCATTATGCATTTAAAAAAAAAAACAAAAAAATAACATCCATTCATGCATTATCTTATTTTGCATGACAGTCATTTAGCTTAGATCACGTATTTATTTTAAAGATTTAGTAGTATCGACCTTCAAGAGGATGTAGATGCCCCGTATAGGCGCATGTTTTTTTTTTAGTCGATTGACTCCTTTATCTTTTGTTTTCCTTTTTCATATCACATGCATCTTTACCATTCTTCTTTTAAGGCAGAAACCACCGCATCGCATTCACTTCACGAGACATAGAAGGAAAGTCATGGATGAGCAGAATGCTGAACTAGATAAGACGAGGAAGGATATAGACGAGCTGCGGGGAAAGATGGATGCAATTATCTTGGCTCTGGAAAAGGGAAAAATGGTGGTGGAACTTGTTCAACCAAGCAACATGGTTAATGAGTCCGTTGAGGTCAATCTCTCTCAGCACCCGTCAAGGGAAGGCTTCATTCCCCCGCCATATACATCATATAGTCTGTGGCACTACGCTCCGGCAGGACAACCTTCTGGGTAAGTATCACGGTTCCCAACCTTGATAATCATGAGGTCAAAAGAGATTTGGCAGGTGGAGAAAGTAAGATTTCGAATAGCGGAGCACTAGAAATCTTTGACGAGAGGCTGAGGGACATTGAAGGAAAACCAGTGTCTTTGGTAGCATTGACGCTACTAAGCTTTGCCTAGTGCCCAAAGTAGTAATTCCTCCAAAGTTTCGAGTTCCTGATTTTGAAAAGTACGACGGGACATCATGTCTTAAGAGTCATTTCACTATGTATTGTAGGAAGATGGAAGACTACATTCAGGATGAAAAACTACTAATTCATTGCTATCAGGATTTCCTAACCAATCCAACATCTCGCTGGTACATGCAACTAGATAACGCACATATTTTTTCATGGAAAAACTTGGTTGATTCTTTCTTAAACCAGTACAAGCATAACATAGATATGGCTCCGGATCGCATGGATCTACAGAGGATGGAGAAGAATAACACGGAAAACTTCAAAGAGTATGCGCATAGATGGAGAGATATTGCTGCTGTTGGGTTTTATGTCCTCGTGGTTTGTAAACAATTGTGTTTGTAAATACTTGTTGCTTTGCTCAATGGGGTTAAATATCGATTAATTTAAGCAAATAACCATGCAAGTATACACGGTCTGCAGCAAGTGATAAGTAAGTTTTATATCGTTTCCCACAGAGACTAAGTTGAATAAACGACGAGTTTATGCGTGTTAAATTAGAAAAGGTAACCAGGGATGATATGGGGTTTGATTCGAGACAGCGAATTGTAAAGGACGCAAAGAAAACGCAAAGTTAAAGCAATGTAGGGTAAAAACTACACTGACTACAGTCTAGAAGTGTTAACTAACGTGCAGAGTAAAAATAGTATTGCGGGTCTAACAAAACTTTCGCAACAGACTAACAAACAAATAAGTTCTAGATAAAACAACAAGGTTGGCTAAGAATCCTCCATAGACATAAACCATGATCAATCAACAACAAATAAACATTAGCATGCACCGTTTTAGCTAGATCTCATACATCTTCCGATTATATGCTTTAGGTTTCTAAGTTACTCATATCCAAGTAAGTATAAAGACCTATTCATAACTTCGTGCTATCAAACGTGCTAGGAAAGTGCCTATTCCTAGACCACTCTCTATTTACCATGAAAGGCTAACATGAATGAGTGACTCTGAGATCTTACTCCTTCCGGAGGTTAGGAACTCTTTAGAGTATAATGGATGGCCGGTCGAAAACACTCATGGGTTGAAGCTCACACTCACTCAGTGCATTCAAGCTTATTTACATGCTGAAATCACATAATTGTTTCCTACGGATTCCTCCTAGCAAACCTTTATAACCCTAGCCACTCATGATTTTGGAAGAACTCAACAAAACTAATATATTAAGCATGATAAGCGAATACAGCAATAGTTCAAATAGAAGTTTCAAAACAATACAAAAACAGTAGCTACAAGAAAACAGTAGAGTAGGCGAAGGTCTGCTCGTCCACGTTTTGCTTCGGTTGAAAGAGAAAAGTACTTTGTCTTGGAAGGAAACCCAAATCAGAAGAGAAGAGGAATCTTCTCTTCTTTCTTTGAATTTCTGAGCGCCAAGGAAGCTTTTTCTTGGATCCACCAATGGAGAGAATAATTCTTCGGGTTTGGACTTTTTTTTCGATCTTCTTCTAGGTAGGTTGTGATGATCCCCTTGTTTCTTCCGTCTTGTTCTATATATATGGTCCTCAAAAGTTCCATAATCCGTACCCTAATCGCAGCTCTCTCTCCTAATTGGAGGACACAAATTTAGACGTGGCAGATACGGAAGGGCCAGCGGCTAACAAACGCAGTAGAGGATAGTGCAAGTATTGCGATTGCGTTGTGATCGCAAAGTTTCCTTAAAGACTCCACCTTTGCTGGCGCGTTGCGACCGCAAAGCTCTGTTTTCAGCTGCCCTTCTTCTTATCCTATTGCGCTCCCCGCGAAACTTCAGCAACACTCTTGAAAGGCATTATTTAGACATTTTTCACCAAATACACACTTATGCACAAATTTTCCATATAAGCATTAGTTTAACACCACTTCACAAATGTCACTAATAATCACATATTATGCTCAATAATAGCTGAAAAGCTCAGAAGACTTCATGACTAGTTAGCAAGTAAAGACCTAAATAACTCTCATTTGGAGAGTTAACACACCCTCAAACTTGAGTTATTGCTAGCCCTCGAGCAACACTCCAAACTCACCTTCCCTCTATTTCTCTCTTTCTGCCTGTTCTAACTGTCTAGCTGCTATGACTTTTCTTTATCTCTAACTTAACTAAACTGTTATTCTCTTAGGCTTATTGTCGAAGGCAATGTTGTTGTTGCGTGGTCAATGTGTAAATAAAAATGCAATGTGAGAGCACTCAGAACATGCAAGCATACATGGTCTTGTAGCAAGTAATAAGTATTTTTTCATTCGATTTCCCACAGAGATTTATTCTTAGTTACTAACGAAGTGAAATGCTAAATTAGAAAGGGTGGCTTAAATGGGGTGAATTGGAGAGTAATGTGCCTAACTAATGAAGAACGTACGAGATATGCAAGCATAAACAAAAGCAAGTAAAGAGATTAACTTGAATGTAGAGGAAAAAAGAATTGCGGAGAAAGCAATTGTATAGCAATAAAATCGCAAAAGTAAAAGACTGGAAAAATGGCTAAGGCAAAAACTCACTTAAAGAATTGCGGAGACAGCAATTGTATAGCAATTAATTCAGCAACGTTTTAAGGGTGAGATGGGGAAACAAGGTCAACTAACGACTCCTCTATAGGCTTTTTCATACGATTATTCAGCAGTAGCTCAACTTATCATGCATCAATTTAACTCATTTTCATGCATCTCTCAATTACATGCATTAGATCCTTTAGTTCACTCATATCCAAGTAAGACTTAAGCATCTATTTATATAAGCAAGTTAATGAATTATGCTAGGAAAACGCCTATTCCTAGGTCGTTTTCTGGCTATCATGAAAGGCTAGCATGAATGGACGACTCTGAACTCTTACTCCTTCCGGAGGTTAGGAGTTCTTTGGACAAAATGGATGGCCAATCGAAATTGCCCGTGGGATGAAGTACACATACATTCAATGCATTTGAAGTTATCCTACATGCTGAATTCACGTATTTCTACCTATAGATTCATCATTAGCAGACCCTTGTGTGATTAGTTACTCATGGATGATGTGGAAGTGGAAAGATTAGATTGATTAAGCATGAATGACAGTACTTGAATGAAAGCAAAGAAAGATAGAAAGCGAAATCAAAACTTGCAAAGTTGTAAATGATTCCTCTATTAAGTAAGATTCAAAGCGTAATGTGCAAAGATTGTAAAACAGTAAAGACTAAACAGATGAAGACGAAGGGAAATAATGTAGCCAACAGAAGTAAATGACAGCAACAGTAGAGAAAATGAAAGACATAAAGCAGTAGAAAGCAATGTAAATGTGTGCGTGAACTCCTCGCCGCAAGCGCCTCGGATGAAGGGGAAGGTTAGCGTTGTTTGGGGATGAATCCAATCAGAAGAGAAGAAGGATATTCTCTTCTTCCTCTTGAATTATCGGTGCCAAAAGCTGATTCCTTCACTCCAACAAACGGGATAGAAAATGGAGAGAAACTGCGTTGAGATGGAGAGTTTTACGCTTCCAAGCTTGTTGTTCTCCTTCCCCCTTGACCTCATTTTATAGCTATTTGCAGGTACTCTTCAGCCAAGGAGAACCATCCATTCTGAACGACGTCCCACCACGTGGCAGCAGGGGAGAAATTGGGCGGCTAAAAGATCGCAACAAAACGGCGGACGGTTGGAACAACTTAACATTTGCAGCTTAAACATTGCGGAGACAGCAATGTTTCAGCAATTTTCCTGCAATGCACAATTTCAACTCTTTTAACTTCGTTTTTTATTCTTTTTTGTTCCTTTTACAAATAAGTCCTAATTTAGCTCCATTCCTTGATTTATCATATTTAAGCACGTATTAAACTAAATTCTAACAAAAACGCTTAAGAGTTCACACAATTATATGGCAAATAAGTCCCTAAATTAAGTACTTTTGGAGACGTAACAGCTGTCCTGTGACTCACTTTTAAACTAAAGCCAACTTTCTCATGCTATTATTCTGATTTCCTCTGCCTTCTAAACCTCAAGTTCTTTATAACTCCCTGTCTTTTGGTTTATCCACCTAGATTATCAAGCTCATGTGCAGTCAACCCTTAGCTCTAAAATCCACTTAATCTCAACTTGAACTCAGTACATGCTTCTAGACTTTAATTATCACAATTTTTTTTTATAACCTCCTAAGAATACTTAAGGTCATGGCATGCTTAGAACCATAAAGAATCAGAGTACAGTATCCAAAGAACAATTAAGCCATGGCATCACCTTTAAGGACAAACACTCATTTCCCTTCAAAATAGGCCTTCTAGTTACAATCCTTTTTCTTAGCTCAACTTTATAGGATCATATTTAAATTATGATAGCTCACAAAGTGTGCTATCTTTATAGCCTTTTTACCGCTAGTTTATCGTGTAAATGAGCACTTTAATGTTGATTATCTTTTATATTATAGGAATTGAGCTAAATGGAGCTAAATGGAGCTAAATGGAGCATTATTGAGGATTAAGAAGATAAATGATGAAATTGGGTGACTTGAAGAGGAAGCCCAAGCCAAGAATCCCGCAGCAGTAGCGTCGCGACGCTACGGATAGTCTTCCAACGTTATTTCCGTCCGTAGCGTCGAGACGCTGTGCCTAGCGTCTCGACGCTGGCGTGCCAAATAAGGAAGAAAATCTTTTCGGGACAGCGTCGAGATGCTGCCCCTAGGGTCTCGACGCTGTCACGATTTTAGCTATAAATAAGGCTTTTTCCAGCCGACTTAGGTACAAAATTTTAGAGAGAAAAAGCCCTAGTTTCGAGACTTTGACACTTTGGAAAGGAGAGGAACGAGGATTGAAGCTGAGGAAGAGATTCAGAAGCAAGAGATTGTAGATCACAAGCCGGGAACGAAGAACGACACGATATTGAGTTTATCTCTCCCTTTTCTTAGAACATTGTTGATGAATTACTTATTATTTGATATGTTTTTAGTTTTGAACATGAGTAGCTAAACTTGTTATCTTGGGGATTGATGTAGCCTTTTAGTTTTGATGTTTTAATTAATTGAATGCTTAGATTGAGTGTTTATTATCCATTCATGCTTTTACTTTCTTAATGCTTATAATCTTTTGGCCAAGGGTTGTATGTTTTCATGGTTTAAATTATGCTTGAAAGAGAATGATTTAGACTAGATCTTAATTGCATGACTAAGAATAGTTCTAACATGGGAATGATTAGGCTATCTTAGAAGTTGTTTTAAAGAAGAGTTTCTAATGCCTTGCATGTCTTTAAAAACTAGATTGAACAATTAGTTTTATTACATTGCATGAGACCAATTGCGCTCGTAAGAGTCAATTGTTATTTGTGTCCTTCTAGACTTATGGAAATTTGCATGAATAATCTAGGTATTTGATTGATTGAAGCGTCAATCTAATTGGTGAAATCACATCCCTAAGATACTCCTCTCGTGATTTGTTTAATTCGTTACTTTATTTTATTGTTTGCTTTTAAAATAGTTGTTACAACCCACTTTTCACCATATTTCTCTAGATAAAATTAAACACTATTATTCAGGGTACTTAAGTGAAATAGAAAGCCAGTCCTGAGGACGATATTCGTATTCATTTACACTTTATTACTTGACCCGTACACTTGCGGTTTGCTCTGCATTAAAAGTGCGCAACAAGTTTTTGACGCTGTTGCCGGGGACTGGCAAATATTTAGTTTCACTTAATACCGTGGAGAACCTGTTTGTTTTTAATTTAGAGTTTATTTTTAGTATTTTATTGATTTGTGTATTTTTTTTTTGTTTTTCAAGAATCATTGGTTGTGCATGCGAAAGGATAAAGAGACAGCTTTAGTTCCTTTTGATCCTGAAATTGAAAAGACTTGCAAAAAGAATCGAAGGGTGAAAAAGGACGGAACTGAAGTCATGAATCTTCAAAATCAACCGATGAACCAGTTGCCAATTGAGCAACAAATACAATTGAATGCACCTGTGCATCAAGCTGTGCAGCAGGATCAGAGACCCATTAGAGACTATTTCCAACCTGTCTTTCCTACTGAACATTCAGGAATTGCCTACGCACCCATCAATGCCAACAATTTTGAGCTCAAAACAGGACTTATTCAGATGGCTCAAAATAGATCTTTTAAAGGATTTCCTTCTGAAGACCCAAATTCTCATCTTAAATCTTTTCTTGAACTTTGCAGTACAGTTAAGATTAATGGTGTTACTCCTAAGGCTATACGCTTACGTTTATTTCCTTTTTCTTTACAGGATAAAGCGAAGGATTGGCTAGATTCTTTGACACCAGGGAGCATTACTTCATGGGATCAGCTGGTTCAGGTGTTCTTGATAAAATTCTTCCCAATTGCTAAGACAATCCAGCTGAGGACTGAAATTGGAACATTCAGACAACATGATTATGAGCAGCTTTATGAGGCCTGGGACCGTTACAAGAATCTTCTGCAAAAGTGCCCACAACATGGTTATGATGGACCACTACAGATTCAGTTATTTTATAATGGGTTGAATGGTAACACAAAGACCATTCTGGATGCTGCAGCTGGTGGCACATTATTTTCAAGAACTGTTGAAAGTGCACTCACTTTATTGGAAGATATGGCATCCAACAGTTACCAATGGCCAACTGAACGATCTTCTCATAAGATAGTTGCCGGCTTATATGAGGTGGATGAGGTTAGTGCTCTAAAATCTCAAATGGCTACATTAAAACATGCTTTGACTAGACTTACAGGGCCAAGTGCACCTCAGTCCATGGAATCCATAGCAGCTGCCATTGTTGCACCGCATTATGAGGAGCCAAATGTTGAGCAAGCTCAATATGTCAACAACATGAACTTTGGCTATTGGGGAAATCAGATGCAAAATTCACTCCCTACTCACTATCATCCTGGATTGAGGAATCATGAGAATTTCTCATATGCCAACAACAGGAATGTATTAAATCCTCCAGGATTTGCACCTCCACCACAGGAAGAAAAGAAAAAATCTATTGAAGATATGTTGGGAGCTTTCCTTTCTGAGACAAAATCTATGTTTGCTGAGTCTAATAATAGAACGGTCAAGCTTGAGCAGACAATGCACACCCATGGATCTGCTATCAAGAACATAGAAGTACAACTGAGTCAAATAGCATCTTCTTTGCATACAATGCAAAACGGGAAGTTTCCAAGTGACACTGAGGTAAATCCAAGAGAATCATGCAAGGCAGTAGCCTTGAGAAGTGGAAAGCAGTTAGCTGAAACAGTGAAAGAAAAGAATACAGCACCAGTCACAGTTGAGGATGAGGAAATCATTGAGGAAGCTCCAGAGGAGGCCGCACACATTCCATTAATTGACAGGCCTTCTAGTTCTACTCTTCCTATTATTCCTAACTCTATTCCTTACCCTCAACGTTTTCAAAAGAAAAAGATTGATTCTCAATTTTCTTAATTTTTAGATATTTTCAAGAAACTTCACATTAACATTCCTTTTGCAGATGCACTTGAACAAATGCCAAATTATGTGAAGTTCATGAAAGAGATTATGTCTAAGAAAAGGAGACTGGAGGCTTATGAAACTGTAAATCTGACTGAGGAATGCAGCGCCATACTTCAGAAGAAGTTACCACAAAAATTGAAAGATCTAGGGAGTTTTACTATTCCTTGTCATATTGGTAGTTCTTTCTTTCAAAAGGCTTTATGTGATTTAGGTGCAAGTATTAATTTAATGCCTTTATCTGTTTTCAGGAAACTTGGCCTTGGAGAAGTGCAACCCACTACAATATCATTGCAGTTAGCTGACCGCTCCGTCACATATCCTAGAGGTATTGTAGAGGATGTGATAGTAAAGGTTGATAAATTCTTCTTGCCTGCATATTTTGTAGTCTTAGATATGGAGGAAGATGCTGAGGTCCCTATTATTCTGGGGAGACCTTTCTTGGCCACTGGGAGAGCATTGATCGATGTACAACAAGGCAAGCTAACTCTGAGGGTAAACGATGAAGAAGTAATCTTCAATATTTTTAGAACTATGAAATATCCAAATGAGGTTAGTACTTGTCACATGATTGATATAGTGGATCACACTGTGCATGAGTTTAGGGACTTGGTGTTGCCTGCTGATCCTCTTGAAAAATGCATGTTGGATTTGACTTTTGAAAATCTAGGAATTTTAGATGAAGAAATTGCTTTATATTCTGATGTTTTAGATCATTTATCCATAGGAGAGTTTAGAAAAGAAAAGATATTTCAATTGTCTGTGAATGAAATAGCTACAGTAAAACCTCCTGCGCCTGAATTAAAGCAATTGCCTGCACATCTTCGCTATGCTTTCTTAGATGATTCTTCTACTTTTCCTGTTATTATATCTGCTGTATTAAGTAAAGTAGAAGAAGAAAAATTATTGAGGATATTACGTGTTCATCGTTCTGCTATAGGATGGTCTATTAGTAATATTAAGGGAATTAGCCCAACTGTTGTCATGCATAAAATCTTAATGGAAGACACTTTTAGTCCATCAATTGAGCATCAGAGAAGACTCAATCCCGCCATGAAAGAGGTGGTAAAGGCTGAGGTATTGAAATTACTTAATGCAGGTATTATTTATGCAATATCTGATAGTTCATGGGTGAGTCATGTGCAGGTTGTTCCTAAGAAAGGGGGGATGACAGTTGTAAAGAATGAAAATAATGAATTCATCTCTACAAGAACGGTAACAGGGTGGCGAGTGTGCATAGATTATAGAAAATTGAACAAGGCCACTAGAAAGGATCACTTCTGATATGAACCATGTACCCTACATGTTGTCCCAGATTTCAACAAGATGAAGTTGCATTAAATGCACTCGGTCTTCATTTATGAGGAACTCAAGTTAAAATCAAGACACATTAAATGAAGTCAAGTTTCCTTAAAGTTGAACTCAATTCCAACACATGCTTCATTTATGGAACAAGGACTTCAAGATTCTTCAAGTTGTTGTTCATTATCTCTTGGATGGTTACAAATTATTAGTTGGATGATTGTAAAGTCCAATTCTCGGATTTATGGAGCATTTGTAGTGTTTTTTCAGTTTTAAGACTTTTCATGAACTTCTTATGTTACATTTAGTTAGTGGTTGATTATGGTCATAAAGATTGAAGGTTACAACTATTCAACTACCTCATGGAAGGCCTAGGGTTTTCTTTTTAGGCTATATAAAGCCATGTATGTTGTCTTTACGAGGGGAGATGAAAATGTAGTAAAAAAGAGCCTTTGTGCTTTCTTTTAGCCTAGAGCTAAGAAAATTTGCAATTCTATGTAGTTTAGGTTGCATGCTGAGAATCATTCAAGTGGTCTTGATCAAACTATCTTGTGGAGTGATTCGGATCTCAAACAAGGAATGATCTTCCTTGCCTTGAGATATTTGATCATCAAGGTAATCCGGTTTTTACTTTCCTTGGGTTGATAGCATCTAGATCTAGGAGGGTTCTAATTCCCGCTTCAAGGGTTCTTGCTAAATTAGCTTGGGTGTTTGGACTTGCAATTGAGTTTGCCTTATCATTTGGTATCAGAGCTTAGGCTCAAGATCGGATATATGTTTCCTTTGCATTTCTCTTGAATTTGATTTTTTTTTTGTTTTCCTGTTAATCTTTCAATCTGTCCAGTTTCGTAGTCTGTCAACAAATCACAAAAATATCATATTTACTTAGGTTTTCTCATCTAGTGGTCTTCTGTGATTTTGTAGATCCACATCTAAGGAACAACTTTGTTTTCTATGAGAATTTCTAAATCATCTTTCGTGAGGGTGAAACGTATTCCTCTTTACAAATTATTCTGGAAAATTTCTATACCCGAGAACATGTGTTCATTTTTTGTTCTTGCTATTTTTGGCTCCAAACAATGCTAGATCCGAATTTCACTACTGGAAGCTCTTCAAATGTGTTGTAATCAAGCTGCTAGTTTCCTTATCATGTCAGTTACACATTGATTTCTGTCTAGACATAACCATTATTCATTAAAGTTTTGGCGGTTACAATTTTAACTCATTCAATTTCTAACCGTTGGAAGTTTAATGCTCTTGATGTTTGATTTATGTAACTCATTTATGTTTTAAAGGCTGAATTCAACTCCCTAATACCTCAAACAGTCGTTAGACATTATGGTCTTAAGTCCAATTCTCGGATTTATGGAGCATTTGTAGTGTTTTTTCAGTTTTAAGACTTTTCATGAACTTCTTATGTTACATTTAGTTAGTGGTTGATTATGGTCATAAAGATTGAAGGTTACAACTATTCAACTACCTCATGGAAGGCCTAGGGTTTTCTTTTTAGGCTATATAAAGCCATGTATGTTGTCTTTACGAGGGGAGATGAAAATGTAGTAAAAAAGAGCCTTTGTGCTTTCTTTTAGCCTAGAGCTAAGAAAATTTGCAATTCTATGTAGTTTAGGTTGCATGCTGAGAATCATTCAAGTGGTCTTGATCAAACTATCTTGTGGAGTGATTCGGATCTCAAACAAGGAATGATCTTCCTTGCCTTGAGATATTTGATCATCAAGGTAATCCGGTTTTTACTTTCCTTGGGTTGATAGCATCTAGATCTAGGAGGGTTCTAATTCCCGCTTCAAGGGTTCTTGCTAAATTAGCTTGGGTGTTTGGACTTGCAATTGAGTTTGCCTTATCAACTTCCCTCTTCCCTTTATTGATCAAATGCTTGATAGACTTGCTGGTTATCCTTACTATTGTTTTCTTGATGGATATTCAGGTTATAATCAGATTGCCATCTCTCCTGAGGATCAAGAGAAGACTACATTCACATGTCCCTATGGTACTTTTGCTTTCAGGCGAATGCCATTTGGATTGTGCAATGCTCCCGCCACTTTTCAGCGTTGCATGATGTCCATCTTTCATGACATGGTGGAGGATATTATGGAGGTTTTCATGGATGATTTTTCAGTTTTTGGATCTTCTTTTGATTCATGTTTAGCTAATCTTTCTCTTGTCTTGCAGCGTTGTGAGGAGACTAACCTTCTTTTAAATTGGGAAAAGTGTCATTTTATGGTTAAGGAAGGTATAGTATTGGGCCATAAAGTCTCTGAAAAAGGCTTGGAAGTAGATCGAGCAAAGATTTCAGCTATTGAGCAACTACCTCCTCCTATAAATGTGAAGAGAGTTAGGAGTTTTCTTGGGCATGCAGGGTTTTATCGCCGTTTTATTAAAGATTTTTCTAAAGTAGTAAAACCCTTATGCAATCTTCTAGAAAAAGAGTTTGCTTTTATATTCTCTGATGAATGTCTGCTAGCATTTAATTTGTTAAAGGAAAGGTTAACTACTGCACCTATAATTGTTGTATCTGATTGGAGTCAACCTTTTGAGATTATGTGTGATGCTAGTGATTTTGCTGTTGGAGCAGTTTTAGTCCAACGTCGTGATAAGTTGTTTAGGGCCATTTACTATGCTAGTAGAACTTTGGACAATGCACAACAAAACTACACCACCACTGAAAAAGAAATGCTTGCTGTTGTATTTTCTTTTGATAAATTTAGGTCCTATCTATTAGGGACTAAAGTCATTGTCCATACTGACCATGCAGCTCTTCGATATTTATTTGATAAAAAAGATGCTAAACCTCGGTTGATTAGATGGGTTCTTCTTTTGCAGGAGTTTGATTTTGACATACGGGATAGGAAAGGATGTGAGAATGTTGTTGCAGACCATTTGTCTTGCATTGAGCATGAGAACCACCACGAGACTTTTCCTATCACAGAGGACTTTCCTGATGAGAGACTATACCAGGTGTTACGTCTCCAAAAGTGACTATTTTAGGACTTATTTGATAGAGAAAGATGTACACTCTTAAACGTTTTTGGTAGGATTTGGCTTAAACTTGTGCTTATATATGAGAATTAGTAGAATGAAGCTAAATTAGGACTTATGTGTAAAAGGAAAGGAAAAGAACAAAAAACAAAGCTAAAGAGTGAAAATTGCACATTGCTGAAGCATTGCGGAAACATTGCGGTCTCAACAATGTTTTAAGTGAAAGTTGTTACTTGTTTAACTGATTTCTATTTTGTTGCGATATTTCAGCCGCTCGTTTTTTCTCCTACTGCCACGTAGAAGAACGACGTTCAGAATGGATGGTTCTCCTTGGCCCAATCGTACCTGCAGAACACTATAAAAGGAGGTCAAATGGGAAGGTTGAACACACACTCGAAAGGCGTAGACTCTCCAGTACAACGCAGTCTTTTCCACTCTTTTTCTCCCTTCCGTCTGTTGGTTTGAAGGGCTCAGCTGTTGGAGTCGACAATCTGAGAGGAAGAAGAGAAGATTTGTCTTCTCTTCTGATTAGATTCATCCAAACAAGGCTCTCCTTCTTCCTTCAACCGAGGCGTTCGTAACAACGGACTCTATGCACGGATCTACTTGCTTTTACTGCTTTCTGTTTCTGTTTTCGTTGCTGTCGGTTGTAATTTGTTTACAATTGCTACTCTAATTCATTTCGTCTTTGTCTGTTTAGTTTCCATCAGCTACGTTTGTGTTTTGTTCAGTTTGAACCGTAGTAAATCAAAGGGTTACTTGGCTATTTCGCAACTGTTTACTGTCTTCTTCTTCTGTTTTGTCCTCTATATTCTGTCAAGCATGCTTCCACCATCTATTCTTCCTATTCCACCTGCATCCATGAGTAACTAAATCATATAAGGGAATGCTAATGACAAGACTATAGGTAGAAATACGTGAATCAAGCATGTAGGTTAACTTAAAATGCATTGAATGTATGTAAGCTTCATCCCACGGGCAATTTCGATTGGCCATCCATTTTGTCCAAAGAACTCCTAACCTCTGGAAGGAGTAAGAGTTCAGAGTCGTACATTCATACTAGCCTTTCATGGTAGCCAGAAAACGACCTAGGAATAGGCGTTTTCCTAGTACAAATCAGTAACTTGCTTTTATAAATAGATGCTTAAGGCCTTACTTGGACATGAGTAAACTAAAGGATCTAATGCATGAAATCGAAAGATACATGAGAATGAGTTAGTTTGATGCATGATGAGTTGATCTACTGCTCGAGAATCGTATGAAAAAGCCTATAGAGGAGTCGTTAGTAGCCCTTGTTTCCCTACTTTACCCCTAATTCGCTGTTAGCAACATTGCTATAAAATTCCTGTTTCCGCAATTATTTTTCTCCTACATTCAAGTTAACCTCTTTACTTACACTTGTTTATGCTTTCATACCTTGCACGTTCCTTAATAGTTAGGCACTTTAAACCCCAAATCTACCCCCATTTAAACCCCCCTTTCTCACTTAACCTCTCACTTCGTTAGTAACTAAGAATAAATCTCTCTGGGAAATCGAATGAAAAAATACTTATTACTTGCTACAAGATCATGTATGCTTGCATGTTCTGAGTGCTCTATCCTTGCATCTTTATTTTAAACATTGAGCATGCAACAAGTTTTTGGCGCCGCTGCCGGGGATTTTGTTTAGTAAACACGAAGTTTGTTAAGTTAGAAACACATCTTAATATCAATTGGAGCTGATCTATTCTCATTTCTTTTGCAGGGACCATTGGGTTAGTTTATGAATGAGCATTCAAGTAGCGATCTAGAGTTCAATCCTGAGCCTGAAAGATTACTTAGGGCCAGAAACAAAGCTAAGAAACGCCTCTTTAAACAACCCTCTGTAACTCAAAATATTGCTGACTCCGCGGAGTCTTCGCAATTCCTTCAAACAGAAATGGATAGACCCCAGCCAAATCCAGTACCTACCATTCGCAACCCCATCGAAATAGCGAATGACAAGGATAGTGCCATCCTCTCCTACTTAGTTCCCATGCCTGGGGAGCTAAACCCCAGCATCATACGCCCTGAAATTACTGCCAAGTCATTCGAGTTAAAGCCAGTAATGTTCCAAATGTTGTCCACTGTGGGACAATTCTTTGGAGTGGAAAATGAAGATCCCCACAATCATCTAAGAAACTTCCTAGGAGTTAGTGATACATTCCTTATCCCTGGAGTTTCCCAAGAAGCTTTGAGGCTTTACCTCTTTCCTTACTCATTAAGAGATAAAGCCAAAACGTGGTTAAACTCATTACCCTCCGGATCAATTGTCAATTGGACAGATCTGGCTGAAAAATTCCTAGTCAAATACTTCCCACCTGATAGGAATTCCAACTTTCGTGATGACATAATCAAGTTCAAACAAGCCGAAAACGAGTCACTTCACGAAGCTTGGACAAGGTTCAAGGACCTTTTGCTTAAATGTCCACACCATGGCATTCCATGGTGTATCCAAATAGAAGTCTTTTTTAAAGGATGCAACCCCAGCACAAGGCAAGTGCTGAATTCATCAGCTGGTGGTTCCATGCTTTCTAAAAGCTATAATGAAGCCTATGAGATTCTGGAGAAAATCTCAACTTCCCACTGTAGATGGTCAGATGATCCAGTAGAGCCTAGGAGAGCTCAAGACAAGGATGCACTTAGTGCAATGAGCAGCCAAATTAATGCCCTGACCAATCTAGTTAAACAAATGGCTCAAACCAATCTCCAATCTAGTGTCAACACCGCAGCAACCATCTCAATGGGCGCACCAAATAGTCAAGGTGAGACACTGATTTGTGGATTCTGTGGGGAAGGGCACCTGTATGAATTTTTCCCTGGGAATCCAACCTCAGTCTGCTATGTAGGAAGTCAACAGCAGCCTAGGAACAACCCCTACTCTAACACTTACAATCCTGGTTGGAGGAACCACCCAAATTTTTCTTGGGGTGGGCAACAAAATACTAACCAAGCTCCAAACCAGCCAAGACCGAGTGGAACACCTGGTTTCACTCCCCAATATAACCAATTCATGTACCAAAAACCATATAACCAACAATTAGGGTCATCAGTAGAAAATCTACTTAAGGAGTACATTGCAAAGAATAATGCTACCCTACAAAGTCAGCAAGCTACCCTTAGGAGCCTAGAGAACCAAATAGGGCAATTAGCTAATGAACTGAAAAATAGGCCCCAAGGTAGGTTGCCTGCTGACACTGAAGTGCCTAGAAGGGATGGAAAAGAGCAAGTTCAAGCAATTGAACTTCGAAGTGGGAGACCATTGGTGAGCAATACTAGAGAAACACCAAAGATAGTAGAGAATGAAGAGTCTAGTGCTCCACTGGATTCTCTGTCCAACCATGGTCAACTACCTCCAAGCACATCAAGGGTGAGGCTGGAACCTATCATAGAGGAACCAGAAGAAATTCCAAGGCCTCCACCTATCATTAGGCGACCTGAAGTGCCTACATATGTGCCACCACCTCCATTCCCTAGAAGGCTGAAGAAAAAACAAGAACAGGAAGTGCACTTTAATAAGTTTTTAGAAATTTTAAAGCAAGTGCATGTGAATATTCCATTTGTAGAGGTTTTGCAATCTATGCCTTCTTATGTTAAATTTCTGAAAGATATAATTACTAACTGAAGGGGAATGAACTCTTCATTCCCCGCAGCGGAAGCGTTTGGAATCGTTACTTGGTTTTATTTAGAATTAAACTAAAAACAAGGTTAAGCATATAGATTACCTTTGATGAATCATCTTCTTGTGTTCCTTTTTCCACGAGATCTTCCTCGCTATGACTCGAACACGGGATCAAGGGTTGTGGGAGCTCTTTGAAAGAATGAGAGACTAATTCTCTCTGCAGAGGTGAGTAGTGTGTTTGGCCAACCCTTTGGCTAAACCTAAATGTCTTATTTATAATAAGGCTTTTAGGAATTAATTTTATTTTATAAAATACATTTTAATATCTAATATATTAAAATATGTATTTTATATTTATTTGAATCTTATTCAAATATTATAAAATTAATCTTTTATAATATACTTTAAACCAATTTGAATCTCATTCAAATAACATATGTATATAGTTTTTAATATTAATGTATCATATACATAAACTATTTCCTCTAATATTTAATGTATCAAATACAATAAATATATTTACTCTTCTACATTTAATATATCAAATATATTAAATATTAATTAGAATATTTCAAATTTTCTTTCAACTAAATTGATCATTTTAGTGTTACTATGAGCTAGCAAGGGGACCTTATGGACCTACAGATTTATAAGCTCCAATGATACAAAATTAATTAATTAAACTCATTAATTAATTGACTTTCATTCATTAACTCTAGGTCACTCCACTATAGGCCTAGAGTTGCACTCTTATGCACTGTAAGACAAGTTGTGTCCATGGATATAACCATTACATGCAAGTCGATCCTTCACGAGTTGTTCGTAATTACAGCTGGGTCAAAAGTCCGTTTTACCCCTGTAATTACATCTTACACCTTAAGTACCACTGATTCTCTAATGAACAACTTGTTTATGATCCAACCATAAACCAAGTCCCTCTCGGGCCAGTGAGAGGGTGGGGCCCCATTGTTCAAGTCCCGAAATCAGCACTTAAGAGAACTACTCATCTACTTTCCCTATAGGGAAGAAGTGAATTCCATCTTGTGAAACTTATGTTCCCAACTCCCTATTTGGTCAAGTCCCCAAAATGGTAGGATTATTGAATCGGCTATAAAGGCCATTCTCACCCATACAAATCAAAGGACGAGCCCTCACAGGCAGGAGTTCATAACTCACTCAGGATTAAGATCGAGTCACATATGATCATCCTGTGAAATATTAATCTTCTCAAATAACGGATTTATAAAGAGAGATTATATATTTCGTGGTCCAGTCTTATACAAACTCATTGTATAGGATACCCCCACTCACATGTCTCTACATGAATGATTTGGATCAAATCATTTGTAACAATTACAAAGTGGGTCGTATCAATAGTGTTACCAAGATAAGGCACCGAACCTTATCCATATACTATAGACCCTTTAGGTTATTACTTGAACATGATCCTCCCGTATGTCAACTACATACAGTTCAAGATTACACTAATAACCTTGGATTTTATTTATATAATGAATATTATAAATTGCAAATATTAATAATAAAATAATTATCAAATAATTATTAATTAATTACGAGGCTTTAGGGCATAAATCCCAACACTAACAAAAAGATCATTGGTGAATTTGAAACAGTGAATCTCACCGAGGAGTGCAGTGCTATACTCCAGAACAAACTTCCAAAGAAGGAGAAGGATCCTGGTTCCTTCACCTTACCAGCCGAGTTGGGAGGCAAGCACGTGGGCAGAGCTCTTTGTGACCTGGGAGCCAGCATAAATCTCATGCCCTTATCACTATTCCGCCAGCTTGGAATAGGGGAAGCACATCCCACTACTGTCACCTTGCAGCTTGCAGACAGATCCATAGCATACCCTGAGGGTAAGATTGAGGATATTCTTGTCAAGGTTGACAAATTCATTTTTCTTGCAGACTTCATCATTCTGGATTACGAAGCAGACAAGGAGGTCCCCATCCTATTAGGCAGACCATTTCTAGCCACAGGTAGGGCCATGATCGATGTCCAGAAAGGTGAGCTCACCATGAGGGTTCATGATGAGGAGGTTAAGTTTAGTGTCTTTAAAGCTCTAAGGTATCCTTCTGATTCTGAATCTTGTGCAAGTGTAGATATAATAGATTCACTGATGGAAGACCAACTTGAGCATGAACTGTTGACTAAGCATGTTGTTACGTCTTCAAAAGTGACTATTTTAGGACTTATTTGCGTTAGGAAGTTGTGCATTTGTAAGTATTTTTGATAGGATTTAGCTTGAACCTATGCTTATTATGTATGTCCAATGTAGTGATGCCAGGGCTTAGGTTGTTCTCTAAAAGTACTACTGTCACTGTTTAATACTAAGACTGGCATGACTCTAAGGAATCCTAGGTAGCTCAAAAGTAAAAATTAGAAGCATGTACTGAGTCTGGGGTAAAGCTAGGTAGAATTCGAAACCTTAGGGATAGTTGCACTATATGACAGAAGCAAGTAGATCAACTGTAAGGAGTTAATGAAACAGTAGGATCATTAGGCGTGCGAAGTCAGAAGAAGCAAAATGAGAAGTTAGTTGTAAACTTAGAAGTGTGCCACAGGACAACATTGCCATAGATAGAAACTTAGGGGAGTCAGCAAGTGGTTAGAAAGATAAAACAGCAGCCTAAGTAAGTCCTTAGATTGCTCGAGGACGATGGTAACGATATTTTTGAACTATCGCTATAAACTCAAGCTGTCGAGGCTTGCCAAAATAAATTTATAAACCCGTAGCTTTTAGCTTTGCAGCTAGCGGTAACGGGGTCGAACCACAAAGAGGGAATAAAATTGAGGATTAATTGTTTAAGATGTGATTAGGTTAGTTGGTAAGGTTGTCACAAAAAGGGGGGTTTTAGTCATGCAATGTAGAGAAAAGTGCTAACGGAAAAGTAATAAACTTGAGAATGAAGAGTGTTGGATTTGGGGAATTTTCGGGATCTTGCTAAGCATTTTAACATTTATCATTTAATTCTAAGGTAAGGCTAAATGATTATAATATGCACACGGTCAGTTACCCGAGAAGCCCCAAGGTAACCGGCTCCATAGAAATTAATTAGACCACACAGTTCTAATCAAACATATCTAAAGTTGCATTAGGGTGATCTGCCCCAAATTTGACTCTAGATAGTCACTAACATACCGCGACGAACATTCAAACATGTAATTTAATTGCTAGTAGATTGCCCGCCAACGCTGTATGCAATCAACAACTATCATACACGACTCGATACTCCGATTTAGTTTTGTCTATCTGTGTTACTTAGTCGAGCAGTGAGAGGCACGGCATCGCTACTCTTTAACATACACAACATGCAAGATGACTCGAGTGTCAATCGTCGAAATCTAACATGCGCGTTGGATTAAGCAAGATAGACAAATGCATACATACTCAAAGCCAAATCAGAACCATTAAGCATACATTATCAAAACATTAGAAACTTAGCAAAAATCCCTAATTAACCCAAATCCAAGCACAAGTACCTTAGCCAATCATGGAGGTTTGGAGTTCCAACACTCCCATGGAAGCTTTGGGCATCATCCCCAAGCTAAAATACAAGAAATAAGCTCCAAAAGGCCACAAATGGCGGAGAAAATGCAGAAGAACCGAGAGGAGAAGCTTGGAGAAGATGGAGGATGAAAGAATGGCTGCAAAACTAACGTTTTCACGCCTTTAAAGCTCGGAGCGTCGAGACGCTAGGCCAGCGTCTCGACGCTGTGCCCTAAGTTGGCTGCTGCGCGCGCGGGGTAGCGTCGAGACGCGCGCGCGGCGTCGAGACGCTGCGCGCGGCGTCGAGCGAGCGTCGAGACGCTTGCGCTCGACGCTTGCTCTCGGGTGGATCTTCAGAATCACGCTTCAGACTTCGGGGCGTCGAGACGCTAGGCCAGCGTCTCGACGCTGTCGGTGTTGAGCGACACGGGCGAGGGCGCGCGGGCGCGCGCGGACATGGGCGAGGCGGAGCGGGCGGAGCGCGCGGGCGCGAGGCGAGGCGGCGCGCGCGGGCGCGCGCGCGTCTGGCCGTCTGGGCGCGGGCGTGCGGTGCGTGCGGCGCGCGCGGGTGCGCGCGCGTTGGGCGCCTGGGCGCTGCCCTCTCGGCTCTTAGCCCACTTCTGGGTCGTTTTGGCTCCCGAGCTCCGTTTGGCCTATCGTTTTGACCCGAACACTTCCCGAAACATGTTAAATGGCCTTTTTAGCCCCGAAAATCATCAATGGACTTCCCGAGCTCTACACCATGAAATCACCTACAAGGAGGCATTTTAATCAATATAAATCATGGTTTTAGCTAGAATTAGGGACATTAAGATAGCTCCAAAATGGAGTTATCAAACACCCCCAACTTAAATCTTGCTAGTCCTCGAGCAAGGCTAATAAAGAATTTGACTCAAAAGGACCATGCATACATGCTTACAATTCAAACCTCAATGCTTTTTACAAATCTAAACAAAACATAATCATGAAAGCATCCGGCGCATGCATTTAATCAAGAACACATCAAAAATTAACTATCGCTCCCTAACGTGTGTGTGTGCTAGCCAACCTATCCTAAACCATCGTAAGCCTGGAAAAACCACATGCAACATATCATCCCGTTTTCCCCCTACTTCTAGCATTTAAGAACAGTCTACACTTGATCACATAAGAGAGAGCAATGAATTAAAATGCCTAACATGATTTTCTCGTACTTTTTCTCTTTTTGAGTACTTTGTACTCTTTGTTATGGTTCTTTGAACCTAACTTTATTTTCTTTTTCTTTCCAATCCCGAGTTGCCTAACATGTCAAGCTTGGGTCTAAGCTTCACATTTTTAAGGACTAACGCTCACTTCTTAAATGCGCACTTTAAAAAGGAGGAACGCCTCGGGAGAATTTTCTAACCAACATGCTTTTCTGTTTTTTTTTTTTTTTTTTTTTTTATTAGGCTTAATTAACTACTAACTCTCATGCAACAAGCTACCCTAGGGGTGCCTTTCGGGGTGACAACAAGAATTAATGCTACATGCAATCAACTAAGCCTACGGAGATTAAGACGAGGTTGCTAAGTGCTCGATAGATGCAAGGGAGCAACAGAAAAAATTTTAAAATTTTTGACGTGAACCTAATAAATGCAAAACACCATCATGCAAAAACTAGATTACGCAAATGCTCAGATTCCAAAAAGACACTTCCTAGATCGTCATAATTAGAAAGCATATAAACAGAGTCCCAAGCACTTCAAATTCAAAATTAACACTGCTCAACGAACTACACATGCATATCTAGAACATCCAATTCCACCCCCAACTTCAGAAGATAGCATTGTCCTCAATGCTTCTCTATCAGATACACAAAAGTAAAGGGAAAAGAAAAACGACACTTCCCTGATCTTTGTGAAGCTGGCGAGGGGAAAGAGGCGGTGCGTCCCTTATCGGAGCCCAATTTCCTCAACTTCTCCTTATTTCCTAAAAAAAAACAGCAAGCTAAATTAAGCTAAAGTATACTACGAAACTAAACTAAAACAACGATAAACTAAATGACAGAAAAACAGTTCAACACTCGGGTGCCTCCGAGAAGCGCAGAATTTTTAAAGTCGTTTGCTCGACTGAATTCACTCAACGAACTCATCCATACTCCGACAGCGCGGGGGACGTCCCAGACATGTCCTCATCCACACTGTTCCTGCAAACATCATTTAAACACATTTTTTCTCTTCGTGCTTTGAGCACGCGAACATCATCATTGTTAGTGCAATAAAAAACAGCACCATTATCATTCAAGTCTAAGTCTTTTTTCCTAACAGAAGCAAAAGAATAGTCCCTCAAGCGCGAGGTAAAATTCTCTTCCTTCACACAACCCACAGATTTTGTTTTTCCATTCTCATCATACACAAAAGATGTAGACTCATTCATAAAAAATTCATGCACATTTCCATCAAATCCTATAGAAAAGGAACCCCGATCAACATCAATCTTGACCTTAGCGGTCTTCATAAATGGACGTCCTAGTAAGATAGGAGAGGAAACATGCAAAGAATTTTTGTTCGTATTAAGCACATGGAAATCACATGGAAACAACAAATCTTCCACTCTAACCAAAATGTCCTCAATTTTCCCTAATGGTCGCACACAAGATTGATCGGCTAGTTGAACAACTACATTAGACTCAATTAAATTGCATGGTTTAAGCTCTTTAAACACATCAGCAGACATGACGTTAATTGAGGAACCGAGATCTAGCATGGCATTTTCAATCAGCTTATTACCAATAGTGCATGGGATAGTAAACGTACCAGGATCGACGCACTTTGGTGGAAGCGTACCTTGGAAAATTGCGGAGACAATGTCGTTCTTTTTCTCATCATTCTTGTCCATCTTTTCATTCTCAAGATGGCTTGGGGAACATTCAATCGGCTTCCCCTTTTTCTCAACTGGAGGCAACAAACGGCTTGGGAAGGGAGCCTTGGGCATGTAGCCTTTCAAGCTCGGGGGTGCACCCAACTGAGCTTCCTTCCTTCTTGACTCAAGATCCTCGATCTTTTGCTCAACCTTGCCTTCCTCTCCCTCCACAACAGCGGTGATGGAATAGACCTGCTCACAGGAATTCATCCTCGCGTGTGGGGGTAGCATCCAAGGATTCTCAGGCGCCGAAATCAAGGGAATATCCCTTCCATTCTTCAGTGCAATACCATCTGGCCAATCAGCTGCCTGAGTTTCCATCCCACTCGTTCTGGTCTTTGCCTCCGTCATCCCTTCTCTCATCGACCGCAACTGCGCATCGGTATCCTGATAAGTTTCCATGAGGGACTTGAACATTCCTTCAATGGATTGAGAAGAAACAGAAGGACGATTTCGCGATGGGTCTCCTTGAAATTTAAGCAAACCGTCATGTATCTTTGACAGTTGGCCCTTAAGCTCTTTCACTTCGCTTTGGAGGCGGGCTTGCTCACGTGCTTCAACTCCATTATGTTGCATATTCTGAGCCATATTACAGATCAAACGCCGAGCTTCCACTGGGGTCTTGTCAATCAACGCCCCTCCACTAGCTGCATCAAGCAACCAACAATCATGATCACACAAGCCTTCGTAGAAGAGGCGAATGAGTTCTGCCTGTGGAATCCGATGGTGGGGGAAGTCTTCGCACAACCGGGTAAACCGCTCCCAATATTTATCAAAGGTCTCCCCCTCTTTTTGCATGATCCTGTAGATCTCCGTCCTTAGGAACCTGGCTCTCGAAGCGGGGAAGTATTTGTTTAAAAACAGCCCTTTCAACCCATTCCACGTAGAGGTAGTCCCAGGTAAGTAGAGCAGCCAATCCTTCGCTTTATCCTTCAGGGAGAAAATGAAAGTTCTCAAGTACAACTGATCTTCAGTTACTTCGCTCGTTTTCATCGCAGAGCACACCATATGGAATTCCTTAAGGTGCTTGATCGGATCTTCACCTGATTTGCCATAAAAAGAAGGAAGTGAGTTAAGCAAACTAAATTTTAGCTCAAACTTACCTGTTATCGGCGGAAATGATATACACGAAGGTTGACTGAGCGAGCCATCCATCGCCCACTCCTTGAGCGTTCTCCGATTTTCATTATCGTTCTCCATGACCTCCATCTCTTCCGAATGTAACCTGAACTTTCAAAATCTTGGAAGAGAGGACCGTTATCCAAATAAAATAAAATAAAACAAAAAACAATTCACAAAAAAAAAAAAAAAAAAATTTTTTTTTTTTTTTTTTTTTAAAACAACCAATCAACCTTAATCAAAAACAAAAATTAATCTCATTTTTAATTGCCCTCCCCGGCAACGGCGCCAATTTTGGTAACGATATTTTTGAACTATCGCTATAAACTCAAGCTGTCGAGGCTTGCCAAAATAAATTTATAAACCCGTAGCTTTTAGCTTTGCAGCTAGCGGTAACGGGGTCGAACCACAAAGAGGGAATAAAATTGAGGATTAATTGTTTAAGATGTGATTAGGTTAGTTGGTAAGGTTGTCACAAAAAGGGGGGTTTTAGTCATGCAATGTAGAGAAAAGTGCTAACGGAAAAGTAATAAACTTGAGAATGAAGAGTGTTGGATTTGGGGAATTTTCGGGATCTTGCTAAGCATTTTAACATTTATCATTTAATTCTAAGGTAAGGCTAAATGATTATAATATGCACACGGTCAGTTACCCGAGAAGCCCCAAGGTAACCGGCTCCATAGAAATTAATTAGACCACACAGTTCTAATCAAACATTATCTAAAGTTGCATTAGGGTGATCTGCCCCAAATTTGACTCTAGATAGTCACTAACATACCGCGACGAACATTCAAACATGTAATTTAATTGCTAGTAGATTGCCCGCCAACGCTGTATGCAATCAACAACTATCATACACGACTCGATACTCCGATTTAGTTTTGTCTATCTGTGTTACTTAGTCGAGCAGTGAGAGGCACGGCATCGCTACTCTTTAACATACACAACATGCAAGATGACTCGAGTGTCAATCGTCGAAATCTAACATGCGCGTTGGATTAAGCAAGATAGACAAATGCATACATACTCAAAGCCAAATCAGAACCATTAAGCATACATTATCAAAACATTAGAAACTTAGCAAAAATCCCTAATTAACCCAAATCCAAGCACAAGTACCTTAGCCAATCATGGAGGTTTGGAGTTCCAACACTCCCATGGAAGCTTTGGGCATCATCCCCAAGCTAAAATACAAGAAATAAGCTCCAAAAGGCCACAAATGGCGGAGAAAATGCAGAAGAACCGAGAGGAGAAGCTTGGAGAAGATGGAGGATGAAAGAATGGCTGCAAAACTAACGTTTTCACGCCTTTAAAGCTCGGAGCGTCGAGACGCTAGGCCAGCGTCTCGACGCTGTGCCCTAAGTTGGCTGCTGCGCGTGCGGGGTAGCGTCGAGACGCGCGCGCGGCGTCGAGACGCTGCGCGCGACGTCGAGCGAGCGTCGAGACGCTTGCGCTCGACGCTTGCTCTCGGGTGGATCTTCAGAATCACGCTTCAGACTTCGGGGCGTCGAGACGCTAGGCCAGCGTCTCGACGCTGTCGGTGTTGAGCGACACGGGCGAGGGCGCGCGGGCGCGCGCGGACATGGGCGAGGCGGAGCAGGCGGAGCGCGCGGGCGCGAGGCGAGGCGGCGCGCGCGGGCGCGCGCGCGTCTGGCCGTCTGGGCGCGGGCGTGCGGTGCGTGCGGCGCGCGCGGGTGCGCGCGCGTTGGGCGCCTGGGCGCTGGGCGCCGGCGCTTGGGCGCTGCCCTCTCGGCTCTTAGCCCACTTCTGGGTCGTTTTGGCTCCCGAGCTCCGTTTGGCCTATCGTTTTGACCCGAACACTTCCCGAAACATGTTAAATGGCCTTTTTAGCCCCGAAAATCATCAATGGACTTCCCGAGCTCTACACCATGAAATCACCTACAAGGAGGCATTTTAATCAATATAAATCATGGTTTTAGCTAGAATTAGGGACATTAAGATAGCTCCAAAATGGAGTTATCAGACGAGCAAAACCTTAAGTTTGGGGGTGTGTTACGTCTTCAAAAGTGACTATTTTAGGACTTATTTGTGTTAGGAAGTTGTGCATTTGTAAGTATTTTTGATAGGATTTAGCTTGAACCTATGCTTATATATGAGAATTAGAAGAAGGAAGCTAAATTAGGACTTGTATGCAAAAGGAAAGAAAAGGAATGAAAAACGAAGTTAGAAGAATGAAAACTGTGCATTGCGGAGGCATTGCGGAAACATTGCTAAAACCGCAATGTTTTAAGTGAAATCCGTAAGTTGGCTAACCTTTTTCTGTTGTGATCCGATATTTCAGGGATTCGTTCTTTCTCCTCCAGCCACGTAGAAGTACGACGTTGAGAATGGATGGTTCTCCTTGGCCCAATCGCACCTGCAGAATACTATAAAAGGAGGTCAAAGTGGAGGGTTGAAAGACATCCGAAAAGCGTAGACTTCTCAGTTCAACGCAGCTTCTTCCACTCTTATTCTCTCTTCCGTCTGTTGGTTTGAAAGGTTCAGCATTTGGAGTCGACAATCTGATAGGAAGGAGAGAAGATTCATCTTCTCTTCTGATTGGATTCATCCAAGCAAGGCTCGCCTTTCTCTCTATTCAGCCGAGGCGTTCGCAATCGAGAAGACCACGCACAACTTACTGCTTTCTGTTTTAGTTTTCTACTTTCAGTACTGTTTGTTGTTATTTCCGTTCCATTACCTACTCTATTCCATTTCGTTGTTTTCTGTCTTTGCTTCAGTGTTTCTAAGCCTTCATTTGTTCATTCAAACAATTGGTTAATCAACGTACAATTCATCATTTTGCAATTCCTTTAATCTTCTCTGCCTACTGTTTTTCCTTTCCTGTTTTGTCTTTAATCTTCTTCTAAGCATGTCTTCTTCAACCACTCTTTCTATTCTATCTGCATCCATGAGTAACTAAGTCACATAGGGGCATGCTAATGACAAGGCTATAGGCTAAAACACGTGAACCAAGCATGTAGGATAGCTCTCGAATGCATTGATTGTATGTAAGCTTCATCCCACGGGCAATTTCGATTGGCCATCCATTTTGTCCAAAGAACTCCTAACCTCCGGAAGGAGTAAGAGTTCAGAGTCATACACTCATGCTAGCCTCTCAAGGTAGCCAGAAAACGACCTAGGAATAGGCGTTTTCCTAGTACAAATCACAACTTACTGTTTTACCAAGATGCTTAAGACCTTACTTGGACATGAGTAAACTAAAGAATCTAATGCATGAAATCGGAAGATACATGAGAATGAGTTAGTTTGATGCATAGTGAGTTGATCTAATGCTTGAGAATCGTGTGAAAAAGCCTATAGAGGAGTCGTTAGTAGCCCTTGTTTCCACATTTTACACACTTTCGCTGTTAGTAACATTGCGGTATAATTGCTGTTCTCGCAATTCCTTTAAGTTAAAATCTGCCTTAGCCATTTTTCCTCTTCGTTTAGTTATCTCTTCTCTTTGCATTTGAGTTTATCATTTACTTGCACTTGTTTATGCATCTATCCTTTACATAGTCCTTAGTAATTAGGCAACTTAAAACCAAATTTACCCCTTCAAATCCACCCATTCTTGCTTAACAATACACTTCGCGAGTAACTAAGAATAAATCTCTGTGGGAAAACGAATGAAAAAATACTTACTACTTGCTACAAGATCATGTATGCTTGCATGTTCTGAGTGCTCTCTTATTGCATATTCCTTTTAAACATTGAGCACGCAACAAGTTTTTGGCGCCGCTGCCGGGGATTTAGTTTAGTGAAAACGAAATTTGTTAAGTTAGAAAACCAATTCTTACTATCTATTGGAGCTGATCTATTTTCATTTCTTTTGCAGGTATCATTGGGTTAGTTTATGAATGAGCCTTCAAGTAGCGATCTAGAGTTCAATCCTGAGCCTGAGAGATTACTTAGGTCCAGAAATAGAGCTAAGAAACGTCTCTTTAACCAACCCTCTATACCTCAAATAATTGCTGAAACCGCAGAGTCTCCGCAATTCTATCAAGAAGAAATGGACAGACCTGTCCCAAATCCGGTACCTACCACTCGCAATCCCATCGAAATAGCGAATGATAAGGATAGTGCCATTCTCTCTTACCTAGTACCTATGCCTGGGGAACTAAACCCAAGCATAATCCGCCCTGAAATTACTGCCAACTCATTCGAGTTAAAGCCAGTAATGTTCCAAATGTTGTCCACTGTGGGACAATTCTTTGGAGTGGAAAATGAGGACCCCCACAACCATCTTAGAAACTTCCTAGGAGTTAGTGATACCTTTATCATCCCTGGAGTTTCCCAAGAAGCCTTGAGGCTCTACCTCTTCCCCTACTCATTAAGGGACAAAGCCAAAACGTGGTTAAACTCATTACCCTCCGGATCAGTTCTCAATTGGACAGACTTGGCGGAGAAATTCCTAGTAAAATACTTCCCACCTGATAGGAATTCTACTTTTCGTGACGACATTATTAAATTCAAACAAGCTGAAAATGAGTCGCTTCACGAAGCATGGACAAGGTTCAAGGACCTTCTGCTTAAATGTCCACACCATGGCATTCCATGGTGTATCCAAATAGAGGTCTTTTTCAAAGGATGCAACCCCAGCACCAGGCAAGTGCTAAACTCATCAGCTGGTGGTTCCATGCTGTCCAAGAGTTATAACGAAGCCTATGAGATCTTGGAGAAGATCTCAGCATCTCACTATAGGTGGTCAGATGATCCAATAGAGCCGAGTAGAGCTCAAAATAAGGACGCACTCAATGCCATGAGTAGCCAAATAAGCGCCCTGACCAACCTAGTTAAACAAATGGCTCAAGCCAATCTCCAAACTAGTGTCAACACCGCCACAGCCATGTCAATGGGCACACAACTAAGTTAAGGTGAGACACTTATCTGTGGATTCTGTGGGGAAGGGCACCTGTATGAATACTGCCCTGGGAATCCAGCCTCAGTCTGCTATGTTGGAAGCCAAAAGCAGCCTAGGAACAACCCTTACTCTAACACTTACAATCCTGGTTGGAGGAACCACCCAAATCTCTCATGGGGTGGCCAACAAAATACTAACCAAGCTCCTAACCAACCAAGACCGAGTGGAACACCTGGTTTCACTCCCCAAAATAACCAATCCATGTATCAAAAACCATACAACCAACCAATAGGATCTTCTGTAGAAAATTTACTTAAGGAGTACATTGCCAAGAATGATGCCACTCTACAAAGTCAGCAAGCTACCCTTAGGAGCCTAGAGAACCAAATAGGGCAACTAGCCAATGAACTCAAAAGTAGGCACCAAGGTAGACTACCTGCTGACACTGAGGTGCCAAGGAGAGATGGAAAAGAACAAGTTCAAGCAATTGAACTCAGAAGTGGTAGACCATTGGTGAGCAACACTAGAGAAACACCAAAGAGAGTAGAGAATGAAGAGTCTAGTGCTCCACTGGATTCTCTGCCAAACCAAGGTCAACCATCACCAAGCACATCAGGGGCAAGGCTGGAGCCAATCATAGAAGAGATAGAAGAAATTCTAAGGCCTCCACCTATCCTGAGGCGACCTGAAGTGCCTGCATATGTGCCACCACCTCCATTCCCTCGAAGGCTAAAGAAAAAACAAGAACAGGAAGTGCACTTTAACAAATTTTTAGAAATTCTTAAACAACTGCATGTGAATATTCCTTTTGTAGAAGTTCTACAGTCTATGCCTTCTTATGTTAAATTTCTGAAGGATATAATCACTAACAAGAAGATCATTGGTGAATTTGAAACAGTGAATCTCACTGAGGAGTGCAGTGCTATACTCCAGAACAAGCTACCAAAGAAGGAGAAGGATCTTGGTTCCTTCACCCTACCAGTAGAGTTGGGAGGCAATCACGTGGGCAGAGCTCTTTGTGACCTGGGAGCCAGCATAAATCTCATGCCTCTATCACTATTCCGCCAGCTGGGAATAGGAGAAGCACGTCCTACCACTGTCACCTTACAGCTTGCAGACAGATCCATAGCATACCCTGAGGGTAAGATTGAGGATATTCTTGTAAAGGTTGACAAGTTTATTTTCCTTGCAGATTTCATCATCCTGGATTATGAAGCAGACAAGGAGGTCCCCATCCTATTAGGCAGACCATTTCTAGCCACAGGTAGGGCCCTGATTGATGTCCAGAAAGGTGAGCTCACCATGAGGGTTCATGATGAGGAGGTTAAGTTTAGTGTTTTTAAAGCCCTAAGGTACCCTTCTGACTCTGAATCTTGTGCAAGCATGGACATAGTAGATTCACTAATGGAAGAACAGCTTGAGCATGAATTGTCAACTAAGCATGCCAATGATTATGTGCAATTAGATTTAACTGACTTAAACACAGCTGAAATAATGGACATACCTGTGAATAATCCTCAGCATGTTTGTATGACTACTGATTTGACTGAAAGATCCATGAATCCATTAAAACCATCCATTGAGCATCCACCTATCTTAGAATTAAAACCACTGCCTGAACATCTTAAGTATGCATATTTAGGAAGTAATGATACTCTGCCTGTTATTATTTCATCTAAATTGAGTGCAAAGCATGAAATTGAGTTGATCTTATTACTCAAGCAACATAGGAAGGCTATTGCATGGACAATTGCTGACATTAGAGGCATTAGCCCTTCTTACTGCATGCATAAGATAATATTGGAAGAAGAACATACACCCCGAGTAGATCACCAACGTAGGCTGAACCCCTCTATGAAAGAGGTAGTTAAAAAAGAAATCATAAAGTGGTTAGATGCAGGTGTAATCTTCCCTATAGCTAGTAGTCAGTGGGTGAGTCCAATACAATGTGTACCTAAGAAGGGGGGGATGACTGTAGTAGTAAATGAGAGCAATGAACTGATTCCAACTAGAACTATTACAGGATGGAGAGTTTGCATGGATTATAGGAAATTGAATAAGGAAACAAAAAAAGATCACTTCCCTCTACCATTCATAGATCACATGTTAGATAGGATAACTGGTAGAGCTTATTACTGCTTTCTAGATGGTTATTCTGGATATAACCAAATCACCATAGACCCTGGGGACTAGGAGAAGACAACCTTCACCTGTCCCTTTGGAACATTTGCTTTTCGCAGAATGCCTTTTGGCTTATGCAATGCACCAGCAACGTTCCAAAGGTGCATGTTGGCAATCTTCTCTGACTTAGATGAATCCATGATAGAGATATTTATGGATGACTTCTCAGTCTTTGGTGATTCATTTACAAATTGTTTAGAGAACTTAGGACAAGTCCTGGCTAGGTGTGAGGAGACCAACCTAGTCCTTAATTGGGAGAAATGCCACTTCATGGTGGAAGAAGGGATAGTCCTAGGTCATAGAGTGTCTAGAGCAGGAGTAGAGGTCGATAGGGCCAAGATTGAAATAATAGAGAAGTTAGTGGAACCTCAGAATGTGAAAGCCATTAGAAGTTTCTTAGGACACGCAGGTTTCTATAGAAGGTTCATTAAGAACTTTTCTAAGATCTCCAAACCTTTGTGTGAGCTTCTAGAGCTGAATAAACCATTCATATTCTCTAAAGAATGTTTCTTAGCCTGGACAACCCTTAAGGAAGCATTAGTCAAAGCACCTATTATAGTAGGACCAAATTGGGACCTCCCATTTGAGATGTTATGTGATGTGAGTGACTATGGAGTAGGGGTTATGCTAGGGCAAAAGATTGACAAACTAACACACCCTGTATACTATGCTAGTAAGACACTTAATGAGGCATAATGTAATTACACAACCACTGAGAAGGAGATGCTAGCCGTATTATTTGCCTGTGAGAAGTTTAGGAATTACATTGTAGGCACTAGGACAATCGTGTATACAGATCACTCTGCACTAAAATACCTTATGAGGAAGGCTGATGCTAAGTCTAGGTTAATTAGATGGGTATTGCTGCTGCAAGAGTTTGATCTGGACATTAGAGATAAGAAAGGATGCAAAAATGTGGTTGCGGATCATCTTTCTAGATTGCAACATAATTGCGATAAAATTGCGGAAACCGCAATTTCTGATGCCTTTATCGATGAGCATGTCTTCGTGTTAGCACATCGTGATAACGATGAGGAACCTTGGTTTGCTGATATTGCTAACTTCCTTGCATCGCAGGTACTGCCAACTTTCAAGGGAGGCCAAGAGAAGAAGAGGTTCCTGCATGAAGCTAGGAAGTTCATATGGGATAATCCTACACTCTACAAGACATGTGCAGATGGTTTGCTGAGGAAGTGTGTGTCAGCTGCTGAGGCGAAGTCTGTGCTGCAGCACTGCCATACAGCCCCCTATGGTGGACATTTTGGTGGCCAAAGGACAGCTGCAAAGGTGTTCCAAAGTGGCTACTATTGGCCCACGATCTTCAAAGATGCCCACGAATACGCACACAGCTGTGATGAATGCCAGAGAACAGGTAACCTCAGTCGAAAGGATGAGATGCCTCTCACTTACATCTTAGAGTTGGAGCTCTTTGATGTGTGGGGCATTGACTTCATGGGACCATTTCCCCCATCAGCAGGTAACCTTTACATACTTGTAGCTGTAGACTATGTATCTAAATGGGTAGAGGCCATAGCATGTCCAAACAATGATGCCAAAACAGTCATTAAGTTCCTCAATAGACATATCTTCACTAGGTTTGGTACACCTCGTGCTATAATTAGTGATGAAGGGACACACTTTATTAATAAAGCTATGGAAAAAGTGTTGGCTAAATACAATGTTAGACATAGAGTAGCCACCCCTTATCACCCACATTCGAATGGACAAGCTGAAATATCAAATAGGAAGATTAAAAACATACTCGAAAAAGTGGTCAAACCCAATAGAAAAGATTGGTCGTTTAAACTCGAGGATGCACTTTGGGCATATAGGACTGCATATAAGACACCCCTAGGTATGTCTCCTTATAGACTTGTGTATGGCAAAGCATGTCACTTACCATTCGAATTGGAAATTAAAGCATTTTGGGCCTTGAAAGAACTGAATTATTGCGTGACCGATGCGGGAACATTGCGGTCTCTGCAATTACATGAGCTTGATGAGCTTAGACATATGTCTTATGAAAATGCTAAAATGTATAAGGAAAAGACCAAGATTTGGCATGACAGTAGACTTAGGATTAAGGACTTTAAGAAAGGCCAGCTTGTCTTGTTATTTAACTCAAGGTTTAGATTATTTCCAGGCAAACTTAAGTCCATATGGTCAGGTCCTTTTGTGATAACTAACGTGTTTGTTCATGGTGCAATCGAGATTAGGAACCTGCAGCACGGGCAACCGTTCATGGTTAATGGTGCACGATTGAAGCATTATTATGAGGAAGGAGATGTGAAGACTCTCTCGGCCTTCCTCTTGGCTGAAACTTGAGAATAAAACCGAGAGAGGACGAGTGATCACTGTGCTCGTCCATACGAGGCTATGCCTTAGTTTATTTTTTGCTATTCTTTCGGTTATTATTTGTGTATGTTTGTGTGTGATTTTTGTTACGAATTTGATGTTAATTTTATTTCTTTTAATAGGGGATCGAAAGAGGAAATCAAGGAGATGAATTCAGGATAAAAAAATCGGGGAAGATATTGGGCCAAATCGAAGATTAAGTTGAGAGAATATTGGCGATTAAATCCAGAAAAATCTCCAACGGCCATTTAATTGCGGTGGATTTGCTGAAATCGCAACAAAATAGCCGTTGGGATTTACATCATTACAAATAGCCGTTAGAACCGCCGTGGCCAGTACGCTTCCCTCATTCACTGAACTCCAAGAAATCTCTCTCCTTCTTCCTCTGCAATTCCTCTTTCCAGATTTCTACGATTCCACCATGGTGCTTACACGGGCTGAGAGATCTGCTTCCAGAAAGAAGGCCACTGAAGCTGAGGCAGCTGCGAGGGAGGCACTCCTTGCCTTGGCAGATGCCGAAGCCGCGCGAACCGAACGACTTCCCAAGCTACCTATCCGCAAGAAGAAGTGGAAGGTGGTAACGGAGATCCCTGCTGGGCCGTCTAAACCAGCAGGAACGCCCAAGAAGAGGAACTGGAGGATGGCTGTCGACGACGCAGCGATCAAGAAGAAGACTCCCACTGTGGAGAGTCAAGAAAGTGGCCGTCCATCCTACGAGACGGCCAGACAAAGCCTTTCTCCATCTCCACCAGCGCGAAGCCCCGAGCCTTCTCCATCTCCACAGAGCTCTAAACAAACTCCACCGCCGCAGAGCCTTGAGGCGTCACCAGTATCCCAGACGCCTGAGCCTGAAATTCCAAATGAAGAGCATCAAGAATCGGCGCAGGGCGATGAAGCAGCTGAGGAAGAAGAGGTCTTCTCTCCTTTGAGGGAAGTTTGCCCCAATAGCCAGGAAAGGGGGAAGATTCAATGGATGAAACGTTGGGGGATTGCCTCCAACAGATCACCACCAGGGCACGATTGAGAAAGAAAGCCACCAAGGTCATCAAGGCCAAACGGCCAAAAGCATCGAAGAAGTCCAAGAAAAGGAAGGACAGAGGTGAGCCGTCGTTGAAGAAGCTAAAGATCGAGGCTGCTGAATCAGCCAAAACAAAAGATAAGGGGAAAGCCAAGTTGTACCCCGAAGATGAACCTCAAACTGTGAGGTATGTGTCTTCTGATGCTGAGTCAAGAGGCACTGAATTGAGGAAACAGGACCTGCTCCATGAGAAGGGATTCCTTGACGCGTTGGCAGACCTGCCGCAATTCTTGCGCGCAGGGATCACCAACCATGGCTGGGAAGAGCTGTGCAGACCGCCCATCCCCGCCTACTCCAGCATGGTGTACGATTTCTACGCCAACCTGATGAACCCTGAGGATGGCTTGTCCGTGGTAAGAGGAATCGAGGTGGACTTCTCAGCCAAGGCGATCAATGAAGCCTATGGCCTCAAGGGGCAGAAGCACACTGATTATGCAAGGATCATTGATGCGCCAACTGAGGCTGTCCTGGAGGAAGCACTGAGGATCATCGGCCAACCTGAGGCAGCGTGGACGATTTCGCGCAATGGGAAGCACACTCTGATGAGTGCTACCCTGACGGCAAAGGCAGCTGTATGGTTTTCCTTCGTGCGAAGGCGGCTGTCCCCAGTGACTCACGAGACCACCATCAACCAAGGAAGATCGCTGCTGGTATATGCGATCATGAGGGGCCTCACGATCAATGTTGGCGAGGTCATTGCAGCCTCAATCGCAGACTGTATGCCAAAAAAGGTAAGGGTCCACTTTTCTTCCCCAACACAATCACTAAGTTGTGCTTACGTGCAGGTGTACCTATCGAGAGGATGGAGAGGCAGTTGGCCTACACGGGGCACTTGGAGCTGCCTACAGGCCTGAGGATGCGCAGGAAGGGGAACATGGAGTTTGAGCTAGACGGCCTGGCTGCTGCTCAATCCCTCTCTATGGCCTGCCTGATGGACCTGCAGAAGAAGATGGCTCAATGGGCTGAGTATGCTCAAGCGAGGGACAAGGATGTTGCTGACCAGTTGGGCTGCATCTTTCCTGAGTTCCCCACTGATTTGCTGACGCCATGGGCACCTCCACGAGCAAGGAGGGATGATGATGCGGACGTCTGAGTGCTAGTCTGAAGAGCACTCAAGGGAGTATTTCTGTTCCCTACAAAAAAAAAAACACTCTGCTTTCCGTTAAACTGTGTGCATGTTGCTATTTTGGAATCACTATTTGATCTGTCTTTAGTCTTTATTTTTGTTGTTTAGAATTGTTTAGTATAGTATGATGGTATCTGAATAGGTACATTGTTTTAGTTTCCTTTTTGTATAGCTGAGATGACTGGAAAGAGCATGCATAGGGGCCTTGATCACTGATATATCTGCCCTGTTATCCATTGCGAAATTATTGCGGAATCCGCAATTTTTATTAGTAATTGCATGTTTTTGACTGACTGATTAGCTAGGCTGGTTCTGTTTTAATTTTGTTCTTTTGCTACTGTCTTGACTACCTTATATAGCCTATCTATAAGCATGTTGGATGAGTGTCTTAAGGCACCTTTGATAGTTTAAATTAACCTCTTAAAATTGCTCAGCATGCGTAGCTTTAAGTCCTTCCCTGCCTGTTTTTACAAATTTCTGCTGCTGAGATATTTGCTTTGAGAATGTTCTGTCTATCCCTAGGACTGTTAGATTCTCTTTGTTTTGCCCTAGACTAGATGCTTCTAGGACAAGTTTGGGGGTGTGCCACCTCAAACACTCATTGGGGACAATGAGTAGTTTAAGTTTGGGGGAGGCCACCCTAGGCCTAGGAACATTCCTCTCTCCCTTTAAGCATAAGCATTCTTCTTCTCCTTTACAAAAAATGATGAACTGAAAAAAAAAATGAAAAATAGAATAAAGAGGGGTGTCTTTCTTAAGGTTGCTGAGTAATCAGTGCCAAGTGTGTAACCCACAAGTGGCATTGCATCAAAAGGCAACCAAAGGAGAGGCTCCACCAAAGTAAGAAAGAAAAGAAATAGGGAAGAAGAATGTATACCTAGGAGTTGCAACTTTGTGGCTTAGGTGTCCTGAATAAAAAGAACTCTGATCCTCAATTAGCTAAGCACAAAGTTGTAGCTTGTAGGGTTGTTTAGGGAGATGAATGTATGTCCAATGTAGTGATGCCAGGGCTTAGGTTGTTCTCTAAAAGTACTACTGTCACTGTTTAATACTAAGACTGGCATGACTCTAAGGAATCCTAGGTAGCTCAAAAGTAAAAATTAGAAGCATGTACTGAGTCTGGGGTAAAGCTAGGTAGAATTCGAAACCTTAGGGATAGTTGCACTATATGACAGAAGCAAGTAGATCAGCTGTAAGGAGTTAATGAAACAGTAGGATCATTAGGCGTGCGAAGTCAGAAGAAGCAAAATGAGAAGTTACTTGTAAACTTAGAAGTGTGCCACAGGACAACATTGCCATAGATAGAAACTTAGGGGAGTCAGCAAGTGGTTAGAAAGATAAAACAACAGCCTAAGTAAGTCCTTAGATTGCTCGAGGACGAGCAAAACCTTAAGTTTGGGGGTGTGTTACGTCTTCAAAAGTGACTATTTTAGGACTTATTTGCGTTAGGAAGTTGTGCATTTGTAAGTATTTTTGATAGGATTTAGCTTGAACCTATGCTTATATATGAGAATTAGAAGAAGGAAGCTAAATTAGGACTTGTATGCAAAAGGAAAGAAAAGGAATGAAAAACGAAGTTAGAAGAATGAAAACTGTGCATTGCGGAGGCATTGCGGAAACATTGCTAAAACCGCAATGTTTTAAGTGAAATCCGTAAGTTGGCTAACCTTTTTCTGTTGTGATCCGATATTTCAGGGATTCGTTCTTTCTCCTCCAGCCACGTAGAAGTACGACGTTGAGAATGGATGGTTCTCCTTGGCCCAATCGCACCTGCAGAATACTATAAAAGGAGGTCAAAGTGGAGGGTTGAAAGACATCCGAAAAGCGTAGACTTCTCAGTTCAACGCAGCTTCTTCCACTCTTATTCTCTCTTCCGTCTGTTGGTTTGAAAGGTTCAGCTATTGGAGTCGACAATCTGATAGGAAGGAGAGAAGATTCATCTTCTCTTCTGATTGGATTCATCCAAGCAAGGCTCGCCTTTCTCTCTATTCAGCCGAGGCGTTCGCAATCGAGAAGACCACGCACAGCTTACTGCTTTCTGTTTTAGTTTTCTACTTTCAGTACTGTTTGTTGTTATTTCCGTTCTATTAGCTACTCTATTCCATTTCGTTGTTTTCTGTCTTTGCTTCAGTGTTTCTAAGCCTTCATTTGTTCATTCAAACAATTGGTTAATCAACGTACAATTCATCATTTTGCAATTCCTTTAATCTTCTCTGCCTACTGTTTTTCCTTTCCTGTTTTGTCTTTAATCTTCTTCTAAGCATGTCTTCTTCATCCACTCTTTCTATTCTATCTGCATCCATGAGTAACTAAGTCACATAGGGGCATGCTAATGACAAGGCTATAGGCTAAAACACGTGAACCAAGCATGTAGGATAGCTCTCGAATGCATTGATTGTATGTAAGCTTCATCCCACGGGCAATTTCGATTGGCCATCCATTTTGTCCAAAGAACTCCTAACCTCCGGAAGGAGTAAGAGTTCAGAGTCATACACTCATGCTAGCCTCTCAAGGTAGCCAGAAAACGACCTAGGAATAGGCGTTTTCCTAGTACAAATCACAACTTACTGTTTTAACAAGATGCTTAAGACCTTACTTGGACATGAGTAAACTAAAGAATCTAATGCATGAAATCGGAAGATACATGAGAATGAGTTAGTTTGATGCATAGTGAGTTGATCTAATGCTTGAGAATCGTGTGAAAAAACCTATAGAGGAGTCGTTAGTAGCCCTTGTTTCCACATTTTACACACTTTCGCTGTTAGTAACATTGCGGTATAATTGTTGTTCTCGCAATTCCTTTAAGTTAAAATCTGCCTTAGCCATTTTTCCTCTTCGTTTAGTTATCTCTTCTCTTTGCATTTGAGTTTATCATTTACTTGCACTTGTTTATGCATCTATCCTTTACATAGTCCTTAGTAATTAGGCAACTTAAAACCAAATTTACCCCTTCAAATCCACCCATTCTTGCTTAACAATACACTTCGCGAGTAACTAAGAATAAATCTCTGTGGGAAAACGAATGAAAAAATACTTACTACTTGCTACAAGATCATGTATGCTTGCATGTTCTGAGTGCTCTCTTATTGCATATTCCTTTTAAACATTGAGCACGCAACACATGCCAATGACTATATACAAATAGATGTAACTGACTTAAACATAGCTGAAATAATGGACATACCTGTGAATAAACCTCAGCATGTTTGTATGACTACTGATTTAACTGAAAGATCCATGAGTCCACTGAAACCATCCATTGAGCATCCACCCCTATTAGATTTAAAACAATTGCATGATCATCTTAAATATGCATATTTAGGAGAGCATGATACTTTGCCTGTAATCATTTCGTCTAAATTAAGTAAAGAGCATGAAATTGCGCTAATATTGCTGCTTAAGCAACATAAAAAAGCTATTGCATGGACGATTGCTGACATTAGAGGTATTAGTCCTTCCTATTGCATGCATAAGATATTATTGGAGGAGGAACATACACCTAGAGTAGATCACCAACGTAGGTTGAACCCCTCCATGAAGGAGGTAGTTAAAAAAGAGATAATCAAATGGTTAGATGCAGGTGTAATCTTCCCTATAGCCAATAGTCAATGGGTGAGTCCAATCCAATGTGTGCCTAAGAAGGGTGGGATGACTGTAGTAGTGAATGAGAGTAATGAACTAATTCCAACTAGAACTATTACAGGATGGAGAGTCTGTATGGACTATAGAAAATTAAATAAAGAAACAAAAAAAGATCATTTTCCCTTACCATTTATAGATCAGATGTTAGATAGGATAACTGGTAGAGCCTATTACTGCTTCCTAGATGGTTATTCTGGATATAACCAAATCACCATAGATCCTGTGGACTAGGAGAAAACAACCTTTACATGTCCCTTTGGAACATTTGCTTTTCGCAGAATGCCTTTTGGCTTATGCAATGCACCAACAACATTCCAAAGGTGCATGTTGGCCATTTTCTCTGACTTAGATGAGTCCATGATAGAAATATTTATGGATGACTTCTCAGTCTTTGGTGATTCTTTTACAAATTGTTTAGAGAACTTAGGACAAGTCCTAGCTAGGTGTGAGGAGACCAACCTAGTCTTAAATTGGGAGAAATGCCACTTTATGGTGGAAGAAGGGATAGTCCTAGGTCATAGAGTGTCTAGAGCAAGAGTAGAGGTCGATAGGCCCAAAATAGAGATAATAGAGAAGCTAGTGGAACCTCAAAATATAAAAGCTATTAGAAGTTTCCTAGGACATGCAGGTTTCTATAGGAGATTCATTAAGAACTTTTGAAAAATCTCTAAACCTTTGTGTGAGCTTCTAGAGCTAAATAAGCCATTTGTCTTCTCAAAAGAATGTTTCTTAGCCTGGACAACCCTTAAGGAAGCCTTAGTCAAAGCACCTATTATAGTAGGACCGAATTGGGACCTCCCATTTGAGATGTTATGTGATGCGAGTGACTATGCAGTAGGGGTTATGCTAGGACAAAAGATTGATAAACTAACACATCCTGTATACTATGCAAGTAAGACACTGAATGAAGCACAATGTAATTACACAACCACGGAAAAGGAAATGCTAGCTGTAGTGTTTGCCTGTGAGAAGTTTAGGAATTACATTGTAGGCACTAGGACCATTGTGTATACTGATCATTCTGCATTAAAATACCTAATGAGGAAGGCTGATGCTAAGCCTAGGTTAATTAGATGGGTATTGCTGTTGCAAGAGTTTGATCTAGACATTAGAGATAAGAAAGGATGCGAAAATGTAGTTGCGGATCATCTTTCTAGATTGCAGCATAATTGCGATAAAATTGCGGAAACCGCAATTTCTGATGCCTTTATCGATGAGCATGTCTTTGTGTTAGCACATCGTGATAACGATGAGGAACCTTGGTTTGCTGATATTGCTAACTTCCTTGCATCGCAGGTACTTCCAACTTTCAAGGGAGGGCAAGAAAAGAAGAGGTTTCTACATGAAGCTAGGAAGTTCATCTGGGACGATCCTACACTTTACAAGACATGCGCAGACGGGTTGCTGAGGAAGTGTGTCTCAGCTGCTGAGGCGAAGTCAGTGTTGCAGCACTGCCATACGTCTCCCTATGGTGGACATTTTGGTGGCCAAAGGACAGCTGCAAAGGTGTTCCAAAGTGGCTACTACTGGCCCACGATATTCAAAGATGCACATGACCATGCCCACAGCTGCGATGAGTGTCAAAGGACATGTAATCTCAGTAGGAAAGATGAGATGCCTCTCACTTACATCTTGGAGTTGGAGCTCTTTGATGTGTGGGGCATCGACTTCATGGGACCATTCCCTCCTTCTGCAGGTAATCTTTACATACTCGTAGCTGTAGACTATGTATCTAAATGGGTAGAAGCCATAGCATGTCCATCGAATGATGCCAAAACAGTCATTAAGTTCCTTAATAGGCATATCTTTACAAGGTTTGGTACACCCCGTGCTATAATTAGTGATGAAGGGACGCACTTTATTAATAAAGCTATGGAAAAAGTGTTAGCTAAGTACAATGTTAGACATAGAGTAGCAACCCCTTATCACCCACATTCGAATGGACAAGCTGAAATATCCAATAGGAAAATTAAAAGCATACTTGAAAAAGTGGTCAAACCTAATAGAAAAGACTGGTCATTTAAATTGGACGATGCACTTTGGGCATATAGGACTGCATATAAAACACCCTTAGGTATGTCTCCTTATAGGCTAGTGTATGGAAAAGCATGTCACTTACCATTCGAATTGGAAATCAAAGCCTTTTGGGCCTTAAAAAAGCTGAATTATTGCGTGACCGATGCGGGAACATTGCGGTCTCTGCAATTACATGAGCTCGATGAGCTGAGACATATGTCCTATGAAAATGCTAAAATGTATAAGGAAAAAACTAAAATTTGGCATGATAGTAGACTTAGGATCAAGGACTTTAAGAAAGGCCAGCATGTCTTGTTATTTAACTCAAGGTTGAGATTATTTCCAGGCAAACTTAAGTCCAGATGGTCAGGTCCTTTTGTTATAACTAACGTGTTTGTTCATGGTGCGATTGAGATTAGGAACCTGCAGAATGGGCAACCGTTTATGGTCAATGGTGCACGTTTGAAGCATTACTACGAGAAAGGAGATGTGAAGACTCTCTCGTCCTTCCTCTTATCTGAAGCTTGAAAATCAAACCGAGAGGGGACGAGTGATTACTGTGCTCGTCCATGTGAAGGCTATGCCTTAGTTTTTTTTTTCTTCGTATTTCTTCGGTTTTTATTTTGTGTGTTTAGGTGTGATTTTTATTACGAATTTTGTGTTAATTTTGTACATTTTAATAGGAGATCGAAAGAGGAAATCAAGGGAAAAGAATCGATGGAGAAATCAGGCCGAATCAAAGATTTAGTTGTTTGAATCTTGGGATTCAAATCAAGAAAATCCCCAACGGCCAACCCATTTAATTGCGGTAGATTTGCTGAAACCGCAACAGAAAGAGCCGTTGGGATCCACTTGATTACAAATAGCCATCAAATCAGCTGTGCCCCCTACGCTTTCTTCATTCGTTGGACTTCAAGAATCACTCATCTTCTTCCTCTGTATCTCCTACCTTCAGATCTCTCCAAACCAACAATGGTGCTTACACGAGCTGAGCGATCTGCCTCCAAAAAGAAGTCACCTAACGCAGAGGAAGCTGCGAGGGAGGCATTGCTCTCCTTGGCAGATGCCGAAGCTGCGCAGCCCTCCCGACCGCCTAAGCTTCCAGTACGCAAGAAGAAGTGAAAGGTGGTGACTGAGATCCCTGTTGGTCCATCTGCGCCAGTAGGTGCGCCAAAGAAAAGGAAGTGGACGGTGGAGGTGGAGGATGCACCCATCACAAGAAAAACTCCCAGCGAGGGGAGTCGAGGGAGTGGCCGCCCATCATACGAGACGGCCAGACAAAGCCCTGAGCCATCTCCACCTTCACAGAGCCCTGGGCCATCTCCACCTTCACAGAGCCCTGAGCCATCTCCATCTTCGCAGACGCCAGAGCCTGAAGTTCCGATCGCAGAGCACCAAGAATCAGTGCTGAGCGAAGAGGCGGCTGAGGAAGATGAAGTCTTCTCCCCTTTGAGGGAAGTCAGCCCTGATAGCCCAGCGGAGGGGGGAGCAGAGACTCGATGGATGAGACGTTGGGGGACTGCCTCCAGCAGATCACCACCAGGGCACGGCTGAGGAAGAAGGCGCCCAAGATTGCGAAGGCCAAGCGGCCAAAAACTTCCAAGCGATCCAAGAAGAAGAAGAAGATCAGTGGTGAACCTTCTTTAAAGAAGCTGAAGGTTGAGGCTGCTGAATCAGCCAAGGCAAAGGAGAAGGGGAAGGCAAAATTGTACCCCGAAGACGATCCTCAAGCCGTGCGGTATGTCTCTCAAGATGCAGAGACCAGGGGCACTGAATTGAGGAAGAGAGACATGCTCCATGAGAAGGGGTTTTCAATTAGTTTTGTTAAGTTCTCCTATGATCATGCGTAGCTAGAATTAGAAAGGTTGCTGAGATGAATCTATAGGGCATAACAATGTGAATTCAGCATGTAAATGAGCATGAGTGCATTGAATGAATGTGAACTTCATCCCATGGACATTTTCGACCGGTCATCCATTTTGTTCTAAAGAATTCCTAACCTCTGGAAGGAGTAAGAATTCAGAGTCATTCATTCATGTTAGCCTTTCATGATAGACAAAGAGTGGTCTAGGAATAAGGACTCTCCTAACACGTTCTATAGCATGAGCATATAAATAGATTCCTAAAACTTACTTGGATACGAGTAACTTAAGAGTCTAAAGCATATAATCGGAAGATGTATGAGATCTAGCTAAAACGATGCATGTGATGTTTGTTTGCTGTTGAATGATCATGATTTCTGCCTATGGAGGATTCTTAGCCAACCTTGCTGCTTTCATCTTAAACTTTACTTGCTGTTAATTTGTTGCTAATCCATTGTGAGATTATTGCGAGAGCCGCAATCTTATTTTCTGCCTTTATCTTAGATTTCACTTGTCAATCCATTGCTAGCTTATTGCAAAAGTATTGCGAGATCCGCAATACTATCTTTCAATAGTGTAGTTCCTTACCTTATTTTGCATTGCTGTAACTTTGTGTTTTCCTTGTGTCCTTTACAATTTTGTGTCTCAAACCAAAATCCATTCATTTCTGGTTACCTTAACTAATTTAACACGCATAAAATCGGCATTTACTCAACTTAGTCTCTGTGAGAAATCGATATAAAACATACTTATCACTTGCTGCAGACCATGTATACTTGCATGATCTGAGTGCTCTTCGCACCTAATTTACATACACACTGAGCACCCAACAGTCACCAAGTCGTCCTTAGTCAGACGCTTGAGAGCTACAGACGAGGGCATTCTAACAGTGCTACCAGAAGTAGTAGAGCCTCGAGCCATTGGTAATTAGAAATAGAAGAAGACAAAGAAAGAAGAAAGAAGAAGGCGAAGAGAAACTCAGAAAACCCTTCATCCCCCCTTCGAATTTAAACCATCTCGAAGGATGAACCCGGACCGCACATTCATCAAAGGTTTGGATCTCACCTAGGGCAGACTAATCGTCGTCCCTCGGGCTAGGCGACACGTCAACATGACGTTGATTCGTCTCTCCAACGGTGAGAATACGCGTCATCCTCTCCTATGTGTGACGCACTGATAGCCTCCCGAGGCACTTCAGTATCTTACACTGGTTTAGACCACCGAGAAGGTCGACAAGCGGCGAACCTACCCGCTGGTGGGGCCAATTTTACGGGCTACTTCAGCCACGCGTCACCCGCTGACGTCACACCCACTCCCCAAGGAGTGGGGGCCACCGCACCAAGCCCCAGACGAACCGCCCACTAGAGGCCGACCCTGAAACTTCGGTGGATGAAGCTTGTTATAGCTGACGAAGGCAGGCTGTCGTCATACCACCCCTCGATCAGCACGAGATGTGACCGACAAGACAGCCTGCCACGACTAACGAAGAGGCGACACAACAACACCCCTAATTCTCTAGGGAATCGGAGAACGACGATTGTGGCCATCATGACAGGGCACGTGGACCCAACCCCGGTTGGTCCGCACCCCCTCACCCCGGTCCAAGCACTCGTCCGAAGGCCAAGGGACTGGGTCGGTCAGGGAACCTTCCTTCACCGCCAACTATAAATGCTCTTCTTGTTCAAAGGGAAGGGAGGAGGGGTAACTCTACCCTAAACTCTCTCTCTACTACTCCTAGTTATGCTCAGATCTCTTTGACTTAAGTATCGGAAGTCCGTGGGCCAAGCCTATTGATATAGAAGGTCCAAAATCTTACGCCAACATAAATTATTAATATGGAATGAGTCATCAACGACCAAAAGAACATACAAATAAGATTATTGATATAGAACATTCTAAGATTTAATGGATTTTTTTCAAACCATGCCGTGGCAAGATATTTGTCTTTGGAGTAGATTTTCGAAAGTCATTCCAATGCTTCCCAAAGCTACTAAAGAATAAATTGTTGCTGCTAGCTTAAGTAGACGGTATCTATGAAATAAAATGCATAATATATAGTTACAAATAAATATGAAGACAAAACATAATTCACTTTTTACAGAGTTCATATGTTGAAAATGGAGATGAATTACATATACCGAAGATGACTTTATAGAATTTCTAAAGAAAACTAATACACAACTTTGGCCCCGTTTGGGGTAGCGTTTGAAGGTGATTAAAGTGATTTTTAAATAATTTTAACAGTTTTTTTTTTTTGGTAAATCTGATTTTATATTAATTTAAATCAAATCACTTTTTTAATTCCTTGCTTTTCTAAAATCTGATAAAGAGTAGCTTTTGAAATGAGATTCCCAAACAATCTGCTGCCTCTTCCAACTAACTTTCATAATTTCTATTTTATCCCTCCATAACTTCCATCTTCTCCCACGATCCATTCGTTCAAAACAAATTCATCAATTTTTTTTTCCTACTTCCAATTCTATTTTTTTGGAAACTTTTTTTCAAAGACAACTCTATATTTTTGTTCTATAATTTTATTGAAGTAATATATAATTTAAAATGGTAGATAAAATTAAAATTAAAAATAAATTAACATTAATTTATTTTTCTTATATATTTTTTTAATTAAATTTGAAATAATAAAAATTATTTGTCACACTATTTTATCAAAATAAATTTAATTAAAAAAATTAAATTTTGTTTTAATTCTTTGAAATTATATGTCTATTTTGGTCATTATAGTTAAATCTCTCAAATTTCGGATTAGTTTACCAAACATTACCACCTATTTTTTTAGGTTTAAAATTGAAATTTACCAAACACTTATTTACTTCTCGGTACAGCTGATTTTTCTAAAAGCCCAGCTAGAAGCAATTATTTTCAAAGTCACCGCAATCTCAAACAGAGCCTTTGTCAATGATAGAATATTAGAGTTGATAAATAATATTTATGTCGACCTTAAAATCAAGCCCAATAACATAACAATATCACAGAATGCAATTCTTGCAATAACAAATAACCAACTTGATCAATTAAATAGAATGTTGATGGACATCTTTCTGGTTTTGAAAGCATGATATTCTTTAGTTAATTTTGATAAGGGAATATATGGTACTAACAATTATTATCAAGAACCAATTTTGAATGCCAAATCAATACCTACACATAAAGTAACTTTAAAAGTCAATTGTTGAATTATGTTTCTTGAAATTTAAACCTATGTAATAGTTTGCAGCATGCAACAACTATTTGATATAACGAGGGAGTGAGCGCATTGCCTAAATAGTTCAGAGTGGAGGTTCGATCCTGCACTTGTTCAAATTTTTTATTTTTTATTCTATCAAACAACCACTTGACTCAAAGGGTGAGCACATCACCTAGATAGTCCAGAGAGTGGGAGTTGTTCCTGCACCTGTAGATCTCTTTGACTAGTTCAAACCACTTGGTGTAACAGGTGAGTGAGTGCATCACCTCGATAATACAGAATGGGGGTTCGATCGTGCACAAGTTACATTTTAAATGTTTTTATCAACCAATTACTTGGTGCAACGGGTGAACATCACCTAGATAACTCAAAATGGGAGTTCATGCATCCATTATTACCACTCAAATTTTACTTTTTTTAAAAATAAAAAAAAATGGCGTCGCCCGGACTCGAACCGGAGACCTTCAGTGTGTTAGACTGACGTGATAACCAACTACACCACGACACCAGATGTTATTTTAAATCTGTAGTTATCAATAAGTTGGTCTTTGAAAATTTTGGGATTATATGATAAAGCATGTTGGAAAACGGCCTCTATCTTCAACTTCCAGTGGGATTCATCATCGTTCAATCAGAGCAGAGATGCTCGATTCGCCGTCCCTTCACTGCCGCTTCACCACGACATGGCCGTCGTTGCTACTGCCACTGCCACACAGTTTCCATAACAACTCCCTTCTTCTCCCAACATCATGCAATCCCAATTCAACAAAATTCCACTCACCCCATTTCAATTCATCTCTTGTTCATGGCCCAGGACGAATGGCTTTTCCCGTTCTTGCACTGAACAAGTCTGGGAAAGGCGGCATTCGCCTCAATGAGCAAGGTGATTCCGACATTGAGTTCGATGAGGATGATTTTGAGGACGAGGACGAGGACTTGGACGAGGATGAGATGCTTTTGCCCTTAAAGAACATGAGAGAACGGAGGCCTCGTGGATTTGGTCAAGGGAAGGAGTATGACACCTCCATTGAAGACGAATTGCTACAGGAAATTGAGAAGAGTAGGGCTGCTCAGGCTGCGAATATCAGTAAGCTCAAGAATCAGTCTTCTTCCGAGCCTGATTCTGGTAGAAATGTCGCACGGATAGAAGGTCACTCTCAATTTCCCTCAATTTATAAGTCTCTGTTCATGTTCTTTAGCTTTTCTCCTTAAACTCGCAGCCTCTATTTCTGGTTATAGTATAGACATTTGCCCAGAAAGATTAAGAGAGAAGCGCTTTACTAATTATAGGCAAAATTAGAATGTAGATTTTGAATCTATGCTTGTCTGCCTCATTTAGTCATTTTCCATATGCTTCTGTCATGGTTGCACATTCATCTTAAGCTTCTCTTAGTGTGTGGGTCTCTAATCTAGGAGGAGTTTCTCAGCTACCCACTATGGATTATGACCGTAAAAGGCCTACATAGGACTAGTGGTGGTGTCTTGGCATGGAAAGAAGAATTGTACCAATATTCTACCCAAATAGCTATTGAGCCCAAAGATGAGGTTTCTCATGAGTAAAACAATGCTTTGTTTCAAGATAGTGACCCTTGTCCCTTGGGCCTTGTGTGAAACCAATTCCTTCCAAGAGCGGAAATTATTCAATGTCACCGCCAGATTATGGTTGTCCCTCTGAACTCTATGATGCATGGTTCAAATATAATTTTAGGTTTCTCTCGTACAACCAATGATATAAAACTACCAACCACATTGTTCTAGTCTCTTCCGATAATTTCTCCTTCAAGAGTGACTTATGAAGAGTTTCATGCCAGTGAATAGGTATCACAGAGGAAGAAAGTGTGGGTAGTTGGTAAGTTAATCCTGAACAACAACGATTGTATCCTTCTCATTAGTGGGGTAAGCCTTCTATGAATAATGAAATCCATAGTTATCTTATCTCCTCTTAAGATTTTATTGGACAAGAGAATGGGTTACAAAATCCAGGTTGGGAGAGTGATAAATTTTTGTGAAGTTGGCGAACTTCATAGTGACCAATAAAGAAGCTTACGGTTGTCCCAATCCAACCAAGAAAAAACCAGTCTACAAGGACCGAAAAATCTTAAAGCACCATGTGTGTCCACTGATAGGGCTAGCGGGTGTTCTTGATGTCGTAGTTCTAGTTGGATGATAAAGGCCACGTAGAATGGCACTCTGTCCTTTATAAGTCGAAGTTTCCCTAGCTAGATAAAATGCTTGTGGGCTATGTGCAGTGCACTATTTTTCAATTGAGGTATAGTTCCCCAAAAAGTTGTTTTGCTTTACTAGTGAACAGTGTTTTAAAAGGCGCGCCCAGGCTTGCGTCTAGGCGCAAGGCGCAAGTTAGGCGCGCGCCTGGGCATTAAACCCCTCATTTATGCCCTAAAGCGCACTAGCTTTATCAACTATTAAAAAAAAAAAAATTAACCCGGTCAGCGAGACCCCGTAACGAACTAGTCGTAACGGGTCATAACATATTTAAGGCATTCCAACTAATCCTAAAGGTTTTTTTTTCATATTTCCACTTTAACCATGCTATCTCTTCTTTATATTTTTTTATATTTTTTTTCTGTACAAAGTGCGCCTCGCAAAATAAAGCCCGCACTTTATTGTGCGCCTTGCGCCTAGGCTCCAGAGGGTCTTTGCGCCTTAGTGCGTCTTGCGCCTTTTAAAACACTGTTAGTGAATGTGCAGAATCCCATAGTTGAAAGTGGGTCCAATGCCTTACAAGTATGCAATAAGCTACTTTTCTTGCACTGCATGATATTTTCCCCAATGCCTACCCTTGACTTCTTGCACTCTGCCATTAATGGTTTATGAAAGTTAGTCGGCTCAAATTGGGGGGATGCTCATGGCCGGTTTTGTTTTTGTTTTGTCACATCAGCTTCCTTATTCCACTAAATCGGTTCTTTTAAAGTTGTGATTCTACTTTTACCTAATTAAACCAAGGAACCCTCTTAGTTCTTTGAAAATCTTGATGTTGGCCAATTCAAAATATAGCTTAGAAGGATTTTCTTTTGTTTATTTGGAGAGAACAGAATGCTCGAATCTTTCGGGATGTTTCTTCTTCTTTTGATCGGGTTATGGACTTAATTATTTTTAACACTTTGTATTGGTGTAAATGTACACCCTTTCTCCAATTCTAGTTTTTTCTCAATTTTTCGCTAATTGGCTCGCATTCTTGTAATCACCTTTAGGTGCTCGAGCTTATGCTCTTTTTCATTCATCAATGAAATCGTTTCTTATTAAAATAAAAAAAAAACACATTTCTTGGCATTAACTTGGTTTTGGAACTTCGTTTGTTGGGCTTGTTTTTTGTATGCCCTTTTATTATTTCATTCTTCTCAATGAAAATTTGGTTTCTTACAAAGAAAAACAAAAAAAAATGAAAAAAAAAACTTAGATGACCTATATGTCACTCTCCAAATTCTTGCTGTAGATCAAGATATATCATCAACGAAAACCAAGAACTAATGTAAAATCTCTAAGAACTCACTAATTTCAATCATAATCAAGTTTTGGACAAAAGGAAGTTTCATTAATGCACAACATCAAACACGGAATAACTCTACCAAAACTCACATTTTGTTTTTTAAAAAAGAAAAAAAATAGTGTTTTAGTGTCATTTTTCTTTGAAATCCTATTAGTTTCATATTGGACATGTTTTATGATTCATTGGAGGTACGCTCTTTTTCAGTAAAGTCACTAACTCGATAATTGGCCTTTTCGACATCTTTGGAAAAAGAGGTTTTTCGTGCCCTTTGGAAGGCTAGAAGTCCGAAAATAATTAGCATTTTGGTTTGGATCATGCTCAATCGTAATCTCAACTCGGCTGAAATTTTGCAAAGGAAACTTTCTTCTCATTGTCTTATGCCCTCAGCCTGTGCTTTATGTCTTTTGGGTGGGGAGTCTCTCAATCATATTTTTTTTAGTACATTTATGCTCGCGCTTGTTGGTTCAAGATTTTCTCCTTTTTTAACCTACATTGGATCTTCTCAGACATTTTTAAGGACAATGTGATTTCATTGCTTAATAGTCCTTCTTTGGGTTCCAAAGCATTATATTATGGTCAAATGCAGTCAAAGCATTACTTCCAGAGTTATGGGTGGAAATAAATTGCAGGATTTTTCAGAACAAACATCTCTTATGGGTTGATGGTCTTGATTCATATCGTTTGAAGGCTTCTTCATGGAGTTCTCTATCAAAGCATTTTGAAGCTCTCTCTATTCAGGATATTGTTTGCATTCGAATGCGTTTATTTTTCATGATTAGTTTTTTGTTGTATTATCTTTATTTGCTTTCTTCTCACTCCCTAGGGAGTTTGTTTCTTCTGAGCACTAGTCTCTTTTCATCTCTTCAATGAAAAGTTCCGTTTCTTGTTAAAAAAAACACGAGTGATGAAAATACTTTTACTAACGATTCTTCGGACGAAAACCTATTTGGAGGTAAATATTGCAACACTTATTCAAGACTCAAGTTTAAGGTAAAAATGACAATTATTTTTCAAGTTTAAGGTAAAGATTGCAATGTCGAAGTTTAAGGTGCAATTCATGAAATTGAAAGTTTAGGGTAAATTGATATACCTTGCCAAGTTCAGGGTAAAATATGGTTTTTTTTTCTCTCAAAAATAGAAATACCACAAGTCATAGTATTAGACTTCTAATTATTATGCTGCAATAATATAGAAAAAAAAAAAATTCTTTTTCTGATCACATCATGCCTGATTTTTAGCCAAACTGTTGCAAGAAATCCACTCTAGACTTGTATAATGGATAATTATTGATGAAGTTTTGTCATTCTAATTCTTTTCCTTGTCAATTTTAGTTTGATCTAACCTTTCAGTACCATGCATTTCTTCAGCTCCAGAAATTGTTAGTACTGGAGTTCGTGTACGCATTGTCAACCTTCCTAGAAAGAAGAACATTCACAGAGATCTCATGGTGGCTTTTAAAGAGTTCCCTGGAATAATCAATATAACTCCTGCAGTCCTTGGAAACAAGAAGACTAGGGATCCAATCTGCAAGGGTTTTGCATTTGTTGATTGCAAGTCTAAAGGAGATGCCATAAGGTATGTTTTGGATGAGAGGAAATTATAGAAGCAATAGAAATTTAGCTCTAATATTTTCATACGCAAGTTTAGCTTCGGAATACCAAAATTATTTAGACAAAAAAAGGTAGTGTAGCAGCAATAAATTTGGTGAAGTGCATTCTTATTGTAAAACTAGTCAAGTGGTTAAATGTGTCGGGCTGATTCTTCTTATAACTACTGAAGGTTTTAAAACAAAACAAAAAAATCTTTGGAGAAAAGTAGGGGAAGGACACATTAATTCAATTGGTGTTGAGTGGATTTCCTTCATATGGCAATTGCCTAAAAATGGCACCGTCAGGAACCTATGGGAATCAATCTCTCTTTGCCTCCCGATTTTTTGTTCTTTCACCACCTTTTCAGTACGGATGGCAGTAGAGTCTAGATTCTGGTAGTATCTTTCGTTTAGTTTTAAACCTCTCTCTTTACACCACTTCTTTGATCTCTATCTCTATCTAAAAAAAAATTGAGTCTCCTCTTGTTTCTTGTTCACAAGTTGGAACAAACTCCTTTGATTTTCGGTTTCTGTAGGGCTCTCCTTGATCAAGAGATTCAGGAGTTAGCTTCTTTTTACTTCAACCATTGGTTCTTTCATCTAGGTATAGACATAGACAACACTTTGTGAGCCTTTCGTTGTACTTTGTTCTTTTATCTTCTTAACAAAAGTTGGCTTTCCTTTAAAAAAAAACAATTGTGTTCGCTACTTACATTTGTACATTCTGAGATCATCACATCTGTACATGTTTTGGCATCACGCTTATGAATGGTTTCTAGGTTTCTAGGTTTCATATAAGACATGGCACAACATTCATAAATTGGTAAAAAGAGTGACGTTCATTTCTTCCTCAGTTTTTTGCAAGCATTTTCTGGACGACATCTTACATTTGGAAGGGTTCAGAAAGAAATAAAATGTGAGATAATACATCGACAAACTTCCAGTTCTTCTCAAGAAATTTCGGTGGGTAGTACCAATCATTCTCGACTAACTATTCTCCAAGAGGAAGCAGAGCAAGTTGCTGACTTGGACATGGATTTAGCTGGTGAAGTCATAAGAACAAAGGTGGAGGATATTGAAGAAAATCTGGCATCTGACAGTGAATTACATTCGGATGATGAGGATGGTAATGGTGCAGAATCAATTTCAGATTCCAAAATTCGGTCAGCATCGCAAAAGGAACTAGAGAAAATCGATGAACTAGAAGAAATTCTTCCTCAACGAACAGAGGAAACAATCGATGAACTAGAAGAAATTCTTCCTCAACGAACAGAGGATGTTCGTAGGGAAATTCCACCTATCAAAGGGAAAACTAAGGTTTCAAAGAAGAAAAAACCTAAAGAAAAAGGAGAGAAGAAATCATTGATAGGAATTCCAGGATCTGCAAAAAGGTTATGCTGCATCAAGTGATTGTTTAAAACATGTTTTTACATTTTATGCTATGAAGAATTAACTAAATGTGCTTTCAATGTTAATGCAGATTAAGGATAAAGGAGAAGGCCGTCTTAACTGACGTGTACTCGAGATATGGAAATAAACCAGCTTTGGTTTCAAAAGAAGGGAACTAACAGGAGTGGATATTCTACGATATCGAGAACGTAAGAAGTTAACAAAAAATTCATATGAGTTGTGATTGCAATTGCATAAACTTGATTTTCTGGGTGATTGTGATTATACCAATCAAATTTGTTCAGTTAGACCGTCCCTCTTCAATGGACTTATGATTCTTGAGTTTTGGTCTTATTCCAATATCCAACTCATCCCCTTGCCAAATTCCTGGTTCATTGACTGAAATATCTAGTGAAGTCCTAATTCATTTGTGATTTGTTCAATTTGATTTCTCATTATTTATATGCTGCAGCAGATAAGCGGACAACGGGCACATCAACAGTTGCGTCTCTCGCCTTGATCTTACGTAGTGATATGTCGAGTCAAATTCGTGCAGAGAATGAGAATTAGGGGTTAAAATAGTTGGAATGACCTACCATTCAGGAAGAGTTTTGTTTAGGAAGCAATATGAAGTTGGTAACAGTTGAGAGTTTTTCAACTTTGGAATCCAGTTATTTGGTCTGTAAAATTGTGCAACCCTCGAATCCAATGCCAATCCGACTGCCTAACATTTAGATTCAATTGCTTTTGAGTTATTTGCATCGTTTATGAAGGCAATAACTGTATTTAGATTCATTTTAACTGTAAATCAATTGCTTTTTCTTCTCTTCAGTCTTCTCATTCTCTCGCTCTCTTCAATGGTTGTGTTTTCCGGTGATCTTCTATTTCAAAATATAAGTATTATTTTTCGTTTATTTCCCCTCTTTTTCCTTGCCTTTTATTTTGATTATTTCTCTGTTTTTCTGCCTGTCTTCTCTTCATTTGTTGGGTATTTTTCTCTCTCTTATGATTTCGTTTTTATTTGTAAAAATGATATTTTCATTCACTTTTACATTTATGACCGATAAATTATGTCATATTTGCAAATACTTTTAATACTTTTAGATTGTACTAGATTTGCTATTATTTTGTGTTAGATTATCATATATGCAATTGTCATTGATAAATTGTGCCATATATATATATATATATATAGGGGTGGACCCACACGGTCATGATTGGGGGGCCAAAAATGATATTATATAAAGAAAAAAAGTTATCCCAAAAATATCAAAAGTTCGAAATTTCCACATTATGGTGACTTTACAAATTTTTTATAGGTGTTAAGAATAAGTAAATGTACCAAAGACTTTGTAACTACCATCAAATAATTTAACTCAGATGTCTTATCAAATAGAAGAAGAGAAAAAAAAAACGTTAAATTACGAGTTTAGTCCTTGAACTTTAAAGTTTGGTCTATTAGATTCCTCAACTTTAAAAAGTCTCTAATTGGTCAATAAATTTTCAATTTATTATTTTAATATGTCCCTAAACTTTTAATTTTGTTTCTAATGAATACTTGAATTTTAAAAAATTATCGAATAAGACAAATATTTATATTAAACTTAAAATTGAAAAAATTGAAGACCTATTAGATACAAAATTAAGAGTTGAAGATATATTGAACACTTTTTAAGGTTTGTGAGTCTATTAAACACAAAATTGAAAGTTAAAAAACTTATTAGACATTTTGAAGAAAACAAAATCAAGAAAAAACACAAATATAATGTGAACCTATTTCCAAAATTTATAAGCGTGTTAATATAGACTAAATCACTTTTGAAAAAGTTGACAAATAAACTAATAGTAGAGATCAATTTTAAGATTTGTTGAAAATATAAAGAATAAATTTGAATATTTATGGCTCGTTTGATAACGTTCCCGTTTCTTGTTTCCTGTTTCTGTTTCTCATTTTTTAAGAAACAGACTTGTTTGATAACTGTTCTCGTTTCTTGTTTATAAATTTTGAGAAACGTTTCTAAAAAAATGGAAAAATTTGAGAAACACCAAAAAATTGTTTCTTCTGTTTCGTTCCCATTTATAAACTTCAGTTTCTTTTTAAACAAAAAAGTGTGGTTGGTTTGTTGGCAAGAGATGGCTTTAGATATGCCCTTTACATTCAAGGTTTGGGTTCAAATCCTAGAAGTTTCATTTTTTTTTTTTTTTTTTATCTTTTCTTCCTCTTAATTTTGCAGTATTTTTTTTTATATATTATTTTAATTTTGAATTTTGCCATTTTTTGTTTGTTTGTTTGAGAATATATTAATATTAATGTGAACCTAATATTAATAATAAGTCTTTTATCCTATTTAGCTACGTTAAAATGTTTATTTATTAATTTAAGTGTATATTTTTTTTTTTTTTTCATAAATATCTATCCACATCGACATTTTATCGATATTTTTTTCATCAACATTTCCATAAAATTGAGACATTGATATTTTCATCAACATCCACATTTCAAACTTTGCAAATAAGCATTTCACGGTTTTTAAATAAGTTTAATTTTTTTACTATTAAATATTAGATTCACAGTAATTATATTTTAGTTATATAACGTCAATTTATCTAAAATATATTTGAAATGTCAATTCACCTCTCATGTCGATATTAAGTTCATTGACACATGAAAATGTCGATCAAGATGTATACACGTGGACGAAAATTTACACGATTCATAACAAATAATGACAAATTGACAATGACTTCGAGATTTTAGAGAACAGAGACATCATCCATAAATGTTTAACTACCGACATTTCTCACTCCAAAATGTTATAGAATGTTGTTTTGGTGTGTAGAAGACTAAATTCCCTATTCTTAAACAAATGTCTCCTTACCCGGTTAACACACAAAAACATATATCAAATCAAATTTGGGTAACATTTGAAGTATAAATACAATTTTATGGTTGATTTTAATTTTGCATCGAGACTTATTTGTATTCGATTATGTAAACTTTGGATAGCTTTTTTGTATATATATTTTAATGCATGTCATATATTTTTTATATTATGTATACTAAATTATATTTAAACTATAAAAAAGAAAAAACATAAAGAAAAGAAACAATTAACAAAATATAATTATCGATCTATTTTTTTTTCAAGACACAAGAAAGAAGAAACGTTATCAAACAAGTTTCTGTTTCTGTTTCTTTTTTTTTAAGAAAAAAAAACAGTAGTCGTTATCAAACATGTTCATGTTTCTAGTTCTCAAAAAACAAGGAACAAGAAACGGAAACGTTATCAAACAGACCCTTAATAACACTGACTAAAATAAAACAATTCTCAAAATAGAGAAACTAAAATGACATTTCAAATTTTTTAATATAAATATATAAGAAAAAAAATGAAAGTTGAAATAATAATAAAAAAATTATTTTCTTAATGATAAAAAAATATATTAAAAACTAAACATAAAATGTTGTTAATCATTCATTTACATTAAAATATATATATATATATATTTTAAAAATAAATGTCTATATATTTTTAAATTAAAAAAATAATAACCTATTATAAATATATATATAAATAATATAAAAATTAGAAGAAATATGTATGGAAAAAAAAAATAGACAATTTAAAACATATTTTTTTTATAAATATATATATAAACATAAAAGAAAAGTAGAAAATATGTACTAAAAAAATTCCCAATAGATTTCGAACTCAGAACCACACAAAAAAAAACCAAGCATCAACGCTAATAGGCCAATACAAAATTACATTACCATTAAGGGGGCCAGATTATATAAAATTCTAACACTATATATTTTAAAGCAAAATTTTTACCTACGTGTATGGAAAAATTCCAAAATTTTGAAAATTTTGGGGGACCATGGCCCCCTCTAATCTCTACAGGTCCGCCCCTGTATATATGAGATCAACAAATGTAGGGATGAAACTCAAACCTCCATTGAACTATGCTTTGATTGACAATTATGCATTTATGTTTTATTGATTATCTTATTAAAATTAGTGTATAAATAATTGATTGTTTGTTTGTCTCAGTGATGCTATTTTTGTGTGTGTGAGGCATGCGGTGAATAAACTGGTAGAGCATGCAATGGGTGGTGGAATGGATGAAAATAAATACACATAATATTATTGTCTTATGACGCGGTAGCGCAAGTGTACACTAGCGTGCCAATCAAGTAATACAGTGGAATAACAAATACTCTGAGATCAAATCCACATGGAATAAGACAAAAAATAGTAGTGAAATGTCAATTACATCAGACTTTACTAACATGCGTTAAATGAGTAACAAATAAGTAAAAGTAGTTTGTTGGTTGCGATAAATGTAAATAAAGAAAAGCATTCAAGACTATGGCCATGACAACTCTACTAAAGGTAACATGCTTATGCGGTAGAATAAATTTTAACACGCAATTTTAAGAGAAATCTACAAGCGGAGCCACGAAGGTTCAACACTATGCATACTACATGGTATTTCTACAACATAACTCGTTATACTTCTCTCTTTAACTAGCAAGCGGTAGCAAGTGGAGCGTATGTCTGTCTACGACATATATATTTCCCTCCACAAGTTCTATCTTAAGTTTTACTGATTGAAAACATCAGATAAGTGGAGATGTTTTCAATACAACACACTTAAGAAGAAGTTACTAAGATGCTTGCTAAAAGATAAACTCACGTAAACATGGTTACAACAGTTGGGGATGACGGCTAAGTCTAAAATAAAAAGTTAGCTATTTATGAAAGCGATTAAATGAAAGCAAGTAAAGAAAGTAGTAAAAAAAGCGATGAGAGTGCGTCAAAGAGTGTAAAGCGGCGGTCACAGTTCGGCAACGACGGTGGGCTGTCACTTCCTCAGGTTGCTCTCAGTTTGACAGTCTACCTCTCCTCCTCTTTTCGAGAACTTGGTAGAACTTTCGGAAAAATAATACTGATATAGTCAAGCTATTAATGCGACGAGCTCGATATTTATAGGCAAAGAGACTTCCAGTTATTCTTGGATAAAGATTCCCTAACGCGGTGGTAGACTCAGTAGCGGCCCGATATTTATAGGCAAAGAGACTTCCAACTATTTCCTAACCGTAGACTCAGTAGCGGTCATTAGATGCCGCTATCAATAATATATGTTTATTAATAATTTATGGTTATTAATTCACTCTTATTAAAATAAATATATCACTATTATTGATGACAACATGAGGGGCTATGAAGCACTGACACGGACACGACACGAACATTGTGATGCACAAATTTCAAAAAATGTAGGACACAGATACGTTAGGGAGACACGATTATTTTTTTTATTTATTTTTTTATTTTTATATAATATATGTGTATATATTGTCGTAGACTCGTAGTAATACTTCAAAATAAATGAATCATACATACACATACAAATTGGCAATGGCCGAAAATGGAAATCCAGCCGAAGGAGAGAAGGAGAGGAGAAGAGAAGTTTATCGGGGGAGGGGGAGAGAAATTGTAACGAGGTTTTAAAGTTAGGGTTGTTTTAATTTTTGGATTCTGATTTCATATATGTTATAAGTCAGTGGGCTTAAGTGAACTAATGAAAAAGGAGTTGGGCTTTGGACTTAAGTGAATGAATTGAAAAGGGTTGGGCTTTGGGCTTAATGGAAAACTTAAAAAAAAAAGTGACCTCATAGTCACGAGCACAACCTTATGCCAATTGAGCTTTGCTCGGTTTGGCTTTGATTAAGGGGTTTCTACGTACTTAACACTACTCTGATTTTACAAATATGTACAAATGTCTCATTTATTTCACAAATGACCAAATGTTTTAGGAGTATTTCATAAAAGTTGTTGTTCAATTACATTAAAACCCCTCATATAACCATTGAAATTTGTATGAAATAAAATAAAATAAATTTTAATCATTTAAGTTATAAATACATAATTTAATACAATCCAAAAATTAAGACATTAATAATATTAATCAATTCTAAAGTCATTTACTCTCCATATATATTGATAATATATATTCATACATGATGGTTCATTTTTACATGGAATATTTTCATAAAAGTGTAAATGATAACTATTTAAAAGTGAAAAAATATGAACATAAATTTCAGACGTGGTATATTTGACTATGAAAGAAATGTATGAACTTATGTTATGAATGTATACTCACTAGAATAATAGAACTACCTAAACAGTTGAATGTATAATATATGAGTTAGTATATATGATTTATAATATGATTTATATCCATAATTGACTTCTTATTAAATAGGCAATGTTATATTCAATTTCTAATTTGTCTACCCATATATACATGGTATGATCGAATATAAATTAATATACTACCATATGTAATTATTATTATGCAATTCGTTATAAATGGTATATTTTTATATAAATAAAAATACCAACTATTTTAAACATAAGATTAAGTTATGTATGAAATATCTATAAATATATGGTATATTATGAATACATTCATACCTATTGATTTATTTGTACATTGAATATTTTCATATAAATAAATTGATTAAAATCGTGAGATTTTAAGAGATGACACAAATTGACTAAAAAACTAAAATAGTGGGATAAATGCTTGTAATTAATTGATAGGAGAGTGAAGCAATTAAAGTGCAACAAGTGTGAGATTATAAGATTTATAAATAATTCAAAAGAAATGAAAATTGTAATTAATTAATAGGGAAGAGAAAATTAAAAAAAACATAATAATCTTTTAATTGGGTGAAAACCTGTATAATAATCTTTTAATTTGGTGAAAACCTGTCTGTGAAAATGATATTATACTTGTATTTTTAAGTAGACTACGTGGTACAATTTCCGAATGATGATTGAGTAAGTCTAGCCTAAACAAAATTGAGTTTTTTCGGCCCGAGTTCAAATAAGCCCAAAAAAAAAAATTGGTTAAATAATCATGGGTAATTGTAATAAATAGCTACTCTAAAATAACCGTAATGAAATATAACTAACTTATTTTATTATTTGTATCCAATAGCTAACTAGATTATAGGGAAAGAAAGAGAAGACGTGATATACCTAATATGCCCTTTGTAGATCACCCTATTTACAAAACTGCCACTCAACTGATTTGTTATTTCAACTAACCAAATTTATTTAATTTAGGAATAAAAAAACGTAACAATTCACATTCAACCCCCAAGCATCAAGATATTTTCTCCTATTATTTCGAACTTTCATCCTAAATTTATGGCTTTAAAGTGGAGGATCCAAAATTTGTATTAAAAAGTGGAGGATCCAACATTTTCAAAAAGTTACTCAAATCGGCAGTAACTACGCACTTATGGTGGCTCCATCTTGCGACAAGGTATCAAAGGAGGTGTAAACAGTTGCATACTTACAATTGGGGGTAGATTGACAGTTAATATGCGTATAGACCACACCACAATATTTTTTGTGTTGAGAAATGATGTGTAATTAGGAGTATGTACCTTGAAACTAGATTGATTGGTCATGGTAACATTGCCCCATGGGTGTTCCTTAAGTATGTTACCGACGAATTACCAATAAAAGACAAAGTATGGTATCAACATACATACTTGGATTTATATAACACACATTTCAAAATGGTGTGGATTCAGCGTTATACAGACATGTATACACGGGGACCATTAATTTACTTTTCAATATGATTCGAAGTATGTATAAAGTTAGTTTAAAGCTACTAACAACAATTACCGAAAAACGGGGATATCACGGGATGAACATACATGTTTAGATTAATATAACATCGTACATACATGTTGACAAACATTCTAATAATATATTTGCGTTGTATAAACTAGTATGTACACAGGCGAACATACATGAGGGTGGTGTATATAACAGCAGATACAAGATATATCACTCAATCATACCTAACTAATCCCTATATGCTTAACGTCGTCAATGAAAGTACACAACAAAGCAATGCACTACACTCGTGGTATATACTATGGTTTACTACGACATGTATACGATGAGGGAGGTATATGATAGTAGATACAAGGTATGTCATCCAAATTTTCAGGAGTCAGAACCGCACTCTTGTCCCTTTTGTCTGTCTTCCCTTTTCGTTTATTGTCTGACGACCTTGCAAGAGTCTCACACAAATTCTCTTTTCGCAGTTTCTATAGAACAACAACTAAATTTGTGTAAATACAAATATAGGGGGAGAAATGTCAATATGAATGACTGTAAATAAAGATACTTACATCATTTGATTCGCCATGTTTTCTAAACTCTAGATATTTCTCTTTCTCCTTTGTTTTCTGCCTATTCCCCTCGGATGTCTTTTCTCGTTTCACCCCTTGCTGAGTTGCGGGTGTAATTTGTCCCATTCTTCATTGCACTCGTTACTTCGGGGTAGCGAGTCCTAAAGCTGTATACTTCAAATTACAGCCACACAATACATTCGAATAAATGACTTATTACTACATATTAACATACACGATAAACATGAGGGTAATAGTCTAATGGGTAGTGCCCCGACGTCGTCATCCACCCGAATTGACGAGGGTTACAAAAATCAAAGACGAGGAATTCATTTATTCATACCACTAGATTTCACAAAACAAATTGTTGTTCATCTACAACAACTTAAAGTAGGTCTTGCGCAATGCATGTAACATGTGATTCAACTCTTGGTCAACTCAACGATGAAATGGTTGTTCATCTACAACAACTTAAGGTCTTGCACGATGCACGTAACATATGTAATTTAACCTTGTTCAACTCAACAATTTTATCGTCAAACTTCTCGCAGTAGATGCCCAAAATGAATTTCACAATTGTTCATTTTTACCCTCTTTAGGAACGAGGAAGAGAAATCATTGATCACAAGGCTATCTAAAGACATGAATCTTGTGTGGATGCTAGAAGGTTATTCAAATCGGATGTACGACTGTTGCTTGGCTGTGGATGATGAAGTTGTAGATACGAACACATACAAGGACAACACGAGTCTTAAGATTCTCAATACCAAAAATACGTTATGATTATTTGCAGTATATAATATTATATACATGTAAATTACTAACAACTATCAACAAAAAACAACAATGTGTCTTATATGCATGTAATTAAACATATCAAAAATACCAAAAATATGTTATGATTATTACTAGAGTATATAGTATTATATACATATAAATTACTAACTATCAAGAGAAACAACAAAATGTGTCATATGCATGTAATTAAACACATCAAATCCGACAATATCTATGTGTATATAACGATACATACGGGTGGAAAACTACAACCACAATCTATAATAGTCAATAGTACTATATACTAGTAACATATGTGTCTTACATATATATGATATATGCATCTCTATGTACATAAGAGTATCTACCTACAATTAATACAATAATTCAAGAGATAAATTATGATTTAAATCAAATACATTAAAAAAAAATCTGGAATCAAATTAGTAATTTTTTTTTATAAATCAGAGAAGTTGCAAAAATCCCTAAAAAGTGGAGGATCCAAAATTTGTATTAAGATTATAGATAAATTGTGATTTAAATAAAAGATATTATAAAAATCCCTAAAAACATGGAATCAAATTAGTCCAGCTATTTTATAAATAAAAAATACGTTGCAAAAAAATCTTAAAAAGTGGAATAAATTCTGCAATCCAAAATTTGTATTTAAAATTGTGAAACGTGGGACCTCTAAGTCCTATCATTTTTCCATAGGCTTGTCATACAACAAAATTTCTAAAATATCGGGATAGAGTTCAAGATTTAAATACAAAACATTTAAAAAAAAAATCAATTAAGCGAATAACGCAAATTTGTCCCCAAACCCAAATTTCCAGAATGCAAAGTTCGATTTGGGAGCAAGAAGAACATGATGTGGATGGAAACGTCCATGAGAATGAAGGTTAGAGGAAATCAAAACAGAGTTGTAGGTAAATATATTTTCATTGGGTGAATGCAATTATGGATTATTTTTTAATTTATATTATTTGACGTTGTTGGGATCTTAATACTGATTAGACATTCTTGTTTGTTGGAGGATGTAACATATTTTTAAATCATTTTAGGTGGTTGATTTTAAATTAGAAAGTTTAGTTTTTCATTTTTTAATCTCTGTATCCTTCTCAATACACCATTAGTATCATGTAATTATAGGTTTAATTACGCCTATATACCTCAACAGAAACGCTAACGCAAAAAAAAATTCAAATTATTTCAAATAATTTTAACAGTTTTCTAATTGTTGCGTTTTTTCCTTTCAATTAATTTATCTCTCCTAAAATCAATCTTTTTTTCTAATTCATTTAATTTATCAACCATTTAAATTTCATAGGGGTATTTAAGTCTCAACATAGTTTAAGTAGTTTACTAATTATAGTTGTTAGTTATATTTCATTCATTTAAAAACATTAGCTATTTTTCAGTTACCATTATTTCAATCTAGCTATTCCTCTGGTTGCCCCAATAATCATTTGCCCCGGAGTCCAAAGATCAACAAAAATCCAATGATATGACCAATGATTATAAAAGCTTAAATCCAAATGATTAGACCCAAATGACATCAAAGTCCAAACTTAAAATGTATCATGAAGAACTCTATAAATAGAAGGGTCACCCTTAATTTTAAAAGCAAAGAAAACCAGAAAACTCGGTAAAGTACTTTTCAACATTGAACGAAATGTTAGTAGAAACTAGATTGTTTGAAATTGTTTGGTCATTTGAATGTAAATAAACTAAAATAAATTAGGTTCCGAAGTATCGGGACCAAAATGATATATATATATATATATATTGACAACATGTGGTTTGAAAAATTCAAACTTCTGACCACTTGATCACTAGTTCATATAGTATGTCATTGAACTATGGTCATATTGAGGACCAAAATGAGATTTCATCCCATATTCTTGAGAGAAATGTACAATTGACCCGGTATTTTGAGCGAATAGTCAAAATGACCCGGATCTGAAACAACCTGACATCATCATTATTTTTTTTATTATTATATTATTTTCTAGCTCTAACTGCGGGCGCGATTGATCTCGCTCTAGCTACGAGCACAGGCTGGTCTCCCTCTAGCTCTAACTTCATTTCAGATCTAAAAATTTCAAGATCTTAAGTTTTTTTCAGATGCGGACTGTTCATTTTAGATCTGAAAATTTCAAGATCTTAAGTTTTTTTTCAGATTCGAGATCAGCCCGCAGCTAGAGCGAGACCAGCCCGCGCCCGCAGCTAGAGCGAGATCACCCCGCGCCCGCAGCTAGAACTAGAAAATAATATTAAAAAAAAAATGATGATGTCAGCCAAAGGTCCATTTGACTTATTTTTCAAATCCGAGTCAGTTTGACAAACGGACCAAATTAGAGGATCACCCCATATTCTTTTTGCATTTCATGCTTTGCTAAGATTCTACATAATTTCTACATAATTTTACATAATTTCCCTATTCTATAAGCGAGGTTTCAAATAAGTATAACACAAATCTTTGTAACAGTGACCTTTCTAAACTGCTTAAAAAAAACAATTTTTTTTTTTAAAGTTAAAATAAAAAGGAATGAATGGATTTTTTTTTGGTTAAATATATAATTTAGTCCATCTTTGGAGTATTTTTTCAATTTAATCATTATTTTTAAAATGTTTCAATTGAGTTCCTAATTCAGTAATATTTTCCAATATAGTTCTCACTAAATATACACTTATCTAACATAATAAGTTAGATAATTGTCCTCATTTATATACCCACATTCACTCTCTTCTCTAACAATGTGAGATTTTGTTTGCATTCCTAAATCGTAAAAAGATCATTTAAGAAAGGAAATTTTTTAATTTTTCCTTCAAATTTAAGATTGAGGGGAGCGGGACTAGTCCGATGAACCTGAAAGTTACAATCCTTTCAGTTCCATATATAATAAATGGCCGCACACCAAACAAGTCTCTAAATTCGATGACTTGACCGAGGCACTGGTACGGTACTGTCAAAGTTAGTAGTCATTTGTATATTGTGGATATAAGTTTTTCCTAACTTTATATACTGTGGATATACATTTTGAAATGTAATAGTACGATAAAAATGTGTTTTAATATTATACATAAATTAAATCATTGTTAATTTATATCGATAATTTTTTTGGTTATTTAATAATATTATTTAGAGCTACTACCTCTATGATTTGTATGCGTACCACACACATGATATTTCATTTTTTTTTTTTTTTTTTTTTTTTTTTTTGGATAATATTGTAATTTTTAAATTTAAAAATATTGTACAAAATATTTTTAAAAATAATGTTGTTTTGAGAAGACCACCTCCCTTCAAAACAACATTATTATTAAAAATACTTTCAAACCTATAATATTTTTATAATGTTTTTTAAAAATTACAGTATTATTAAAAAACAGCCTAAGTTGAGATGCCTTAATTTTTGTTTTAATTTTTTTTTTCTTGATATAAGTATAAATGAAAATGAAAATATATATATTTATTTTTATTGATAGTAAATGAAAGATGAAATAATGCAAGTTTAAATAATTACATTTTTTTTTATTTTTTTTTATTTTTTTATTTTTTTATTTTTTTTTATTTTTTTTTGTCTATTCATAGTTTTTTCTTAAACCTAATTTATGAATTATATTATTTATTGTATTTACAACCTGTATTTACAACCTGTTTTGAAACCTTTTCAATTGGCCAATTCAATTAGCCAATTCACTTAGTCAACACATAGTTAATTTGTTAACGCGCCATTAAAAAAAATTGCCCCCGTCAGACCCTAGGCTGAAATCTATGTTTGGGGTCAATAAGGACATCTGTTTTTTTTTTTTTTTCCAATAATATTGTAGTTTTTAAATTTTTTTATAAAAATATTGCAGGTTTGAAAGTAATTTTAAAAATAATGTTGTTTTAAATAGAGCTCGTCTTCTGAACAACTACCTCTCTACGCGAGCAAACGTCGTCTTTTGGAAAGACGATCTTGCTCCACGTCTATGAAGATCGTCTTTTCAAAAGATGATCTTCTTCATCTACATTCATTTCATTAAAAAAATTATATCTTTTTACCCAGATATTCAAAAATTTCGAAAAAGGTATGGTTGGAAAGCTAACCGAGGGAGCTTCAATTTGATACCTGATTTCACTATTTTTTTGGTTGTGTATCAAAAGATAAAGATCGTCGAAGTTGGACAATAGTTTTACAAATTTCAGAACTGAAGATTCCTTTGAGCAAATTTCAGAACTGGAGATTCTTGAGGAGTGCATTAAAAAATTGATATCTTTTTACCTAGATCTTAAAAAATGAAAGCAGATATCAAATTGAAGCTCTGTTAGCTTTTCAACCATACATTTTTTGAAATTTTTGAATATCTAGTTAAAAAGATATCAATTTTTTAATGCAAAGGTAGATGCATAAGAAGAAGATCGTCTTTTGAAAAAACTATCTTCATCCACGTGGAGCAAGATCGTCTTTTCAAAAGACGATCTTTGCTTGCGTGGAGAAGTCGTCTTTCCAAAAGACGATCTCTATTTAAAACAACATTATTTTTAAAAATACTTTCAAACCTACAATATTTTTATAAAAAAATTTAAAAACTACAGTATTATAAAAAAAAACACCTCAAATATGAAGTATATCAATCACATCAAATATATAAATAATATACAGGTATATCACTGATAAAATTAATGTACCTAATAATCATACCAAAAAAAAAAAGTTTTACCTCGTTTTTGTTTTCATTGGCATAGTTGGTTATTTAATCAACAACGTTCTCAATATCAATTTCACCATTTAGGTGCTCAAGACTCTTTGTTTTGGAGGTTGTTTTTTTAAGAGACTTGTGATTGTAAGTCTTTTATTTATTATTTTCGTTAATAAAGTCAATGTATCCAAAAAAAAAATCCGTACTCTTTTCACTTCTTGTATTTTCTACTTAAAAAATTGAGTTTGCACTTCCATATTCTTTTTTAATAAAACTTTGAAAGTAGCTTCGTATCGATGATTAAAAGTAGATGATTAAAAGTAGGCACAAAAGGGACGACAACACCAAAAATTAATATCTATATATATAAAAGAAGTTGATTTAGTAAATCATGAGTAGTCTTACCGATATTCATTGATAACGACCCTCCTAGTTGAGGCCAATTGCTAAAGCTTTGCAAGTTTCTCATTGAAATAGAATTAGTACGAATATCATAATCAAGTGACACCCAAAGTTCCCCCAAACACTTCAGTAGGAATTCGATTTTTTTGATTATTTCCATCTGAAGTGTTTGCAAGGGAACTCTAGAAGGCAATTGATAGATCATTTTCCAACTCCTACCTTCAAAAATGCTTTCCTTCAAACCATATTTATAAGTTATAACTTGCATGGAAATGCCATATATTATTGTCTACATTCTCATGAGCTGCCAAAGAGCTATGAGGGTTTGAACCAAGACGCAATAATGATATGTATACTCATTCATTCCAATTTCCAGGCAAAAGAGAGAATCCATTGTGAAAGAACAACACTTTTTAGCACTACTCTTTCTATCTTTTCTTTTCATCATTTTTCATCTTCTTTTTCAAAATAACAAAAGCAAATTCCAAATCTAGAATCAAATATTGGAATCTATTCTTTTATATCATGCAAGTAGCACATTTATAATGATTATATGAAAGATACTCAATTAGAAATATGAGTCATTTTGAATTTCAGATACAATTTGAGTGTTGTTCGGGTTAATTTGTGCGCACCTCGATAATTCTCACAAGACGACGACTTGATCCTATTAAATTTTGGTTGATGATAACACACAAAATGAACTATCTTTAGAACATTTAGTTTTGTAGCTTAAATGAATGATTTCATGATATTATTTGTGTAATTTGTAGATTTTGAGAAATTGGAGCAAATCGAAGCTTTCTAGAAGTAGTGCCGTGAAAAATGAGCTTAAAAATGTATTTTGATGACTTAGAGCCAAGAGAAGAAGATGACAAGTAATTGGGATAACGTCTAGATGCCCCAAAATGAAGCCAACAAGCAAAACAATCCTGAGGGACAATGTCTCGACCCTGAAATTAAAGAAAGATAAAATAAAAAAATAAAAAAATATTTGCACTCCACCATCACGACAACTAGCCATATTTGGTTCTAATTCAGCAAGTATATAAATTATGTTTCTTTAACGTCAGGCTACAACGTCTCGAACCTATACTCGACGCTATCTTTCTATAAATAGTTTCATGTTTTTTTGGGCAATGTCTAGATGCTGCCCCAATGTTTCTTATACATAATTCCTATTCTATTCTCATTTCGGAAAACAATTTGAATGGTTGATGCCAATTTCGAAAATACATTATTTTGAAAAACAAGAGGAGATCATTGGAGCAAAATAAGACATTTGGATGCTCGAGATCTTGAATTTCACAATGGGAATGAAGATCCACACACCATACTAGTTTTATTCTTTTTCTTAATTTTCTCATGTGATATTTATTGACTTTAATGTTTGTAATGTTGAACATGAGTGACTAAACCTTTTATCTCGAGATTGATGTAGTAATTGAAATTAATGTTTTGATTAATTGAATGCCTAGACTAATTATAAAACCATTATTTATGAATTTTGTTATCTTTTTTACAGCTTCAATAATCTCTGTTGTATAAACAAGTATATTGTTTATGAATTTTGTTTCTTTTTTCCAAATTTGTGCTCAAAATGTTGTACTTCTATTTTATGTCTTGTAGTTAGAGCTCGTGTTAGAATAATTTGAATTTCTTTTGATGTTGTTTCTATGTAGGTGAATGAAGAAGTGTGACTGACCATTGCTTTTCAACCTTTGCCAATTTCCTTTAGCTTTCGTAATTCTCTGCTTTGAGAGTTAAACATTAATCCTAGAGGAGCGGGCTTGAACATTAACTGTAAAAGGTCTGACTTCGCTCTTTCTTAAAAGGAAGTGAACCTCTCTTAGGTCCAACCTCGCTTAGAGAAGCTGCCTCAGACCTTAACCCCAAATGGTCTGACAAAAGAAGCGAAGCCCCTCTTAGGTCCAACGTCGCCTCGGCGATCGACCTCAAACGCGAACCTAAAAAAGTCAAACCTTAGACTTCGCTCTTTCTCAAAAGAAGCGAAGCCCCTCTTAGATCCAACCTCGCCTAGAGAAGCGACCGCAGACGACCTTAACCTCAAAAGGTCCGACCTCAGACTTTGTTCTTTCTCGAAAAGAAGTGAAGTCTGTTAAGAAACTCCCACGAGTGGATCTAACAACTTTGCTGAAGAACAAGACCTTTAGATCTTAAACCCGAAAACCCAAAAAACGCAATTGGAATCAACCCAAAGAAAAGTTTCGAACGAATTACCTTGACGATAAAGATCAAAAGTAAGAAAACTTGTTTCTAAACTCGTGATTCGAATCACTTCACAAGAGGTATGATCAACACCACTTGAATGATTCTAGCATGCAATATCTAAATACAATAAATTGCGAAAGTTGGAAGAATTAACTCTCAACCAAAGTTTGAAGGATAAACCCACTTTCATTCAATTTGATGATAATTGTGTTTACAAAGACTCCAAAGAGATTTATATAGCCCTTGAACCTTCTAGAAACTAACTCTTGTAACTTCCATCCACTAACAAGAGTAACTTCCGCCGCTAACTCTTCTAACTTCTATCTACTATTAAAATCATAATAATCACTAAAAAAATATAACTTATGATATAAAGACAAAGTTTAAAATCTTGAAAATAAAACATTAAATCTAATGAGCGCTTTCATAACCGGTCATGAGTGAATATGAATGTAGATGAGATGTCCCAGTTCATATCATCCTCTTCTTCTTCAAGAGGGTACGTCCTCGAATCCAAATGTCCCCCTTGTAATGCATATTTGAAATCATTTGCATCTTGTGGTTTTTCTCTCCTCAATTTTTTCACTTTTAACTTTAGGCCATGAAGGGATGTAAAATTGAGATGAGGGTGTCGCTTCTTATGAATCCCTTTGGTCTTGTAATTTCCACGTGCTCGACATTGACTCAATTATGAAGCAACCTTTTGAATCTTTCTTTTCAATAAGCATTTTAATTTCCTGCAAGAATTCAAATGAAAAAGGTAGGAACACTTGGTTTGAGTGCACCCGTTAGAAAGCAAGTCTTTTCAGTTACAAGTTCTTGTATGTGTTGTTTTGAAAACAAAACAACATTCTCCTCACAAACTCTAATAAATGAACTCTCTTTCTATTTAATCTCTATATGAGTCTCAAGTTTTTCTTTCTCCCAATCTTTCAATCTTTCACTTTCCTCACTTTTTTCTAGAGATTTTATCGTCATCTTATTCTCACCACTTACTTCAAATATCTCTTTGGCTTCCATAATAACCTCAACAATGGTCTCTACCTCTTCTAGATTTTGATGATAACCATCATTTTGAATTTGTTGGTCATCCTCTTGAGGCATTGAACGATCTTCACCATATGTAACATCCTCTTGAGGCTTGGAGCAATCTTCCTCTCTTTGAACGGATTCTATGGCTTGTCTTCTTGCTTGATCCCGCATATTTAACTCTTGATTTATTTCGAAAAGGTCATTCATGCATTGACATATCTCGACTATATTATTTCGAAAACCCTTCCAAAAGTGAGCATCAATATTGTAAGTCTCATGACGTCTTTCTGCTCGATGACGCATGAATTTTGTTGAATTTCTTTTGTGAAACATGCTTTATGCAAGACGAATTTCAAGTTCATATATCAGACAAAGTTTAAGATCAAGACGTGATCTACAATGTTGAAGAAGACAAAAACAAGAAACAGAGAACGAATGTAATACCTTTTTTGGTTTCTATATTTTGGGACAAAATACAATGAGATGAACAAAATAACAAAATTTTAGAATGAAAAAGAAGAAAAGAACAACGGAAACATATATCCGACCTTGAGCCTAAAATTTTGATACCAAAATGTTAAGAAACTACCACGAGTGGATCTAACAACCTTGCTGAAGAACAAGACCTTTAGATCTCAAACCCGAAAACTCCAAAAACGCAATTGGAATCTACCAAAGGAAAAGTGTAGAACGGATTACCTTGACGATCAAGATCAAGAGTAAGAAAACATGTTTCTAAACTCGGGATTCGAATCACTCCACAAGAGGTATGATCAACACCACTTGAATGATTCTTGGTAAGTAGGATTTTTTAATATCCTATAAATTTCGGGGTGTCGAATCCCGCCAAAATAACATTTATAATTCCGCTACAACTTTGCTTTGCAGCTAGTAGTAGTCGGGTCGATCCACAGGGAACCTAAATTATTTTCTCCTAATTAATTCCTATTTGCTTTTTAATTAACTAAAACAATAAAATAAAATAAAGGGGGAAATGGTTATGGAAAATTAAAGGAAGCGGTAAAAAGTAGCTAACGGAAAAATAAAAGAACAAGAAATTAAAATGTAACGTGTGCTCCTAATTTGAGTGTCAGGTTACTTTGATGCGATTTAGATCCTAGGGATTCAAGTATGCTTAGCAAGAACAATTTAAACGCACAAACAGTTACCCGGAATCCCTGACGACAACCAACCCAAACAAATTAGCTAGAGACGTCAATTCTAACTAAACATGCAATTAATTTACCTAAGGTGATCAATCTTAGATTCATTAAAAACAGTAACGGGTGCATTGTGACGGATATTCGGCTTGGAACCCCTAAGACGATTTTCCGATTTATCTACTTCAACAAGGTTGGCTAACGCGACATTAAGTAGCATACTTACGTACTACCTACTGCTTCACCTAACCTTTGCTACTTAGGCGAATAAGAGAGGCGATCGCTTCACTACTCTAATTAACAATATAACATGCATAAATTCATGGGCGTCAATCAATCTTTTACACATGCTAATAGGGATTAAAACGGAAGAAGTAGTGCCCAAACAGTCATGCTAAGCTACAAAATTAAGAACTTAACCCTCACTAATTGCATCAAAGTTCCCTAAACTCAAATTAGAGCACTTACCTTAGCCAAATATGTTGAAAATTGATCCAAAATTGCCCAAAAACTATGAAAATTAGTGAAAAACTCACCAAACCCGAGACCAAATGTCAAAAATAGAAATTTATCTCTCTACAATGAACAGTGCGACTGTCTAGGGTTTTAAAACGCATAAAAACTGAAAAAAATCAGGTCTGAAGTGATTTGGGCCTAAATTGGCCGCCTAGGCCCCGCAAAGGGCTGGAGAAGACGCGCGCGCCTTGGAGGGGGCCGTCTGGGCCGCGCGCACGTGGGGGCGGCTGAAGCGCTGGAGCGGGCGTCTGGGCCGCGAGACACTGATCGTATGGGTCGCGCGCGCTTGGAGGAGTTGGGCCGCGCGGGTCGTCTGAGCATTGGGGTAGATCTGGGCGTGCGGGTCGCTAAGGATGCGCGCGTTGGGCCGCTCGGATAAGCTGAAGGACGTCTGGGCCGCGCGCACATGGGCCTGGGCGTGCGCTTGGGCTGATGCTGAGCGTTGAATGATCTGGGGCTGTTGACTTTTATAAAAATTAATGAAATTCTGCTCCCAACCTCGACTCCCTCATTTCCTTAACAAAACCTGCATCATTAAGCCACTAATTCATTTTGAGATAATATTAGATTCATTAATTAATGTAGTACAATCACTCAAAAACGACTAATTAATAATATTTCCTAAAATATCCATTTAAGCTTTTAATTTTGCGCAAATGCCCGATTTACTCCTTAATCAATCAAATTATACAAAATAAAAAACATTAAACACAAATAATTCTTTAATCCACAAGACTTAGGAGCTAAATATTAGCACTTTTTGGAGTGCTATCTATTCTAGCATGCAATATCTAAACACAAGAAATTGCAAAAGTTGGAAGAATTAACTCTCAACCAAAGCTTGAAGGATAAACCCACCTTCATTCAATTGGATGATAATTGTGTTTAAAATGACTCCAAAAGAGCTTTATATAGCCCTTGAAACTTATAGCAACTAATTCTTATAACTTCCACCCACTAACAAGAGTAACTTCCAGCCACTAACTCTTATAACTTCCACCCACTAACAAGAGTAACTTCTGGCCACTAACTCTTGTAACTTCCATCCACTAACAAGAGTAATTTCCGGCAACTAACAAGAGTAACTTCTATCTAATATTAAAATCATAATAATCATTAAAAAAATATAACCTATGATATAAAGACAAAGTTTAAAATCTTGAAAATAAAACATTAAATCTAATGAGCTTTCATAACTGGCCATGAGTGAATATGAATGTAGATGAGATGTCCCGGTTCATATCAAAGCCCCTCTCATGTCCATCCTCACCTAGAGGAGCGACCTTAAACCTTATGCTCGAAAGGTCCAACCTCAGACTTTGCTCTTTCACAAAAGAAGCGAAGCCTCTCTTAGGTCCAACCTCGTGGAGGAGCGACCTTGGACCTTAACCCCAAAAGGTCCAACCTCAGACTTCACTCTTTCTCAAAATAAGTGAAGCCGCTCTTAGGTCCAACCTCGCCTAGAGGTGGGGCCTCAGACCATAACCTCCAAAGGTATGACCTCTGATAGCTCCAAAATAGAGCTATCTTAATGTCCCTAATTCTAGCTAAAACCATGATATATATTGATTAAAATGCTTCCTTGTAGGTGATTTCATGGTGAAGAGCTCGGGAAGTCCATTGATGATTTTCGGGGCTAAAAAGGTCATTTAACATGTTTCGGGAAGTGTTCGGGTCAAAACGATAGGCCAAACGGAGCTCGGGAGCCAAAACGACCCAAAAGTGGGCTAAGAGCCGAGAGGGCAGCGCCCAGCGCCCAGGCGCCCAACGAACGCAGCACGCGCGCGCGCCCGCGCGCGCCGCTCGCAAGCACCGCACGCTCGCGCCCAGACGGCCAGACGCGCGCGCGACCGCGCGCGCCGCCTCGCCCATGTGCGCGCGCGCGCCTGCCAACTTAGGGCACAGCGTCGAGACGCTGGCCTAGCGTCTCGACGCTCCGAGCTTTAAAAGCGTGAAAACGCGTTTTTCAGCCATCTTTTTCCCTTCTTCTTCTTCCTCAAGGTTCTCCTCTCGGGTCTAGGGCAAAATTCCGCCATTTTTGTACTTCTTCTCCTTCTTTGTGCATGATTCCAAGCTCTTCCATGGGGGATTGGATTAATCCAACCTCCATGGAAGGCTAAACCGAGGTTAGTGCTTGATTTAGAGTTTTGGTTTGTAAGTTTTGGATGTTTGGGGAGATTTTTCCCCTTTGTGAATGTTGAGAAATTAGTTTGATTAATGCATCTCTTGCTTGTTCTTCATCAAAATCTAGCATGTGTAGCTAAATTAGATTGACGCTCTAATTCTTATGCATGATAGAGGGCTAAAGGTTGGGACGTATAATTGCCTATACCGCTAGGTAGCACGGGTCTAAGCATGGCTAATTAGTTCGGCCCAAAGTGACATTGGTAAACTGAGTTAATTAACGTTTTCATGTTAGGCTTAAGGCAAGAGAGAAACCGGTTTAGTCTTAGGATTAGGCCGTCGCAATGTTCCCGTCACTAGCACGTAATCGATTTAGGGGTCGCTACCTTGGATAGATTATTGGCTAAGTTTAATTAGAATTGCACGCTTCTAATTAATTCCTTGGGTCATTTGAGTTAGAGATAACTAAATGAATTGTGTGCATGAATTAGCTAACGCGTAAACCGTATCAATGATCCGAACATCCATAACGAGCAATTCCATTTCTCGAAGTTAAGCACAACCGTTTAATTTTTGCACGTTGTCATTTAATTTTCCGTTAGCATAATTAGGAGCTCCCTTCCCCCAAAACCAAATTACCATTCTTTAATTTGTGCATTCTTTTATTTCTAGCAAATTAGACTTAGTTAGATTGAATTTCTTATTTCCCTGTGGATCGACCCCGTTGCCACTTAGCTACAAATAGCTCGGTGTATTCGGGTTTATAAATTGTATTTTGGCAAGCCTCGACAGCTTGAATTTGGAGTACCCCAAAAGTACGTCTACCAAAATTGGCGCCGTTGCCGGGGAACCATTTAATTTCTCTTAGTTAAATTCTATTTGTTAGAAAACCACAAAAATATTTTTTTTCTTTTCTTGTGTCTTCTTGTTTGAGTATGGCAGGTATTCACTTAGAAAGCTGGGTGAAAGTTTCAAGGCGTGAAGCTTCAGAAATTGCTTTGAATGACGACATGGCATATGATGACATGGAGATTCTGCTAGCTTCAAATTTTTTTCGATTCCAACAGACGTGAGAGGATGAGAAGGAATTCGCAGGCTGCGAGAGAATATATGAGACAAATGCGCAAGCTGCACTTCGAGGTTTGGTGGACGTTTGTTAGAGAGACACATGCGAGAGCAAAGTGTTGTGCTTGCTCGGTAGGGGGTCATACTCCCTACGCATGCCCTGAGTCGCCACCAACCGGTCTCCTTGATGTCTACCCCGCGCAGGAGCATCCCGAGTTAGAAAATCAATCCTCCCTGTATCTTGATTTCTCGATTGATGATATGAAGGAGCAGATTGATTTTATGCTCGAGGAACTTCACCCCAGCCCGAAAATAGAAATCGTGATTGCTCCGCCATATGACAATGAGATCTTCTGGAAAAAGAAGAGAGCCGAGCCTACTATCTTGAAGGAATTCCAGGTGATAGAGTTCGAGGCTGACGAGTCTCTTTCTATTTTATTTCCTGAGCTCCCTTCTATCGAATCATGCTTTCTTCCTTTTCCCCTGTTGAGTCTTGTTTTGTTTTATTTCATTCTGTTGAGTCTTTATTTTTCCCATATATTAAAAATACCAAAAAAATAACAACTCTGTCCGGCTGCCTCGAAAAGTCGAAGAGCTTGCTTCTCTTAGCAGGTTTTGTTGATTCAAGGAAGAAGGGGCCGAAGAAGTACGAGAATTTCTATGTACCCTGACAGAGTGGAAGACACGTCGAGCATAACGACGTTAAAAAAATTGCGCTTCTTGGGAGGCAACCCATGTGTTTTTAGATTCTTGTCTTTACTTTCTGTTTTTATTTTTCCTAGCTTAGTTTCTTAGTTTTTCTTTTTGTAGGGGTTTGTGGCCTAAGGAACGAGATATTTGGGCAAGGACCGCGCTGCTTCAACCACCAACCTAACAAAATTCAGGGGAGGTTTTCTGTTCCCTTAAATTTTGTAATTTTAATCGCTTAGTCTGATGTGTGATACATAGAGGACTATGTATCCTTTTAGGTTGGGGGTGGAGAAATTTGATGGATTTCTGAAGTTGTTGAGCTGTGGAAATTCTGAATTAGAAGTGTTTTGGTCTGCTGTTGCATGTTGTTCGATGAGGACAATCTATGAAATGCTTTTAAATTCTTCGTATTTACATATCTAGAAAAGCATGAGATTGTATGTGCATGTTGAGCATTTTTCAAAAAATTTTAAAATTTTTCTGTTTCTCCCTTGCATATATCGAGCACGTAGCATCCTATTATTGGTTCTCTAGGCTTAGAATTGTCTTATGCTGAATGAAATCTTGTTGTTACCCCGAAAGGCACCCCTAGGGAAGGCTTGATGCATGATAGGTTGTATTAAATTAATCGTGTTATAGCAAAGCTATTGCCTAAAAAAAAAGGAGAAGACTAAGCATGAAAATAAAAACTCCTGAGATGCTCCTCCTTCTTAAAGTGCACGTTAAGAAGTGAGCATTAGTCCTTAAAAATGTGAAGCTTGCTCGTAGTCAGATACGTTGTGCAGTGGAACTGCGGGTAAGCTGGAACGAAGGCAAGTTTGACATGTTAGGCTCTCTTGGAGAAGAAAAAAGTAAAAAAAAAAGTGGTAGTTTAAAGAAAATAAAGAGTACAAAGTACTCAAGAAAAAAGAAAATTTAGGCCTTTTAATTTGTTACTCTCTTGATTGTTGAAAAGCCATAGACTGTTCTTTATTGCTAGAAGTAGGGGGAAAACGAGATGTAGAGTTGCATATGTTTTTTCTGAGTCTATAAGAGCTAGAATAGGTTGGCTAATCACACACGCACGTAGGGGAGTAACAGTTTAATTTTTGAAATGTTCTCAACTTATGCATGCAATCAATTGTTTTCTTCTATTGTAAGTGCCTTGTTTTTTAAAGCATTGAGGTTAGAGTCGTTGCATGCAATTTCATTCTTAGGAGCTAGTTTAGAGTTTTCCTTGCTCGAGGACTAGCAAGATTTAGGTTGGGGGTTTTGATAGCACTCCAAAAGTGCTAATATTTAGCTCCTAAGTCTTGTAAATTAGAGTAATTATTTGGGCTTAATTGATTTATTTGGTATAATTTAATTGCTAAGGGGTAAATCGGGCATTTGCGATAATTAAGAGCTTAAATGAATATTTTATAATATTTTATTAGTTAGTCGTTTTGAGTGATTAAGCTACATTAATTAAATAATCTAATCTTTACTCAAAATTGATTAGTGGCTTGATGGTGCAGGGCTTGTTAAGAAAATGGTGGTGCCAAGGCTCAAATCTTGGTTGATGTAGGATTTTCCCTTCTTTTTATAAAAGTCAACGGTCAACGGTCAACATCCACAGCCCACGGCCCAGACCCGCCCGCGCGCGCTTGCCGACCCGTCCGCGCGGCCCAATTGGCCAATTTCGGCCCAAAAGCCATTTTTTACCTTTTTAAGCACTTTTGACCTAGTTTTTCAGCCACCATTCACTTAGGAGAGAGAAATTTCGATATTGAGAGTTTTAGCCTCGGGTTTGGTGATATTTTCATCAATTTTCAAGGTTTTTGGACAATTTTGGATCGATTTTCAACACGTTTGGCTAAGGTAAGTGCTCTAATTTGAGGTTAGGGGTGAATTTTGATGCGATTTATGAGGGTTCGTTCTTAATTTTGTGACTTAGCATGACTGATTGGGCATTTATTTCATCTAAGCTTATCACATGAATGTGTTTGAATGATTTAGGACTAGGCACCCTTGATTTCCAGCATGTTTGATTGTTAAAGATTTAAGATGCCGTGCCTCTCTTAATCGCCAAGTAACACGGATAAGTGGAGCCATAGACAACATAGGATTCCAGTTGATCTTGGTTGCAATTTATCTTGATGAAATAGAACAAATCGAAGTATCATATTAACGTTGTAAATGTTGATTACTTCAGGGTTGCCGGGTAATCAATTAGCATTTAGGATGTTTAATTGAATGTTCGTCATAAAATGCTAGTTACTACTTTAGTTAATTTAGAATTGATCAATCCGAGTTAACTAATAGTATCGTTTAATTAGAATTGAAAGATTCTTATTAATATATATGTGGCCGGTTGCTTTAGGGTTTCCGGGCAACCGTTTATGTGTTTAATTATGTTTTTGCTAAGTATGATTGAATCCCAATGAATCGAGTCGCATCAAAGTAAACCCCGATCCTTAAAATTAGGAGCACGTGTTCCGTTTAATTTTCCGTTAGCTAGTTTACATGCTTACTTTAATTTTCCGTTAGCAATCCCCCTTTTATTTATCGTTTTATTTTATTGTTTTAGTTAATTAAAAAGCAAATAGAAAATAATTAGGAGAAAATAATTTAGGTTCCCTGTGGATCGACCCGACTACCACTAGCTGCAAAGCTTAGTTGTAGCGGAATTATAAATGTTATTTTGGCAAGCCTCGACAGCTTGAAATTGGAGTACCCCAAAAGTACCTCTACCAACCTCAGACTTCGCTTTTTCTCAAAAGAAGCGACACCCCTCTTAGGTCATACCTAGCTTAGCGGATCAACCTCAGACCTTAACCTCAAAAGGTTCGACCTCAGACTTAGTTTTTTCTCGAAAATAAGTGAATCCCCTCTCAGGTCCAAACTCGCCTATAGGACCAACCTTAAACCTTATCCTCAAAAGGTTCGACCTCAAACTTCACTTGTAACGACCCGACTTTCTATGATGTCACTCTAGGGCCGTTACTAAGAGCATGATGTCACAATACTCAATAAATAATTTGAAACTTTATTTTATAAGTAATGAAATCAAAATATAAAGTCCAAAGACCGCAAATACATTTAATTTGGAATCCCAATGAAAACATAAAAAAATTCAATAAGGTCCTTAAAAATAATAATTTAAAACCAAACTATTTGTTCTAATTTATAGCGAAAACGTTGGACTGACCCAATTAATTAATAAAATAATCAATGAAAACAGAAGCTCTAACTCCACGTGTCGCATGACATCATCAACTGATCACCTCGTCAAGCGCCCGATACATCCCTAGTATTACCTGGAAAAAACGGTTTAGAAAAGACTGAGTATTTTAATTAAAATACTCAATAAGTAACCCCACTATTGGGGTCAGGCTATGCAATCACATGCAACATGAACTGACTGAGACTTTCACTAGTGGGACCTAAACCTAATTGTTCTGTAATTTTCTATGATAGCCATCTAAGTGAACAATTAACTGAATCCCGCAATAACTCTCTCAACTACTCGGTATAGTAGACTCCTCTAGAGACTCACCCCGACTGATGGTTAGTGCGTATCCAGTCAGTGGAGGAAAGCCTCAGTCTACTAGGTACCAACATGACTAGAGGAACGTGTAATTGTCACTAAATTATTCTGACTGAAAAATGTGCATGCAATAATGAGGTCCCACAACAAGCATGTTCAACATGATTAAAGGAACACCACATTCTCATAACTTACATCAAATCCCTAACATGTTGAACATGATAAAATATAACATTTTCATCACTCCATGCATAATTTCTCATCTAACTCCATATGAGCACTTTCATCAACATAACATAAGCTTTCAAAGCTACGTACAACAATATCAGAAAATTCACATCTCAACATTCAACTAAAATCTCAACATATAATTGAGTAACTACACAATATCATAAAAATTCCCAAACTAGCTCGAAGGCTGACCAACAGTAAGGTCACTTACCTCCATTGATTGCCTACAAAAATAACTGTATGTTGGCTTACACAAGCCTTATGTACCAACCCAAGAAACCTCTACTCCAAAAAATCTATCTTTTGACAACAACGAATCGTTTGAATCCTAAACGCCAGAAAACCAAGTCTTAATTTAAAAGAATTTCACATTTACAAGAGAATTTAAAAGGGATCGAGGCTTCGTTACCCACTGAAAGATCGTTTTGACATCGTTATTTCTTGCTGGACAGCAAGCCTAGAGCTTCAAAACTCACGGTTTCAGCGTTGGAATGGAATGGGCGTTGGATTTCAGGGCTAAACGTAACGTAATTGAACTTAACTAAATCGAAAACGAAAGAGATTTTGGTTAGGATCGAAGCTCACCCAACAATACAATGATGGGCGGAGGAGAGGCGGCGTGCAGAGCGACGACGCGTGCGGCGACAGAGATGGCGTGCAGAGGGCGGCGACGATGACAGAGGGGAAAGAGAGAGCGATGGGGGCGACGTCTTTCGGAGGGAAGATGGAGAGATTGAACTGAGGGGAGAAGAGTGGACTGAGAGGGAGATGGTAGACTGAGGGAGAGAGTGCAGACGAGAGGGGGGGGGGGGACTGCGTCTGTGGGTTTTGTGGGTCTTCTTCACGCGAAGAAGAAGACCCAAATTTCCTTTTATATATATTTATAATTTTAATATATTAATATTATATTTAATAATAATAATGTTATTATATTAATAATATTATTATATTATATTAAATAATAATAATAATAATATTATTATTATTAATAACAACTCATTGACCCAATGTTTGACTTAGTCAAACGACTATCCCTGACATCTTTTAAGCCCAAATTTCATACGAACCTTCCACTTAAACCCACTATTGAACTTGATAACAATAAAAATTAAATAAATTTCTTTTACCTGGAGTTCGGGTCGTTACAATCTTTCCTTCTTAAGAACTTTCGTCCTCGAAAGTTCATCTAGAGTGATGTCGTGCACGTTCGGGGCTAGACGACACATGATCCGACTTCCTTTCCTGACCTGAGAAAGAATCTGTCCTTGCAGGTGCTTGAGACTCCCCTGATGCACGGTTATCAATCAGAGTTGCCGCGCGGAGGGTCGTAGCATAATTTGGTGGAGCGAGAGCCGCCACGATGCCTTGGAGCTCCTTCATCAGACCCATAATAAAGCATTCCGCTTTCACAACTTCTGTAGCCACTAACTCCGGGGCGAAATAGGATAACCTGCTGAACTCCACCTTGTACTCAGCCACAGACCGACTTCCTTGCTTGAGGTGCAAGAACTCTGCTTGCTTCCTATATCGGATTACCAGTGGGAAATATTTTTTGTAAAAGGCTTCCTTGAATTGTGACCAGGTCATTGAGCCTCTGCTAGTATCGATCGACCTCTCGGCCGACTCCCACCATAGTTAGCATTGTCTATTATCACGAAGGCTCCACACTGCAGCTTATTCTCCCCCGGGCATCTCATATAACGAAAATTTTTCTCAATGGACGACAACCATATCTCTGCTTTAGTCGGATCTGCCAACGACCCATTGAAGGAACGTGGGTCGTATTTCTTGAAGTCTCGCAGATGTCTCGCCTCTTCTGACAGACCCCTCTAATCTTGGTTCACCTGATCCATATGGTCAGGGACTGACGTCTGAATCAACGTTTGCATGGCCCTCCATCATTGTCGTCGTTAATATAGCTTCTGCTTGTTGAGCTGCAGATGTGTTTTCAGTCTGAACACCTGGTTGAGCTGTGGGCGTCAGTCCCACTGGTGGGCTCTCAATCTGGTAGTCTGTTTGAGCCGAGGGTATTTGTCCTACTGGTGTCTCCTCAACCTGGTTACTTGATTGACCTTTATCAAACTTACCCCGCTTGTCAGAGCCTTTTTTACGTGAATTACTTGACTGACCTCTACCAGTCCAACCTCGTCGTCTGACTAAGTCTCTGTTACGTGCCATAACCTACCAATTATGACCCAACTACTTTATCAAATCATCAAACAAGACATTAACAATTGCTAATGCATTAAGATATTCAAATTCATTTAAATACCATATTCCATACAGCTTGTTAAAACTGAACATACCTAGCGATGACGAAGGACCTGTTGATGAGCCATGAGAACTTTAAGGGCTTACGATGTAAGCCAGTCTACAAAACCTAAAACTTAGGCTCCGATACCAACTGTAACGACCCAACTTTCTATGACATCACTCTAGGGCCGTTACTAAGAGCATGACGTCACAAAACTCAATAAATAATCTGAAACTTATTTTATAAGTAATGAAATCAAAATATAAAGTCCAAAGACCGCAAATACATTTAATTTGGGATCCCAATGAAAACATAAAAATAATTCAATAAGTTCTTTCAAAATAAAATTTAAAACCAAACTATTTGTTCTAATCTATAGCGAAAACGTTGGACTGACGCAATTAATTAATAAAATAATCAATGAAAGCGGAAGCTCTGACTCCACGTGTCCAATGACATCATCAACTGAACACCTCGTCAAGCGCCCGGTACGTCCCTTGTATTACCTGAAAAAAAAGTTTTAGAAAAGAATGAGTATTTTAAATAAAATACTCAGTAAGTAACCCCACTACTAGAGTTAGGCTATGCAATTACATGCAACATGAACTGACTGAGACTTTCACTAGTGAGACCTAAACCTGACTGTTCTGTAATTTTCTGTGATGGTCATCTAAGTGAACAATTAACCCAATCCCGCAATAAGTCTCTCAACTACTCGGTATAGTAGACTCCTCTGGAGACTCACCTCGACTGATGGTTAGTTGGCATCCAGTCAGTGGAGCAAAGCCTCAATCTACTAGGTACCAACATGGCTAGAGGATGGGTAATTGTCACTAAATTATCCTGACTAAAATATGTGCATGCAATAATGAGGTCCCACAACAAGCATGTTCAACATGATTAAAGGAACATGATAGTCTCATAACTTACATCATAAATCTCTAACATGCTCAACAGGATAAAATATAACATTTTCATCACTTCATTCATAATTTCTCATCTAACTATTTTCATCACTTCATTCATAATTTCTCATCTAACTCGATATGATCACTTTCATCAACATAACATAAGCTTTCAGAGCTACGTACAAAAAATCAACATTCAACTGAAATCTCAACATACAATTCAGTAACTACACAATATCATAAAAATTCCAAACCTAGCCCGAAGGCTGACCAGCAGTAAGGTCACTTACCTCAATTGATTGCCTGCAAAAATAATTGTATGTTGGCTTACACAAGCCTTAAGTACCAACCCAAGAAACCTCTACTCCAAAAAAATTGTCTCTTGACAACAACGAATCGTTTGAATCCTCAACGCCAAAAAATAAAGTCTTAATTTAAAAGAATTTCACATTTATAAGAGAATTCAAAAGGGATTGAGGCTTCGTTACCCACCGAAAGCTCGCTACGGAGTCGTTATTCCTTGCTGGATATCAAGCCTAGAGCCTCAAAACTCACGATTTCAGCGCTGGAATGGAATGGACGTTGGATTTCAGGGCTGAACATAAGATAATTGAAACTAACTAAATCGAAAAAAAAAGAGATTTGGGTTAGGATCGAAACTCACTCAACAATACAATAAAGAACGGAGGAGAGGCGGCGAAGGGGTGAAGAAGAGCGGCGTGCAAAGCGACGACGACGTTCGACTGAGCGGTGATGCGTGCGGCGGTGGCGATGGCGGAGGGGAAAGAGAGAGCAATAGGGGCGACGACTGCTGGAAGGGAAGATGGAGAGATTGAACTGAGGGGAGAAGAGTGGACTAAGATGGAGATGGTAGACTGAGAGATGGAGTGTAGACGAGAATGGGGGCAGCTGAGTTTGTGGGTTTTGTGGGTCTTCTTCACACAAAGAAAAAGACCCAAATTTCCTTTTTATATATATATATATATATATATATATATATTTTATTAAATACTAATATTATTATTATATTATATTAAATAATAATAATGTTATTATATTATATTAAATAATAATAATAATAATATTATTATTATTAATAACAACTCACTGACTCAATGTTTGACTTAGTCAAACGACTAGCCCTAACATCTTTTAAGCCCAAATTTCACACGAACCTTCCACTTAAATCCACCATTGAACTTGATAACAATAAAAATTAAATAAATTTATCTTACCTGGAATTCGGGTCATTACATCACTATTTCTCAAAAGAAGCGAAGCCCCTCTTAGGTCCAACCTCACCTAGAGGAGTGACCTTGAACCTTAACCCCAAAAGGTCCGACCTCAAACTTTGCTCTTTCTCAAAAGAAATGAAACCCCTCTTAGGTCCAACCTCGCCTAGAGGTGGGGCCTCGGACCTCCAAAGGCCTGACCTCAAACTTTATTTTTTTTTATCAAAAGAAGTGAGACCCCTCTTAGGGCATACCTCGTCTAGAGGAGTGGTAGAGCACAAATGATGGTGTGCCCCAAATTTCAAGTGTCGAGGCTTGCCAAAAATAAATTTGTAACCCGATCACACTAAGCTATTTGCAGCTGGTGGCAACGGAGTCGATCCACAGGGAGCGGTCAAAAGAAATCAAATATTTGAATCGAATTATGTTTGTTTGATTTATATGACAAAACATGGGGATTTTTATCATGCAACTGAGAAACAGAGCTAACGGCGAAATAAAGCAAATAAAGTGCAATAATACGAACGTGTCGGATTTTGGGGGAACTTCAGGATTTGCGAAATTATGTAACTGCTATCATTAAACTTATACATGCTTAATCAGAATCAATCGACATACACAAACAATTACCCGAAAACCCCCGTGACCCCGATAAAATTAGCTAGAGGTGTCAATTCCTACTAAACTTGTAATTAATTAATCTAAGGGTGTCAATCCTAGACTTCATCAAAAACAGTAACATATCATACAATTAACCAATTTAAGGGTGTCAATCCTAGACTTTGCTAAAAGCGATGACGGGTGCATTGTGACGAGTTACTCCTAAGACTAATTCGATTTATCTTCTTCAACGGGGTTGGCTTACACTAACTAAGGCAACATGCTTATGTACTACCTACAGACTCACTCAACCTTTGTTACGGAGAATAGGATGCGTCACTACCCTATTTAACTATCGAAAAATGCTAACAATCAAGGGTGTCAAGCTATCATGCAAGCAATGTTCATCAACGGCGACAAATTTGGTAGTAGGATTTATGAATGTCCTACAAATATCGGGGTGTCGAATCCCGCCAAATTAAAATTTATAAACACTGTCTAAGGCTTCTAAAAATTATAGTAAGCGGTAGTCAGGATCGAACCATAAAGAATCTAATTTAGCTTAGTTTAAATTCTAATTTTACTTGCGAATTTATAAAAATATGCTAATGGGGGTTTTTAGAATTTAAAATAGGGAACATGCAAAAATAAAGATTGAAAGAGAATTTGGAAAAGCGGGAGATTCAGAAAAATTAACGGCACATTTAATCTAAAGGATCAGAATTTTCAGTGCGATGTGTTTCAGATCATAGACACACTAGTCTTAGCCAATTTAATTACAGACACGCAATTTACATGCTCTAATCAGAAACAAGTAACCCAAGGATTTAATTAAGAGTTGACAGATCTAAATTAAGTTTCGTAATTGATCCAATTGAGGGCGATCGCTCCATATTGAATCAACTACCAGTGACGGGTAACGATACGACGAATCAAATGTAGAAATCTCTACACAATTAATTCGATTTTATTCTTCCCTATAGCCTATCGCGCAACCAAGATAAATATGGCCATATTCATTTGGGAAAAATTAGACTATAGTTACTTCAACCAAGAGAGGCGATCACATCATGATTGTTAACAAACCAACAAGCAAAATTCTAGATGGGAGTCAATCCATGGAAGAAATAGTTGCTGGAAATTAAGCACAAAGAGAAGAATTGAATGCAATTTGAAAGCTAAGCATACAAAAACAGCCCAAAGTCTCACCTAATCACATCTACAAATTAATCCATCACCTAAAGATTAAGAGTTACCTTTTAGCTATCCATGGGAGTTGGAATATCCAAGAAATCCAAGGAAAGCTTGAAGGAATCCATTAATGGAGGTTACAGCCGACCAAAATTGGCTAAAGATCGCTAAAAGTTCGAAAGAGGGAGGTTGAAGATGACCTAAAATCGACAATTATGTTTTTATACTTTCCGTAGCGTCGAGACGCTACAGATGGAAAACTCAGCGCGCACACAGTCGGAGCATCGAGCCAGCGTCTCGACGCTTGCTCTCGAGTTTGAGATTTAATTTCCCAACTTTTGCACCTCTAAGCTCCCCTTGGCACCTCTTCTTGACCCGAGTACTCCCCGAAGCTCCTAAATCACCCGAAATAGCTCCGAAACTCGTAAATAAACTTCTTGAGCTCTCCACCGCAAATCACCTATAATAAGGCCATTTAACTATTGTTAAGCACGATATTTAGCAAATAGTAGAGACATAATAATAGCTCTATTTTAGAGCTATCATCCACCTAGAAGACCATTTAGATAATTTATGATCTTAGTGGACGCATCCCGTAGATGATCACTTGCTCAAATAATTAAGCTAAGAGCACAAATTTATGTTTATGAAATAAATAAATTTTGTCTTGATCATGCTGGTGAATTTTCATCCCAAGTGTTTAATGATTATTTGAATAAATGTTGAACATCTTGTAATATGTTCATACATAAACCGATTTTAATGAAATCATGAGAGCAAAACTTCAAATATATGTATGGATTCATCCTATTTTGTATTCAGCGTTGCTTACACGCTTTTAGCTTGCAACTTATTACAATTCGTTTATGGCCAGAGAAGTCAAAATATATTTCAACTACAAATTTTAGGATTTGCAGTAAATGTTCAAATTGTTCTACCACAACCATACAAAGATGAGTTCCTAATGGGTGATATATATTAATTTCATTCCCCATCAATAATTATATATCTTGAACCCTTGATGGGTGATTTATTTACTGCATATTTGTTAATTGTCAGCAATGAGACAAATTTTCAAACATTAGAGGAAGAATTAGTATTATTATTATTAATAACTCATTAACTCAATGTTTGACTTTGTCAAATGACTAGTATTATTAGCCTCTTTTAAACCCAAATTTCACACGATTCTTCCAATTAAACTCATTATCGTCGAACTCGATAATAATAAAAATTAAATAATTTTCTATTACCTGGAGTTCTTGGGTCGTTACAAGTTGTTTATATCGATAAGTTTTGTTCTTATGCTTATGCATTTTGATATGCTCCCATTATTATCTGTGTTCATTATTTTTTATAAGCTTAGTTTTTAAGTGTTCACAAGTTTGTTTGTCCTTGAGTTGTTAAATTTGGTTGTTATGTTCGTAAGTTTGGATGATTTTAGTCAAGTTTGTAAGTCATGTTGTTATAAGTTTAGTTTCATAAGTTTTGATGAGTAAGTTGTTCATGTTCACTTGATATGTCCTATCTACTTCAATTCTTTATTCGCGTGCTTACATATTTCATTTTCCTTTTATTTGTCAGCTTGTATGCATCGATGATCACGAGTACAAATTGTCCCATATTTGGAAATTCGAAGAACTTAGGGTTGGCTGATTTTTTGTTTTAAAGAACTTATGTTATGTAATTTGGAGACAATGTTGTAACTTGACACGATTTTAAAAAAATCGTCAAATAATATTTAAATTCTAGACTTATTCTTTTTATTCTTATTATTATTGCTAATATTGCTATGAAGACGTGCATACTCACTTTTAAAACAGGTTTACATATTAATTTTGGTCTGAGTTTTTTCTTAAAAAAAAATAACTTTTAAATATATAAATCGTAGTTGGTGGTGAGAATATATATAATTTTAATATATAAATAACCTTTAGCGACGCGTAAACATGTCACTATTTGTAGAGTTTTAGCGACATGATTTGTAGACGTCGCTAAAACTAATTTTAGCGACGTGTTTACGCGTTACTAAAGGTTACTTTCACCGAAGCGTATATGTCACTGGAGGTTAGGTTTTAGTGACGCACAGTCAACATTTCGCTAAAACTTTTCACTATGTGGTTTTAGCAATTGGATACAACGACGAACCTCAACTCGTCGGTAAAAGTTTTAGCGACGTTTTCTGCCTTTTTAGCGACGTGTTTAGTGCGTCACTGAAAGTAGTTTTCCTTGTTATATCATTGGTATACCTGAAACAATGTGGGAAAAATTGAAATAGAAAAAAAAAAAAATTCTGATGTTGAAATGTTTGACATATTAACAAAACCAAAAAACTATGTTTTAACATATGGTTAATATTTTTGCTATCCATTATAATTACTCTATATTTAATGACATAAAGTTATAAAATTTTATTATGGTTACATTTTATTGACAATGTAATATTATTATTAAAAATAAAATTATATTTATAGCATTATCAAAATACTGTGAAAAAGCTTTTATACTTTAGAAATGCTATTAAAAAGGTTTATTTATAGCAATTTTGTATATTAGGTAGGATACACGTCAAAATGCTATAAAACACCTATGTCACCCTTCCTAATATAGTAAAAATTGAAATACAGATTTTTGTAACCTAAGTTTCTCTATCTTGAAGAGCACATATTATTGCAGCTAATTGATTATAAAACAAGTGATATATTGACAACAAGGTTAATTAGAGGCAACCTTAATTCTATCCAAAGATTTCTTTCAAATATGTCAGCATATTTCACCTCATTCATATGCCAACAATCTTGCCTTATTAACATTGTTTTGTAATATATGTCTTCAACTTTCATTTCCTTATAAAGTTTCTCAATTCATATGACAGCCTCATTGATGCGCCTAATTTCCTTATAAGCTGTGATTTTTTTCTTTATATTAATAAGGATAAATCATATAAAATACATTTAAATTTTGTTATTTGTTTTAAAAATATTTTTATTCTTTCAAAAGTTGCAATGTTATCATTGAAACGTTTCAAAACTACTCTTACAATATAAATCCATTAGATTGATGGACGAAAAGTCAAAATCATGGTGACTTGGAACGACATTCCGCCATGTTAACTTTTTATCTAACATTCTAATAGATTTTTAGTTCTTGAGTAGTTTTGAAATGTTTAGAAAAAAAGTTCAAAAAGTAATAGTGTAATTTTTGTAAGAATATAGACATTTTTTTTTTAATAATTTAGCCTATAAATAATTCTAGTGTGCACTCATAGGTTAAGGTCAAGTAAAAGCATATATAGTGACTATATTGTTTTATTATCAACTTATGGTGATTTTAAGACTTTTATGTATAATAGAAACAAATGACCACTAGGATTTTGAATCAAATTTGATTGGTGTGTTCTTGTCATATTTCTCAATAGTATTCTCAATGGTCTCATCAAGAATTTGTTAGTATCTTTCTCAATGATAATCTAATTAAATGGATAAAACAAATGGGTTCATGATTATTTTATTTATTTTGTCTAATTATCTTTTATGTTTTTTTTTTTTTTTGCAACGGTATTTAATTAATGCGAGGATTGAACCCATGACCTCATAGTCACGGGCACAACCTTATGCCAATTGAGCTATGCTCGGTTTGGCATTATCTTTTATGTTTTAGAAAATTGTTTCAAACACTTTTGGTAAGTAAATTTAAAAATCATGTCTTTTAGTTTCAATGAAATTAGAACATGTAGCACACATAGTATTAAGTCAACGATAAGTAGTGAAAAAGGTCAACGTGTATATATATATTCATTCATAGGAATAAACCCTTTGGTTAAAAAATATGTTTCATTAATTTCATAATTTGTAGCTACCAATATTTCTTATTATTTCCTTGTTAGATCATTATTATTTTTTTTTTTTTTTTTGTATCAACACACAAGCAAGAAACTACCATTGATGAAATGAAGTAGGGAAAATTTATCTATTGATTTTCACTAAACCGAGTTTTTTTTGGGATTGAACTCCCGACCTCTTAGTCAATGACACAATTTCATGTCAATTAAATTATGTTCGATTTGATAAATATTCTTTCTTGGCAAGCTATATTATGATATGTCTTAATAAGACGCCATTATGATAGTCAACAAAAAGAATGTTTAAGCTTATCTCATCTTCTTACCATAAATTCATTGTCACTCACCACTATAAATACAATGTTTACATTTTCAAAAGTTCAACCAAACTAGTATTTCAAAGAGCACAGTTGTTTGAAAATTAGTAAAGTTGAAAGCTAGCTAGCTAGTAACCCTTTTGCATTCCATAAACATGGCATTTCATCTTAGGTTCTTGATACTTAGCTTACTAGTTTTCATCAATCATTTTTCTGAATTTTCTTATAGCTTTACGTTTAATGTAACAGTGGCTTTAGATGGTACGGGGAATTTTGTTAGAGTTAGCGACGCTATTGCAGCAGCGCCTAACTTCAGCACGACTAGATTTTACATTCACGTGAAACCTGGAATTTATCGCGAGCATGTTGAAGTTCCAATTCAAAAGGCATTCATTGCTTTGATTGGAGACGATGCTTCTACGACCGTCATCGTTGATAGTCGAAGTAATCAAACTGGATTTTCAACTGCAACATCTGCAACCCTCAGTAAAAGCCTCAACTTTACACCAACAAAATTTGATATTCTGCATGATAATTTTCATTCATAAAATTAACCAAAAATATTTTGTTTTGTTTGCATGCAGTGGTGAGTGGTCAAAGTTTCATGGCTCAGTACTTGACTTTTGAAAACTCTGCTGGACCAAAAAATGGCCAAGCGGTGGCTGTTTTGAACCGAGGTAAATACTCAACGTACTACAAATGTGTGTTTTTGAGTTATCAAGACACCCTTAATGCAGCAGGAGTGCCCCAATTCTTCAAGGAGTGCGACATATACGGAACTGTCGACTTTATTTTTGGAAATGGGCTCGTAGTATTTCAAGACTGTAATTTATACGCTCGATTACCGAACACGTTCACTACAGTCACTGCACAATCCAAATTGTACAAAGAAAGCCCAAGCGGCTTCGTCTTCCAAAACTGCAAAGTCACGGCTTCACCGGAAATAACATCGAGTAAGGACCAGGTTACTGTGTTTCTTGGACGACCGTGGAGAAACTATTCGACGGTGGTTTTCATGGAGTCATTTCTTGACAATGTAGTTCAACCACAAGGATGGTCAAAATGGTCGAGCTACAGACCATTGGATTTACTATATTATGCTGAATATAAAAATAGCGGCCCAGGAGCTGAGACTTCTCAAAGGGTGAATTGGCCAGGTTACCATGTACTGCATAGTGCAACAGAAGTTGCAAGTTTTACTGTTGAAAACTTCATTAATGGGACTAAATGGCTACCGGAAACTGGTATACCCTTTAGGGCCGGTTTGTAAAGTTTGTTTTCAGTTTAGTTTTTTTTTTTGTATGGTAAGTTTTTTTTATTAATAAGGGTCATGTGTGTTATTATTATGAGTGAGGTCCCTGTATGTGGGATCGTCACGGGTTCGTGGGCTCTGATACCATATTAGACATCATGGGTTCCATTTTAAAACCAATTCCATGTGTGTTATATTATGAGTGAGGTCCCTTCATCTTTCCGATGTGGGATGGAGAAAATCCGACTTTAAATTCCATCCGACTATATGAAGAGGATGGAGAAATTAAAGAAGCCCAAGGCTTTATCGGTGATCCATGTCGCATTTATTATCCTATATTTTCTAGGATTGTTGATTGTAAAATGGCAAAAGAAGCTTAGGATAAATTGCAGGGAAGCGCAAAGGTGAAAGTTATCAAATTATTGTCTCACGAGAGAGTTTGAGATGTTGGAAATGAAGGATTCAGATTCTGTGAGGGACTATACAACAAAAGTGATGACCATCGTAAACCTTATAAGACTAGCTGAAGAAAATTTTCCAGAGATCAAAGAATCGTCGAAAAAATAATGGTCAGTGTTCCCAACAAGTTTGAGTCAAAAATCTTAGCGATTCTTCTAATTTGACTACTCTCTCTATAGCCATGTTGGCAAATTACTTTTTTTTTTTTAAGTAGATTGGGGGTGGGGGGATTCAAACCATAGACCTCTTGGTCGTCAACACATACATATGCCCGCTGAGCCATGCTCGCTTTGGCCATGTTGGCAAATTACTAGCTCAAGAACAAAGGTACACAATGCGTAATGAGGAATATGTTGAGGGTGCATTTCATGCCAAGTCCAAAGGGAAGATGATAGACAAGCAATCAAAGATCATGAGAGCAAGGGTGATTCGCTCAGACTTGGTGCACGCCGTCGTGTGTGAATATGGGGTGGTTGATGTGGTAGCACAATTAGAGACCTTTAATCAAGCCTTGATGAATAAATTTAGCTACTCATACTTGAAAGTAAAACAAAAGCTGATACAAGATTCATGAAAATAGAACGAGGTATAGTAAATCAAAGAATAAATCAAAGTTGTAAATGAAAATTGTAAATAAAAGTAGAAAACAATAAAGAGTTCATGTTGAAAAGGAAAAAACTACAAATGTAAAGAAAGCAGGAGAATAAATGTTGTAAGTGGACATGATGGAGTTCTTGAAGTAGGAGTTCTTTGCTAGACTACAACAATGGTGGGTTATCACTTTCACCTTCGTGCACTAATGGAGATCAACTATCTTCCTATTCGACTCTTCCTTCAGGGAGAAACTAAGTATTGATAGCAGACTAAATGAGTTATCTTAAAAGTCTTTATTATACTAGTTTTAAAGTTTAAATTGATGCTTTTGGGGGCGTTTGACCCAAAGAATTAGAAGGAGTTGGAGTTGTTTAGTCTGGAGAGTTCTAAACTATGTGTGTTTGGGACAAGAAGTTGTTTAGTCTGGAGTTCTTAAGTATGTGGTGAGTTTGAGACACGGAGTTGTTGAACTCGGAGTTTATTTTAGGTGCTTTATTCTGCACAATTTTTTTTTCCTACCATCTTCCAAAATTGCATTAGTAAGAACTTCTTCCAATTCCAAAAAATCCTAAAAATGATTTTTTATTTTATTTTATTTTATCTATCTTTTACAAAAAAAAATTTGAACACAACAAAAATAATTTTTAACACGATACCTCAAATATATCAAATATTTGATATATTGGCTATCAAATAAATAAATAAATATATATATATATATATTTATTTATTGCTAAGACTCCTCTATAATTTTATGAATTATAAGATTGTGATTTTTTTGTTTTTATTAATGTAGGTATATTACAAACTTTTTAAAGAAAAAAAAAGGTTACACATAAGTATAGTTTTACCCTAACCCATGTGTCAAACACATCTTTCTGAATCCACTGTACCCGTAAATCAGCATCTCAAATGACGGTTTATTTTAGCTATTTTTTTGTACAATTTTTTCTATAATTTTCCATATTTTCATTGTTAGGATTTCTTTCAATAAATTTTAAGAATGCGATTTTTGTTTTTTGTTTTATGTATCCTTCACAAATTTCTTTGAAGATAACAAAAATAATTTTAACCACAATACTTCACATTTTTTTTTCAATATCACTCACATTAACTATTCATTTTATTTTGATAGTTTTGAAATAAAGAGAGTCGTACAATAGTGTGTTAAATATTACATCTGAATTTGAAAGATTTTAATTCATTAATTTAAACGGATCCATAAATAAGTTGATATTTTTATTTCTCTTCCAAAGAATACTACCTTTTGAATTTGGTTTAAGTACTGCTAAATATTACATGTGAATTTGGGCCAAATTTAATGATATTATTTGTCTAAATTGTAGATTTCGAGCAATTGGAGTAATTAAACTGAAGCATGCTAGAAGTATATTCATGAAAAATGAGCTAAAAGATGTATTTAGATGACCAAGAGGCAAGAGAAGAAGAAGGCAAGCCAAAATACCCGACAGCACAACGTCAAGACGCCAAAAATCCATCATCCAAGCCAAAAATTTCGAGGGGACAGTGTCAAGATGTTGTCCCTAGCATGTCGATTCTACAAAGTTGTTGGTTATAAACCTGTGCGTCATGAAAGCCAAGTGCGCAACATATCCGTCATTAAAAGTCACATGTCCGTCATTAAAACCAATTTGTCAGCGTCTTCATCAACAACCACATGCCAGTCAATAAAGCCTATATGCTCATCATTAAAGCCTATAGCGTTGCGATGCTAGTTTTCCAAAAATATTTCACGCTTTTCTAGGGCAGTGTCGAGACGTTGTCCCTAGCGTCCTAACACTATATCAATATTTTTTTTATAAATTCATCTTATTCTCATGTGATTGGGGGAGCCAACTTTGAGAGATTTGAACCCTATTTCGAAATACACTCATTGGAGAGGGTAAAAGACACTCTACATAGCTGAAGAAGAGATTGGAAGCTCGGGAACATGCAAATCACATCGGGAACGAGACTTTGGCACGCTACAAGAGTTTTCTCCTTTACCATTGATTTTATTACATTGTTTTATGGATTCTAAATTTTGTCTAAGCATTATTTTAGTGATTATGAGTATAGACTAAATACTTAGGGAATTGAATGTAATCGTTTTAGTTTTCATGTTTGATTAATTTAAGTTTCATATTGCAACGATTATTCATGTGTTTGTTTGTTTAATGTTTTTATCCTTCTGACCAAAGTATAAATTGTTGTTTGTTTAAATTCTAGATTGAAAAAGTAGAGTTTAGAGTAGAACTCGAACACATGACTGCTTGTAAATTCTTGCATGAACATGACAAATTCTCTTAGAGACCGTTAATAGAAGTTACGTAATGCCTTCATTTTCTATTAAAAACTAAACAAACATGTTAGTTTGATAAAAAGAGAAGATAATTAATTTAACTCTAGCGAGTCTTTTATGATTTTATTATTCTTTACCTATAACTGCATGCATGACTATTCTTGGCCTATAACTGTATGCATGACTATTCTTCGACTATTAGATTAAGCATGAATCTAATCTATGAAATCAATTTCCTAGGTTTTTCTCATTATTTTTTTAGTCATTTAATTTTCACACCAATTCAAGTTATTTTTAGTTTAAATAAAATTTGTTGTTAGTATCTACAATACTCAATTGATCTTGAAAACCAATCATGTGGACGATACTCTTTACTTAAATCACTATATTAAAATTTGACTTGTACACTTGCGGTACACAATAAATCACGCAACAAGTATCTCTTTGAAATTCCCCAAACGTTCGTCAAGCCGACCACAGTGAAGAACGAATGTTGGTGCACTAGCCTGGCCAAAAGTTGAAGCTTTTCGTTGAGCTCTCCAATGGTGGGTTATCATTTCCACTTTGGATCTTGAGATTCTCTAATGGGAGAGGAGGTAATGCCCAGACCATGAAACCCCTAATAATCAGACTTAACCTAAAAATGGCAAATGGCTCTTTAAATAGAGAATTTCAGCCAATAAAATTGCTCTAGACGCTCCATACAAGTGTGTTTTATGGCAAACGCTGCATGTACTTTTCGGCAGACGTACCAGACGCTTTTGTTAGGGAAATTACGGATCATGCAATCAATCTATAGAAATTTAGACAAGCGAGAATAATTAAAACGTCAATTTAATCAAAACCATACTTCTAAATCTTCAAGATTCCTCTCATTGAGATGTGGTCTCAGTTCATTCATATACGCCCTTCCTGAACTCGGCGTTACAGTAACGTTGCAAGATAGGAGGAACATACGAGCCAAGCGGGTACCCATCAATCACATACTTATAACTTATTCTAGTTTTTTTTAATTGTTACATGGTCAAGAAAACAACCTCATTTAAATATTGGCTACTGAATCACACAAGGTTATTTATGAGAATCTTGGTAAACGCGAACTGTGTAAAGAAAGTTTTCCTGTGGTTCGATCTCGGAATATTTAATCTACTTATTACTTGTGGAAATTAATTGTATACTTGCAGTAAAGTTTTGGATAACATATTTACACAAGCATCACTACACACTATTGCAGTAACACATAGTACTTTCATCCTAATGTCGCATACTTATAAACACTATTTTTCGCATAACATAAATCGAGTATCACCAACCTAGCTAGTTAAAGCCACCTAGCCAGGGGATTCATCCGAGCGAGATGTTCGACATTCATCCATCCATACGCAATCTCCGCTTCCAATTTGACAAGACTATTTTCGACCAAACCACAACAAACCCATGTACGGTGTAAAAATAGCATTCATTGTCTAGTATGTACAAGAAAAATCCAAGATTCTGCGAGGAGGAGCTGAGGCCAAGGCAGTTAGAGTAAGGCCAAGGCAGTTAGAGTAAGGCCTGGGATTCGTACATGTTTTATTTCAACACTCCATGTTTGCATCGCATAGCCTACGCCTTGGCCGACCATCTGGTCACCAGATTCATTATTGGAAAATCATAGTAGATGACTCTTTTTAGGAACCAAAATCGATAAATGTCCCAAAATTAAAAAGTGGGATAAATGTCCCTTTTAAGTTTAGATTCTCTCTCCCATTATTTTCTCCTTCCCATTCTACCCTTGAATATTTTAAATTTCCTTAAATCCTTTAAATTCAAATATTTATGAAATAAACAATCACATTAAATCTCTCCCCTAAATAGAAATAGAAAATCACAACGTATGCTCATTGTTTCCCCTTAACCTAGAATCTCCTCATTTTTTACTCATTGTCTCCACCACCGAGCTTCACAACGTCGATGCCTCCGCCGCCCAACAGATCCTCCTCCGCCGCTCATTGTTTCCAGTCTTGTCCTACCCCGCCCCTTCTCCTCGGACGCCCGTTGGCGACGCTCACATCCATTTTTGGGTAAGTTGTATCAATTTTTGGCATGGAATCTTTGAAGCCAAATCGGAGGAATACAAATGCAAAATTGGATGAGTACATGGGCCAAATTGAAGCATCAATGGCGTGGAATATTTGAGGTACATGAAATATTTTTATGCACTTTAAAAGATTTGAGGAGTACGGGAATTTTTTAAGCTAAATTGGATTGATGTCAAGTTGGAGCCATTAGTCGCCATTAGGTTTGGAGCCAAATTGGAGTAGTGAAATTATTTTTGTTGTTGTTTAACTTGAGGAGATTTGAGGAGTTTGTGAGTGAATAAAAAAATGATTGATGCTTGTACGCTCAATGAAATGACCACCCATTATTTTATGTGTCCAACCTTTCAACCTAGTATTAAAATGTAAGTTTTTTTCCGTGTTATTCTTATTCTCACTTTTGTTTTTGTGTTCTTTTTAGTTGTTTAATGAACTTCTCTTTAAAGATAATATGATGCATGTACATTTGTAATTTGCAAGTTACAAGTTTACATTGTAATTGCGAGCTGCAAGTTTACATTGGTGTAGCTTGGCAGTGGTGGTGACAACGTTCTTCTAGGCAGCAACGATGATTTTTGTGATCTATAATTTCTCAGCTACCCTACTGTGAAGGTTTCAACTTATAATTACGAGGTATTTTTCATTTATTATGTATTTACAATTATGCAGAATTTGCAATTTACATAATATTTACAATTACGGGGTATTTGCAATTTACTCACATGTTAATTTGTATTTACAATTAGGGGAAATTTTCAATTTACTCACAAGTTAACTTGTATTTACAATTAGGGGAAATTTTCAATTTACTCACAAGTTAATTTGTATTTACAAGGAGAAATTTTCAATTTACTTACAAGTTAATTTGTATTTACAATTAGGGAAAATGTTCAATTTACTCATAAGTTAATTTGTATTTACAATTAGGAAAAATTTGCAATTGACACTGTATTTACAAGCAATTTACTCACAAGTTAATATGTATTTACAATTAGGAGGAATTTGCAATTTACTCACAAGTTAATCTGGTATTTACAATTATATTTATAATTATGGTCAATTTTTAATTTACACTATTTTTACAATTATGGAAAATTTGCAAATTACACTGTATTTATAATTACAGGATGCTACAAATTCCGGTGAGAAAGATGGTTACTGTGATGAAGGATGTACGACCAAGATTTTGAGTGAGGAGAGAGGGGGAATAATTGGTGGAATAGATTTCACGTGTGAGGAGAGTAGTTATTTTTTAAATACAAAATCTTAAAAAGGGGGAAGGATGTTGAAATCTAAGGGAGGATAAATAAGGAATGAAAAAAAGAGGGGAGAGAGATTAATCTAAAAAAAGAAATATATCAAACTTAAAAAAAAAAGAACATCAAACGAAATAAGATACTAAAAATTGTCATATGTCTCGTTGCCCCTTTATTCTTCATGGCTATAGCCCAAATCTAGGGCCCACCTGGAAAGGGAAAACTAGAGGAATGTCTAAAATTAAGCCACCCAACATGAAAAATGGCTAATCACTTTTTTTAGTTTGAATTATGTCTAAAACCTATATTTAGTAGGGGATTTTAGTACCAAATGGACTTGTTTACCCTTCGTCAATTTCTCCTAATTTTGAGAATTAAAAATAGAATATTTTAAAATATAAAAAGTTAGGAAGAGAGAGAAAACATAGTTTGACGTGGATTTAACAGAGATGATTAATTAAATAGACAGAAGACGTTAAAAATGATAAAAGACACTTATCCCTATTTCCATACATGGTTATACCCCACCCCCAATAATCTAGATAACGTTAAAAATGATAAATGGGTCTATATACCGGAGGAAGTAATACAGGCAGATTGCATCCATCAGCGGTGTGTGTATGTCTGCAGACAAAGTAAAAAAAATACCCACTGGGATGGGTATACCTACAGAAACTGTTCTAGCCACCCAATGAAGGTATGTGTATGACTGCACACATACTAATACTGGGGCAGAGACAAAGTAAAAAAAATACCCACCAGGGGATGTGTATACCTACAGAAAGTGTTTTAGCCACGCAATGAAGGTGTGTGTATGACTGCACACAGACTAATACGGGGGCAGCCTATGCCGTTTGTGCAGCTGCAGACAGTAGAAAATTTCATCAACAGTGTGGGTGTGTGCACCCGTGCACACATAATAAAGATGGGGCGTAAAGGAGTTTGGGAGTTGTGTGCATTACTGAGTAATAAAGAACGCCAACAACTTAAGAAGAGGGAATTGATTTTTTTTTTTAAAATAAGATATCGCTTCTCAAGGAATGGGTATGATTTGTTTTATGGGGTAGATGGAAAATTCGGAACACGCTACCTTGAATTAAATCATCCGCAAAAGGAATCGACAAACTCCAAATCGGGAACTCCAATATTCAAAACTCAGAAGCGAACAAAACTCAGAAGGCGCATACGTTCACCCTAGAAGCAACAAAAACGCAGTTGTTCTTCCGTTTCTCCATAACCTACTTCGACATCCTTCAAAGTAGAACACGACGCATTCGACGGCTACGTTCGACCTATACTCGCCATTCCTCTCTGGCAATTTTGTTTCTCCATAACCTAGTTGGTAAGCATTTTCCTCTCTCGCAATTCTTCTCCATCCATGTTTTACCAACGAAAGACTTTAATTGTAATGCTAGTTTAGGTAAACGTGGTTTCGGGTTAGTAGGTTCAGATTCTAGGGTTTTAACTTACGGGAGTTGTAGATGTTTTGTTTAACATATGATTTGTTTATATTAAAACCAACGGAAAACTCCAAGATTTCAAAAAAAAAAAACTAAATAATAGCTGCTGATTCCTTTTTTTAAGGGATTTGGTTGATCTCCAAATTTTTTTACGGGATTCGGTTGAATTCCGCCAGTGTTGAATTTGGGGGAAAACAACTGTGCAACTTTTGAAATTATTGTATTGGTTCATCTCGTCCCAAATACCATAAAAAAACACTATAATAGAAAGGGAGGACATGATTGGTTGTTGTGTGGTTGAAGGTTGTTGTTTGTTGTGTGGTTGAAGGTTGTTTTGTTTTTGCAGAATGACGGGAAAAGGATGCTCGAATTTTTTCTCCTAGATGGTGGTGGCAAATGAAAAAACGAAAAAGGAAGGAAATAACAAAATTAAATTCACCTCCTACTTACACACGTCAGATCTAACCCTGACATTAAATATGTGTGCCGCAATGGCTATATACCCCCACTAGTGTGCCCACGGTATCCCCAGGCGTGTGTGTGTGAGATATACTCATCCGGTCACACAAAAGATACCTAATGGGATACAATACTTAACGGAAAAAACAACCGTTTATTTTTAACCTGCAATGATCCACGTCATTCAAACTAATTAATCCTGCAAAAATAAATAAACAAATTTCAAATATAATATTGTTGAACAAACCAAATGTTAGAAGGGTGTAATAGACAATAAACACAAGCAGATTTTCTCCTAAAAAAACTCTAGCCATGAGTTACAACCTAAACACTGATTTAGACAAATTTCATTAACGGTATTTTTCTGTAGACATTCCTCTGATTATCCCCACCTCGAAATACGCCTGATTTCCAAAGTCGGTCCATCGAGCTAACCATGACGTGGCCTACTTTAACGCAGAGAACAATATCATAAAAGTTCAATTCAGTGGGATATATCGTTTATTCCAGGCTAAAGTCCAAATCCAGAGCCCACCTTGGAGTTGACTGAAAACGACTAAGGTTCCGTTTGGGATTGCGGTAGCTTTTTAAATAATTTCTTATAACTCTGCTTTTAGAAAACCAACTTTAACAAGAAAGTTTAGTGTTCGGTAAATTCCAACTTTAAACTTCAAAAAATTGATTGTAAATTAATACTAAATTGCTACGATTTAGCTATAATTACTAGAACGAACATATTATTTTAATTATATTTATATTAATGTTTAATATCTAAATTTATTATAAGATAATTATTTTTTAAAATTTTATATAATTTAAATTGTAAGTAACTTGGTTTAATATTAAACAATTTGATAAAAGTTTAGAAAAAATAATTGTTATTTTTTTTTTGAATCAATCGTAATTTCATTCCTATAACATAAACATGAAAGAAAAAAAAAAAAAAAAACATTGAATTATAGATTTGAAATTTTAAAAATATAGTTAGAAAAGATGACAAATTTTTAGGAAAGTAGAATTCGAAAGCTAGTACTAACCTGATTTTGAACCGAAGAGTAAATTGAAAATAGATTTTAGATAAATTATTAAATAATCAGATTTACCAAACAACTTAAACAGTTAAGATTTTTTTGTAATCGTTTTTTACTCTTCCAAACGCAATACCAAACGGGGCTTAAGTCGGTCCATTGAGTTGAGCATGGTGTGCCCTGCGCATAACTCTCCTTCTACACAAAGAACACGAGTGTGAAAGCGGATTAAAGCCCAATAGATCTGATTAGTTAACGAACCCAAAATCCAACAAAGACCTCACGATGTGTTTAAACCTAAGGAAGAGTATATACGATGGGTAGAAATCCAAATACGCCAAAATTGGTCTGACTAGGTCGATGAAGACATAACCTATAGGGAAATTTTCAAAAATAACTAGGAATAAAAAACTGAATTGAAAAATAGCTAAAAAAGTTTCATATTTCCATCTCATGACTACCACAATTTTAGGGAATAAAGTTCACAATTATCATCCCAATTATACCCCTGATATATACACTTATTTACGGACAACCGACATAACTAATTTTAATTTTTTTTATATTTATTTTAATTTCTAACAATCAGATTTATTCCTCCGTTTTTTAAGAAAAAGTTTCTAACAACTAGATCCATGAATTTTGAAGAAAATAAAAAATCTCTACAACTTAGATTTGAAAATGTTTAACCGCAACAAAAAAAAATACAAATTTATCTCACTAACAACCCTCTTAGATTACCCTCCTAGATTCATGCATTTTGAAAAGAGGGGTTCATTATTTTTTTTTCCAAAATTGAAACGATCACAATGTACAGAGACGAGAGTGAAGAGAGACTAAGATCCTTACTCACTTCGAAAATATGTCATTTTGGGAGTCGAAATTTTCAGCCCAATTCAAGCGTTCAACGATGTAAAAGGTTAACGTAGATAGTTTTTTCTCAAGGCAGAGAGTTTCAAATGTGAGAACCGATGGCTGTTTCAAATCGATTTGGAGGAGGGAAGATTTGCAAATCTCCTAATTCAATGTTGCAGGTAATTATACAATTGATTGAACGTTTTTCCGGGTAAACTCAAAATGCATACCAATTTTAATGTTTTTTAGTATCATTTGTTCAATGCTCACAAATTAATGGTTTATGGTGTATATACACGCATATACTTCATCTGATATACTTACATGTACATTGTTCAATGCTCACCTTCTCTAAAAGTTTTAGTTTAAAAATTATTTTGAATTAATATTCCAGATTATATTTTATTGAATTTTGTTTACATGTTTCGATTTAATTGGTGGTTGTTATCTTGGTTTAACCATATCTTAATTTTTTATTATTTTTTACATGATTCTCTTAAAATAAATCTATATTTTTCTACATGATTCTTTTTTGAATAAATCCTTATTTTCTCCTCCATTTTCTCTCGGAATAAATCTTCTTTTTTTTTTGTGGGGTTGAGTTCACTGTTTTAACGTTCACATTTTTTTTGTTTTTCAGTGTGATTAAATCTCTCCTTTTTTATAGGTAGTTCAACAATTAAATGGCTGGAGGGTAGTTTCGTCCAACTACATTCTAAAGAAGTTTCTAATTATAGGAGTTAACTATTTTTCAACACAATAATTAGTTTAGCTATTTTTCATCTTGCATAGCCTCGTTTCAGCTATTCTTGTAGTTGCCCCTAACCTATACATAACTCCACTTTTAAGTGGAGAAATCAAGCCCATGAGTTGATTTGATCCTAATGAGCCTAGTTAGTTATTTCTAGAGAACCTAAAATATTGAACACAAATGAGTAAGGGTAAATTACACTTATAGTCCCTGAGGTTTGGGTTTAGTAGCATTCAGATCCCTAAGCTTTCAAATCCAACATCTTAGTCCCTGAGGTTTGAGTTTAGAATCATTTTGGTCCTACATCTATTTTTTCTGGTTAACAGAATGTTGATGTGTCTTTGATTTTTAATAAAAAAAATATTTATTTAAATTTTTAAATAAAAGAAAACGTTTTTATAAAAAAAAAAATTAAAATTTAAAAACTTTTGTTTTATTTATTTTTTTTCTTTTTTTTTCTTCCTCTTCCATTTCCCCTCCATCTTCCTTCCCCTTCTTCATCTTCATCTTCATCTCATCAATGGCCGCCACTACCGCCATCGTTCGTGGTCGCCTCTTCTCATTCTCCTAACTTCTTCTTCTATTTTTTTCCTTCCTCCTTCAGGGTGATGACCCGAAACGAAGTGAATCAAACCCAACTATTTCGTTTCGGCTTTAATCGAAACGAAGTTTCAGATTTGGAGATCTAGAACGAACCCATGTGGATTTTTTTTTAAAACGCGAGGAAGATGAGAGAAAGGATGGGGGGAGGGAAAAAAAATAGAAGAAATGAAGGAGAAATGTTAGCGGCAGTGGCGATGGGTGGTGGGCGGTGGCAGCGACCATTTATGAGTTGAAGAAGAATGACAAAGGAGAGGGATGAAGAAAGGGAGGAAGGGGAGGAAGAAAGGAAAAATATAGTTTTTTTTTATTATTATTTAAAAAAATTATAAAAACATTTTGTTTTATTTAAAAAATAAAAAAATAATAATTAAAAATAAAATACATGTCAACATTCTATTAACAATTAACGGAAAATTGGATGGAGGGACCAAAAAGACTCTAAACTCAAACCTCAGGGACTAAAATGTTGGATTTTAAAGTTTAGGGACCTAAATGCTACTAAACTCAAACCTCAGGGACTAAAATGTTGGATTTGAAAGCTTAGGGACCTGAATGCTACTAAACCCAAACCTTAGGGACAATAAATGTAATTTTCCAAATGAGTTATTAAGATATAGGATATTACAAAAATGTCTAACATAATTTTTTATTACATTCATGTCTATTTAGTACAAAAATTGAAAATAAGATAATTTGTAGTTTTACTATTTTATCCCTATACAATATATTACGTTTTTCTTAAAAAAAATAATAATAAAAAAAATCAGACAAAATCACAAAAGGTAAAAATAAGTAATAATATGATTGATTTAATGGTTGGTGTTTTCTGATATAAACTGGGTAAATATTAGGGTTTAAATATGTATTAGGGTGTATATACTATGATTCATATCGTATATATTAGGGTATTATTAATAGTTATAGTTTATGTGACTATTTCAAATATATACAGGGTATGAATTCGAGTATATATCACACTAAAACGAGGATGTATATATATAACAGTGTATATATTAGAGGTATATATCAAGGTAATATTAATGGTTGATGTTTTATGATATAAACATGGTATATATCAAGGTTTATATATGTATTAGGGTGTATATCCACATTATAAATTAGGGTATTATTGATGGTTGTAGTTTATGTGATTGTTTTAGATATACATAGGGTGTAAATTCGGGTATATATCAATCTAAAATCAGGGTGTATATATAACATAGTATATATTAGGGGTATATATTTGTTTCAGATATATTGAGGGTAATTGTGCGACGGTGAAAACCGTTCGGCGGAAGTGGTAGGTGGCCGAAACAGTGAGCGGAGGAAACGAACGACGACAGATGGACGAAGAAATTTAATTGATGGAGAAAATTGTTTTTGGTAACAAATGAAAATGGTGGTTAGAGAGAAAATGAGAAATTAAGGGATAAAATAATTTTTGGTAACAAATGACATACAAATAAAATCTTATTAATAACAAAATCTAGTTAATGATAATGGATAATTGTCACAAGTAAAATCACCTAATTAATATTGTAAAATTAAAAAAGTAATAAAATACATAATTAAAAGCACCTAATTAATATTTTAAAATTAAAAAAAAAGGTAATAAAATATCTTTAGTTTTGGATTTTATATGAAGGGTAAAATTGTAAGATCAAATTAAAACAAATCCATTAAATGACAACATAAATATTTGAAAAATATAGAAATGATAAAAAATTAATAGTAGACATTAGTAAACTATTTAAACTACGTTGAGACTTAAATACCCCTATGAAATTTGACGGATAGAAATATTAAATCAACTAGAAAAAAAGGCTTGATTTTAGGAAAGAGAAATTAGTTGGGAGAAAAAACTTAACAATTAGAAAACCGTTGGAATTATTTGAAATAATTTGAATTATAATGGTTATTTTTTGCAGTGAAAAATTGTGTTAGTGTTTCTATTGGGTATATAGACGTAATTAAACCTATGATTACATGGTTCGAGCTTTAAAAATGATATATTGAAAAGGATACCCTGTCATGTTGATTCAAAAATGAAAAACCAACCTTACTAATTTAAAATGGACAACCTAAAATGATTTAGAAATATTTTAGATCCCAACAACAATGTCTAATCTCGAGATCCCAACAACATCAAATAATCTAAATTAAAAAATAATCCACAATTGCATTCACCAAATGAAAATATATTTACCTATAGCTCTGTTTGGATTTTCTCTAACCTTCATTCTCAGCGTTTCCATCATGTTCTTCTTTCTTCTATATCCCTTTGAATTTTGCATTATGAAAATTCGAGTTTGGAGATAGATATGTGTTATTCGCTTAACTGGTTTTTTTTAAATGTTTTGTATTTAAATCTTGAACTCTATCCCGATATTTTAGAGATTTTGTTGGCACCTATGAAAAAATGATTGGACGTACAGGTCCCACGTTTCACAATTTTAAATATAAATTTTGGATTCTAAAACTTGATTCCATTTTTTAGGGGTTTTTGATTTATAAAATAATGAGACTAATTTGATTCCATCTTTTTAGGGATTTTGTAATATCCTTGATTTAAATCACAATGTATCTACGATTTTAATACAAATTTTGGATTCTAAAGCTTCATTCTACTATTTAAGGATTTTTGCAACTTTTTTTTTTATTTATGAAAGGACTTACTAATTTGATTTCCCTTCTTTAGAGATTTTTTTGTAATGTCTTTGATTTAAATCACAATAATAATATATATAGCTTTGTGATTAATTGCATGTATATACTCTTACGTACATATAGAAATGCATATGCATATGATTGTATATATAAGTTTGCTATATATTTAGTGGGTGTATCATATGTATGTAAGACACATATGTTACTAGTATGTATAGTACTATTGACTATTATAGATTGTTGTTGTAGTTTTTCACACGTATGTATCGTTATATACATATAAGTATTGACTGATTTGATGTGTTTAATTACATGCAAATGAGACACATTGTTGTTTCTTTAGATAGTTGTTAGTAATTTACATGTATATAATATTATATACTCTACTAATAATCTCATATCATATTTTTTGTAATAAGAATCTTAAGACGCACGTAGTCTTTGTATGTGTTCGTATCTACAACTTCATCATCCACGACCAAACAATAGTCGTGGTACATCCGATTTGAGTAACCTGCTAGCATCCACACAAGATTCATGTCTTTAGATAGCCTTGTGATCAATGATTTCTCTTCCTCGTTCCTAAAGAGATTAAAAATGGACAATTGTGAAATTATTTTTGGGCATCTAGTGCGAGAAGTTTGACGATAAATTACATATTTTATGAGAGAAAACTTAGTTTGGAGAAAAAATCGTAACATTAGTAAATCGTTGAAAATTTTGAATGAAACAAAAATCGGACCTTCCACCCCTTGTATTTCTTAGTATACACTGACTCGACAAACAAAAACCATATCTTCCAGTCCTTGTATTTCTCAGTATACACTCACTCGACGAACAAAATCAAACCTTACTGTCCTTGTATTTCCTAGTATACACTGACTCAACGAATCAAATAAAAAAGTAAATTAATGGTCCCCGTGGTGCATGTATAACGCTGAATCCACACCATGTTGTAATGTGTGTTATATAAATCTAAGTATGTATGTTGATACCATACTTTGTCTTTTATTGGTAATTTGTTGGTAGCATACTTAAGGAACACCCATGGGGCAATGCTACCATGACTGATCAATCTAGTTTCAAGGTACATACTCCTAATTACACCTTATTTCTCAACACAAAAATATTGGGGTGTGGTCTATACGAATATGACTGTCAATCTACCCTCAATTGTAAGTATGTAGCTGTTTACACCTCCTTTGATACATTGTCTCGGGATGGAGCCACCGTAAATGCGTAGTTACTGCGATTTGAGTAACTTTTTGGAAATGTATTAGATTAAGAGTGTTAGATATATACAGAAAGACAATCTCAAATCATTTTTGTTGAAGCCATAAATTTAGGATGGAAGTTCGAAATAATAGGAGAAATATCTTGATGCTTGGGGGTTGAATGTGAGTTGTGACGTTTTTTTCATTCCTAAAATAAATAAATTTGGTTTGTTGAAATAACAAATCGGTTGGGTGGTAGTCTTGTAAAAAGGGTGAGCTACAAAGGGCATATTAGGTATATTACGTCTTCTCTTTTCTTCCCTATAATCTAGTTAGCTATTTGATACAAATAATAAAATAAATTAGTTATATTTCATTACGGTTATTTTAGGTTAGCTATCTATAATAATTACCTATGAAAATATCTCCTAAAAGATAGATATGGAATTGGGCTTTAGTGAAAATGTGCAAGGATTGGCCTGCAGATGTCAAGCACGGACAAAACACACACAAAGACAACTATACTTAGGAAATGGGGAATTAAGAGAAATGTCTAGTTTAAAATAGTGAAAATGAAAAATGTTTAAAACTGGGAATGTCTTGCACTGTATGTCTAGAGTGATTGTAGGTGGGGTGGTTAATTTTTGTTCCCCATTATAACCCTATTAGTTATTACCATTATAACCCTATTAGTTATTACTTCTCTCTTAGTTTACCATTTATAATTTTAAAATAAAATGATGGGAGACCAAAATATTTTTGGGTGAGGTGTTTGGTTATCGTTAATTGGAGCTGAAATTTCCATTTTCCGTTACGTGTGGCCGGTGATGTGTACCTAACTCTAAAATAAAATCCTTAAATTTGAACCTCTAATCACAATAAAATTCTCAAATCTGAATCTAAAATCTAAAATAAAATCCTTAAATCTAAATCTAAAATAAAATCCTTAAATTTGAACCTCTAACCCTCTCTTAATCATGATATTGTTGTTTTCGAAATCTAAAATAAAATTTTAAAATCTAAATCTCTAACATTCCCCGTCGCAACATTTAATTAAATAAGGTTGAATTTGAAGAGTCGATATTTAAAAACTAAATTCATTCAAGTTCGCAAGGAGGATACCCAATTTGTTTTCAAATTTCAACATTTAAAAAAGAAACAGAAAAAAAAAACAAGAAAAAAGAGAAGAAACAAAAACAAAAAAGAAAATTATTTTAAAAATTAAATACTCAAAACAAAAACCATATTTTTCTTGGGTCTCTTCCTCACGCTTTTTCTTCATTCAGCCGCTCCCTCTCTCAACTCATAACTCATTCTCCACTCGCCACCACATCACGTCTCCCTTCCTTTCCGATCTCATCTCCGACAACGCACCCATGTCCAGCGGTGACTTCTTTCGGTTGCATCTCCGACGAGGGCATGACATGGCAGTGGGTAAGTTTTCTCCTCATCCGACGATCTCTCGTCTTGGTTGGTTGAGCATCGATTTTAACCTGCAATCCTTTCGATTTCAATTTTTGTTAATTTGCAAGCGTTTTATTCAATTTTGAAAGTCACCACTCAGTTCATCCAATGCTAAATTTGTGAGATTTTGACATATTTGCTTACTGTCCAACATTGAGTTTTGTGCTAGATTCGAAATTTGGTGTGTATACTGCCTTGTATACACCTGAATGTGGCAGAATCATTTGCAGCAACAATATTTCCTCAGGTATACAGGGACGTTGAATTCATTTTCATTCAGAACCATCTGTACTAGGATGGGTATACCGCCTTGTATACACCTGAATGTGGCAGAATCATTTGTAACAACAACATTTCCTTAGGTATACAGGGACATTGAATTCATTTTCATTCACAACCATCAACATTTCCTCAGGTATACAGAGACGTTGAATTCATTTTCATTCAGAACCATTTGTAGCAACAACATTTCTTCAGGTAAGGTATATAGGGACGTTGAATTCATTTTTGTATGTTAAGTGTATAACCATGTAACTACTGATTATATGTCAATTTTTCCAACGTCCCTGTTAATTTCCCATCTCTTATTTCTCTCTCTCTCTCCTCCCAACATTTTCTAATTTTGCAGCATCATTTTATTCAATTTCTAAATTGTAGAAAATTGTAAGGGTAGTTTTGTACATTGTTGTGTAAATTGAATTACTAAATATAGAGTTTAGACATTATTCCAAAAAAAAAAGTGTGTTAGACATTTTTCATGTTGACTTATCAAGTTTTAGACATTCTTCTCGTTACCCCCTTAGGAAATTTACTATAAAATCGAGCTCTAAATGTCCAACTGGGTCTAATGATTAGAAGTTAAACCACAAATCTCAATTTGGGAGTGACAACTACTATTATGGGTGAAGCTGAACCTAACCAAATACCACAAGGCTAAAGAAGATGTCATAACGAAAGAGCGAGAAGCGAAAAAAAATCACACCAAGGACCCACACGACCTCATGGCACATCGACCACGTCTAGGGCCAAAATAAGAGGGAAAACTGGAAACCCTAGACTAACCCTAGAATAAATAGAAGATGACAATTTGAATCAAGGTAAGTCCAAATTGAGTCCTCATCCTGTAACCCTAAAGTTTGCTACACTATTCTTCTCCATTTTCTAACTTAAACATTGGAGTGTGTACACACATGTGTTTTGTTTCTTTTATTTCGCAAGTCACCTCATTTCGAATATTAAGTTGAGCACGTGTGAATCAGGTGGATTGAATCAGGCCTAATTTGCGCGAGCCTATTTGATAACGTTTCCATATTTCTTTGTCGTGTTTCTTGTTTCTTATTTCTTCTTTCGTATTCTTTAGTAAAAGAATCGAATCGAGTTTTGTTAACCATTTATTTATTTATTTTTATTTTTATTATAGAAAAAGAAAATATAAACATTTTTTTTTTTTTTTGTTCATTTCTTGTTTTTTTTGTTCTTTGAAAATAGAAATTAAAAATGAAATTTTTTTATATAAAAAATAGTTTTAAAATTAAATATTCCAAAAGTTGATGTTATATTTATTTTTAGATATTTTTGATCCATTGTAGGAGTACAAAATGATAAAATATAGGAAACAGAAGCAAGAAACTTGATTTTGATTTTGTTGTTTTCAAAATTTCTCCACAATCTTGGACACGTTTATTGAAAATGAGAAACAAGAAACTAGAACAATTAGGGTCCGTTTGATAACGTTCCCGTTTCCTGTTTCCTATTTATGTTTCTTATTTTTTAAGAAACAGACTTGTTTGATAACTATTCCCGTTTCTTGTTTCTAAATTTTGAGAAACGTTTCTAAAAAAATGGCAAAAATTGAGAAACACCAAAAAATTGTTTCTTCTGTTCCGTTCCCATTTATAAAATTTAGTTTCTATTTAAGCTAAAAATGTTTGGTTGGCTTGTTGACAAGAGATGTGCTTACTTAAGCTCCTTACATTCACAGTCCTGGCTTCAAATCCTTCTTTTCTTCCTCTTAATCCTATCTAGCTACGTTAAAATGTTTATCGATATTTTTTTTATCAACATTTCCATAAAATGTTTATTTATTAATTTAAGTATATATTTTTAATTTTTTTTTCATAAATATCTATCTACATCGATATTTATCGATATTTTTTTTATCAACATTTCCATAAAATTGAGACATTGAAAATAAAAAACAAGTATAGATATAACTCTATAACAAAAATTTTAAGGCTCGTTTCATAAAATTTATCGATATTTTTATCTACATCCACATTTCAAACTTTGTAAATAAGCATTTCACGGGTTTTAAATAAGTTTAATTTTCTTACTATTAAATATTAGATTCACAATAATTATATTTTAGTTATATAACGTCAATTTATCTAAAATATAATTGAAATGTCGATTAACCTCTCATGTCGATATTAAGTTCATTGACACATGAAAATGTCGATGAAGATGTATACACGTCGACGAAAATTTAAACCACTGTTCATAACAAATAAAGACAAATTTGGCAACGACTTTGAGATTTTAGAGAAAAGAGACATCATCCATAAATGTTTAACTACCGACATTTCTCACTCCAAAATGTTATTGAATGTTGTTTTGGTGTGTAGAAGGCTCAATTCCTTATTCTTAAACAAACGTCTCCTTACCCGGTTAACACACAAAAACATATACCAAATCAAATTTGGGTAACTTTTGAAGTATATATATATATATATATATATTAATGCATGTTATATTTTTTTTATATTATGTATACTAAATTATATTTAAACTATAAAAAAGAAAAAATATAAAGTAAAGAAACAATTAACAAAAAATAATTATCAATCTATTTTGTTTATTTTTTTTCAAGAAACAAGAAACAAGAAACGTTATCAAACAAGTTTCTGTTTCTGTTTCTTTTTTTCAAAAAACAAGAAACATGAGTAGTTATCAAACATGTTCCTATTTCTAGTTCTCAAAAAACAGGGAACAAGAATCAGGGAACAAGAAACAGGAAATAGGGAACAAGAAACAAGAAACGGGAACGTTATCAAACATGTTCCTATTACTTACCAAATGTTTCTATTTCTATGAAAATAGAAATTGAAATCAAGGTAAGTCCAAATTGAGTCCTCATTTTGTAACCCTAAAGTTTGCTACACTATTCTTCTCCATTTTCTAACTTAAACATTGGAGTGTGTACACACTTGTGTTTCGTTTATTTTGTTTTGCAAGTCACCTCATTTCGAATATTATGTTGAGCACGTGTGAATCAGGCAGATTCAATTAGTAGGCTAATTTGTGCAGACCTGTTTGATAACGTTTCCATATTTCTAACGTTTTGATATTTCTTTATCTTGTTTCTTGTTTCTCGTTTTTTGCTTCTAATTTCTTCTTCCGTTTCTTTAGTAAAAGAACGAAACTGGGTTTTGTTAACCATTTTTTTTATAGAAAAATAAAACATAAACATTTTTTGTATTCATTCCTTATTTCTTATTTTTTGTTGTTTGAAAATTGAAATTAAAAATGCATTTTTTTTATATAAAAATTAGTTTTAAAATAAAATATCCCAAAAGTTTACGTTATATTTATTTTGAGATATTTATGATGCATTCTATTGGTACAAAATGATAAAATATAGGAAACAAAAAGAAGAATCTTGATTTTGTTATTTTCAAAAAAATTCCACAATTTTAGACACGTTTGTGAAAAATGAGAAACAAGAAACGAGAATAGTTACGTATCAAATGTTTCTATTTCTAAAAAATTGGAAACCAAAATCAAGAACGTTATCAAATGGCTCCGAACAACTCTTATTTTAAAAATGATAACAAAATAAAAGAAAATAAAATGGGTTAGCAAACATATATTAAAAATGTTTAAACATTTTTTTGGTATTGTTTTAAAATATTTAGGAAAGTCATTTCAGACTTTTAATAACACGAGTTGTCCCAATAAGGGTCAAAATGCCACAAAACATCTATGACACATCCTTCCTAATGTAGTACAACTAGGACTAGGAGAAGGGTACTAAAGTACATATGGTAATTTGTGTTCCCACAAAGATTATTTTTTTATTTTTTTTTACAACATGTTGGATTAGGATGAAGATTGAACCTAAGATCTCTTGGTCACTAAGTGATACATCATGCTGAGCTATGCTCTTGTTGGCCCCGACAAATATTAATGGTAGCTACTTATAAAACAAAATAATAAGTCAATGTTGACAACAAAGATAGACAGATGCAACCTTAATTTAATCCAAAGGTTTCTTTAAAATATGGCAGAGCATAGTTTCCTTATTTCATAATATTCATATGTCAGCTACAACTCAACAAAATCTTTGCCTTATAAAGTCTGCATATCACAGCCTCATCATATGCCTTTCCTTCCTTTTATATGCTGTGAAATTTTTCTCTATACAAATAATTCTTGTGTGTGTACTCATTGATTGTGGTCAAGTAAAACCATATTTAGTATATTGTGTTTTATTCAACTTGTTGTCCTTTAACACTTTTATCCATAATAGAAATGAAGGTATTTGGAACCAAAATTGAGGGAAACATTGACCAAATATAACATTTAAAAGAAAAATACATATAAAAGAAGAGAGAAAGAAACGGAACAAAGAGAAACTAAAACTACTTTTAGTGATGGTTTTAAAATTTTAAAAATACGAAACGTGATGGTCAAACAAGTCTGTTTCTTAAAAAAAATTGAAAAACGAAAAGAAAAAACAGGAAACGTTTTAAAATCAATTATGTTTGGGAGTGATTTTGGAAGGACCAAAAAAATCAATTTTTCATGCCCAAAATCAATTATATTTTAAAATGGTGATGTTTGACAATGGTATAAAAGTAATTTTGAAAGAATCAAAAATCATTTTTAGTGATTCCCGGTCTATCACTTGGGAGGTGATTTTCAAGTGATTCTTGGTGAGTGATTGTGAGATATTGTTTTAAAAGTGACTATTATTTTTAATTAAAAGAAAAATCTCCTTTAATGTTATATATTTATACGTATATTAAATTTTTAATCTATTGATGTTTGCTTCATTGGTAAAATTGAAAACCAAGTTATCTATTCCTTGCGAAGACAACGCGTTCGAATCTTGGTTGGACTTCCTAGTTTTATTTTTTCAAATCTAATGTCTTTTTAAGTAATTTAATAATTCTAAAATCACTTCTTAAACCAAACATGAAAATGATTATTATAAAATCAATTGTAATTAAATTTCTTTCTTCTAAGATCAATAATTCAACAATCACTCCCAAACATGTGGACTTCCTAGTTTTATTTTTTCAAATCTAATGTCTTTTTAAGTAATTTAATAATTCTAAAATCACTTCTTAAACCAAACATGAAAATGATTATTATAAAATCAATTGTAATTAAATTTCTTTCTTCTAAGATCAATAATTCAACAATCACTCCCAAACATGTCCTATATTCAACTTCGCTTTAACATCTTCAATAAAATGCCAATGAGAGACCCCATCAAAAGTTTGTTGGTAAAAGTTGAAAAAACTAATGCACCAAAGAAATTAGTTTTGGACAAAAGAAAATAGCTTGCTTTAGCAGTGGTCTTTTTTTCCGACAACAAGCCGGTTAGAGATTGAACCTATCCAATATACCAATTGAGTTATGTTTGACCAAATACTTTTAATTTGTAAATTTAGGAGTCATTCCTTTTATTTTTAACAAATGAATTAGCACGTGACATATATAGTATACCACAATAAATGTGAAGATTAAGTCCTAAAAATTACTTTTTAGTAATATGAATACCTATCTAGGGTTCTTCTCCCAAAAAAATAAAAAAAAATAAATAAAAGAAAAAAGTTAGGCTGTTTATAAAATTATCTCATTGTAGAGATTAATATTTTTAAAAATGATCTAATAATTTATTATTATTATCCGATGATAATTTATTTTTTTGAATAATTGTAATGGGTGACAAAATTGGTTGTCATATTTGCAAATATGTCACACAAATAAATAATATGCAAATATGATTTTTTTTTTTAATTTTCGAGTCTGTCACTAATAGACCATTTTATAGTCTATCGGCGATAGACCTCTATCACCGACACTATTTTCATAGTCTATTAGCCATAGACTTCTATCACGGAGACCATTTTTATAGTCTATCACCGATAAACCATTTTTATATAGTCTATCAACGATATACCTCTATCACTAAAAAAAATTTGTCTTATATTTGCAAATACTTTTAGATTGTGCTAGATTTGCTATTATTTTGTGATAGAATGCTATATATGCAATTGCCCCATTTATTTTCGGAGTTCAACAATAGGTATGGGTGGAGGACTCGAACCTTTGAAAAAAGCACATGCTTTATGCGTGTTGAACTATATGCTCAATTTGAGATTATATCTAAAGTTACATTTAAATTATATATAAACCCATTATAAAAGCGCGATAAATGACATGTACTTCTTCTCTTGAGGTCGAATATTCACATTTTCATACACATGGTATTGAGATTCAAATCCTAAATTTTCATGTTTGTGTTTGTAAAAAAAGTACACCCATAACATAAGTGTTTGTAAAAAAACTACACCCATAAAAAAGATGAATCTTTTGGCAAAAATGATGTTGGATTGACTTCATAATTTGTAGCTACCCAATGTTTCCATATTGTAACAGCACACAAATAAGCAAAACCAAAAACTTGTTTGCCATTTATTCCTTGGCTAGCTATTAAGGTATATAATGATCATACCATATTATATTGCTTATTAAACCAAAGCAATGATTAAGCTGCCCAACCTAAACCCTATAAATACAAAAGTTCAAGCCAACAAGTTTTTCAAGTTCATATTTCTTGGAAAATTAAACTTGAAGCTAGCCTAGCAACCCTTACAAACTTAACCATGAGATTCAAACTTGCTGGGTTCTTTATAGTCTACTTGATAGTTGTTGTTGCTCATTTTGTTGAACTTTCTTATTCTTTCATGTTCCATTCCACAGTGGCTTTAGATGGAACTGGAAATTTTGTTAAAATTAGTGATGCTATAGCAGCAGCGCCTAATTTCAGCACCACCAGATTTTATATTCACATCAAACCTGGAATTTATAACGAGCACGTCGAAGTTCCAACTCAAAAAACATTCATTGCTTTGATCGGGGATGATGCCGCTACGACCGTCATCGTTCAATCGAAGTCATGGCACTGGATTTACGACTGGAACTTCTGGAACTCTTAGTAAGCTTCAATTCCTCCACTGTTAATTTTGTTTACTTATACACTTATTCAAAATATTTTGAAATGAAAACTAAAAAATGTGTTCTTTTTATAGTTGTAAATGGTAACAACTTCATGGCTCAGTTCTTGACATTTCAAAACTCCGCTGGACCAAACAATGCCCAAGCAGTTGCTCTTTACGACAGAGCTAAATACACAACATACTATAAGTGCGTGTTTTTAGGTTACCAAGATACTCTCTATGCTCAAGGAGTACCTCAATTCTTCAAAGAGTGTGATATATATGGCACTGTCGACTTCATTTTTGGAGGTGGGCTTGTAGTATTCCAAGACTGTAATATATACGCTAGATTATTAGGGGTTGACATTACAGTCACTGCACAATCCAAAGGCGGTATAGATGACCCGAGCGGGTTCGTCTTCCAGAACTGCAGTGTGACGGTCTCGCCCGAGATAACCTCGAGTAGGGACAAGGCAATAGTGTATCTTGGACGGCCGTGGAGAACGTATGCAATGGTTGTTTTCATGGAGTCATTTCTTGACAATGTAGTTCAACCACAAGGATGGATAGAGTGGTTGGGAGTCCCGACCAACGTTAACCTATTGTTTTATGCAGAATATCAAAACAGAGGTGTAGGATCTGACACTTCCCGTAGAGTGAATTGGCCTGGTTACCATGTATTTCATAATCCAAGAGAAGTTGAAAAATTTAGGGTTCAAAACTTTATTGATGGGACTAAGTGGTTGCCAGAAACTGGCATACCATTTAGGACTGGTTTGTAGGTTTTGTTAAGATGTAGCTTTGTTTTATAAATTTAAAAATAAAGTGACATTCGATACCAATTTTGATTGAATGTATAGTGTAGATTTTAAGACAAAAAAAAAAAAAAAAAAAAAAAAAAAAAAAAAAAAAACTTTAGGTAACACCTAACCAAACCAAACCAAGAAAAGTAGAGGGAGAAAAAAAATGTTCACTAAATGTTTGAGGCGATTTTTTTTGGGGGGAATAAATTATGACAGGTTTTTAAAGTCATAGTTTTTAAAAGTTGTAAATCATTGACATTGATTAGGTCTTCTAGAACTTAGTGAAGTCAATGTGAAGTCAATAAGCTATATTCCATCAAATTGATGTATGAGATTTTTTGTTGGGTAAGTGAAAAAAAAAAAAAAAAAAAAAAAAAAAAAAAAATTCATTCTCTCATGTTAATTGAATTCGAATGTAAAAATTGTTGTAATGTAGGAATTTGATAATACTTAGTTTGTTTGTAGTCGTTTTTACCAAATTTGATTCATTGATATATTTATGTTTGTGTTTATTTTAATTTGTCTCTCAAAGCCAGAGTAATTTATTTGGAAACATTATTTGGAAACATTTGTGTATTGACAAATATCAAACTATAATTTCTGACTTTGATGAACTGTCATAAATAAATAGTGATATTATGACGTTCATCAAAGTCGTGTAAATTATTTTGATGACAATTATGAACATCATTATAAACATTTTTATGACATTCAAAACTGTCATGAAATGTATTTTGTTGACAAACAAAAACTATCATAAAAAATGATAGTTTGACACCAAAATATTGTCTTTAATACAATTTATGTGACATAATGAAATAGTCACATTTGACGCATATTCATGATAGTAAATAATGAAGCAATTAACTTTTTCGTAACATGTGAATGTCATTATTGGCGTTTTATTGACGACATATTACTGTTATTAATATGTTTATCTTGACATAAATGTGATATGCGTGAGTTATTTATTGACAATGTTTAATTGTCATAAAATAACGTCTCGTGATGATTACCAAATGTAATTAATGTGTTTATTTTGACAGAAATAAAATGTCAACAAAAAATTAATGACAGTTTTTTGTCTGTGTCATCTATAAAGTTAAGACGATCGGGGATACAAGGACTGAAAAAACGGTCATTGAATGTGCTCATGACAATTATTAACTGTCATAGATTTCGAGAGTTGTAATAGTGAGAAGAACAAGAAATAATACTGTTGAAAGGTCTTGAATTTATTATCGGACGCTCTACGAATGACCAAGCATATGGGGTCTCCTTGTTTACTATTATGTTTTCTGTTTTGGGCATTGATGTAGCCCATTTTGGTTAGGTAATTGGAAGGGATATATAAACTCTCAAATGACTTTTGCCCCCCAACGAATCTGTAATTTTGTGACACGCCCCACTCCAGATTATCCTTACCAACCTAAGACTTGATGTGTCGACAATGAAACTTCAACTAGCTAAGAAATTTCATTGCCAACTAAGAAAAACTAAACACATTTTAAAAATAACCAAGGGTGGCTAGCAAACTTCATGTAATAAAAATCATCAAAATTTCGACAGAATTTCCCCTAAACATTGAATTAAAACACAGCTGGAGGAGAAATATACACTCCCAAAATTATATTCAAAATGCAGCAGCAACCTCAAGTGTGCTCTGTTGCACACTATTTAGTTGAGAAATCCATAACTACGACTTAACCAAAACAAGTAGGAAAATATAGATGTTTCAATTTTCAAATCATCATAAACTCAAAATGATACATTATTGTAAAAACAAAACAGGCTAGTCACTTCTAGTACAAAAGATGCTTTTAATAACTATGCTAGAACAAAATGACATGCAACCTATTGAGTCTGGTGGCAGATATCAACTCTTGTAGGATCGTCGGAAACTCAAACGCCACCTGGTGGAAAACAAATTTAGGAAGAAGTGGTGAGATGCTAAAAGCTCACTGAGTGGTAAAAGCTCATAAGGAAAATACTTTTGAGAAGACTCACCGACATATATATAGCCTAGCATAAATTATGGAATATTAAAGATATCTCAATAAATATAAATCCAAATGGTAGATAAATTCATTTGAAACTTGAAATGTTTAATTTGCCAAGAACCTTTTAAAACATAGTCATCAAAATGTTGTGAACTAAGGAAATCTCATTCACTAAAACTTGTACCCAAAACTGGCTATACCGGCGTAGAGAAATCGCGATACGCATAGCAGAGCAACTGGTCATACTATATATATGGAAGAACTCGACGTATATAGCAGAACAACTGGTCATACTACATATTGAGTAATCTGAAGATACGTAGCAGAGCAAATAATCTTGGTCATACGCGTGCAGAGCAGCCCCTGAAGGGGAAAACACCCCGACACACGGCCTAAAACCTATGTGTGTACCGAAGTGGGTCTCAAGGACCTCATATATATATATATATATATATATCATGCATACACAATAGAAACACATTCACGTAAATCTATCGAGAAATCACCATGGATACAATTTTTAGTAGTTTGAAAACTATTTCCAAATAATAACATAGTTGTTGAATCATAAACAAAATATAATTCATTTAGGAACACTATCTCATGAATTCATAAACCAATGATGAATTCAAATAACTCACTTTCCATCAAATCCAAATTTAACTTAGAAGGTGAGCAATTCATATATCCATTAAAAACATAATAATTTCAAGTCATCCATTTCCAAAAGTCCATAAAATTCGAAATGATTTAAACAACTAGAACTTTCGTTAAGCAACTAAATCATGAAGTTTCATCCGTTCAGCATTTTGCAAATTCAAAATCCAAAAGTCCATAAAATTCAAAATGATTTAAACAATTAGAACTTTCGTTAAGCAACTAAATCATGAAGTTTCTTCCGTTCAGCATTCTGCAAATTCAAAATCGTTCAATCCAACAATAATGCTTAATCATAAATCTCTTAGAAAGTTTTATGATATTAAACCATAAAGTCAAATAATTAACTCTAAATTGTTTTTCATAACTAAAGGAATTTTTTTAAAAATAAGTTGTAAAACAACCACTCACTGTACTATTGACGGGAGGAATTCGGGTCGTAGGCTGCCCTGATCTCCACTCGACGTGAAATAATAATTTTTTCATGTACTACTAACTCTTTATTCTTCAATTTATAGCAACCACACCTAAATCATCAAAAACTTGAATTTTTCGTTAACTCACTAGTTAACCATAATTTTCATGAGTTTAATCTTAAAACTACCAAGTAATTAAGACCATGTTTTCAAAATAAAGTTTCCAATGTACTTCTCCTACGGGGCGGACCGTACAAGGGACTAAGGGGCCATGGCTCTCCCAATTTTTTTTTTTTTTATACATATACGTCAAAAATATTACCTTAAAATATTTTGTTTGAATATTATATATATTGGTCCCCAAATTAATCAAAATTTCACTTTGCTTTGATGGTCAGAAGACAAGCCTTGTAATTTTTTTTATATTTTCTTATGTACAATAATTAATTTTTAACATTTAATTTTATAACAAATGCCATTTTAATATTTCTACTTTAAGAATTGTATTGTTTTAGTATCTTAAATTTAACTTTTACTATTAGTTTATTTATTAATTGTTTCAAATGTAATTTAATCTTTATTAACACTATCTCTATAAATTTTAGAAACAAATATTCATATTATATTGTGTTTGTTCTTAAATATTTTTTTTTCAAAATGTCTAATAAGTTTAACATTTAATTTTCTGCTTTAAGAATTATATTATTTTTGTCATTGTAATTTCAAAGGTCCAAAATTAGCCTTTATACTTTAAAAAAAAATCTTAAATTTAATTCTTACTATTATTTTATTTATTATTATTTTTTCAAATATAATTTAATCTGTATTCACCTTATCTCTATAAATTTTAGAAAACATATATTCATATCATTTTGAGTTTTTTCTTAAATAATTTTTTTTCCTTCAAAATATCTAATAAATCTTTGAATATTTAATTTTGTGTTTAATAGATCCACAACCTTAAAAAATGTTCACTATATTTTTCAACTTTCAATTTTGTATCTAATAGTTTCTCAAATTTTTAAGTTTAAGTATAATATATGTTTGTTATATTCGACATTTTTAAAAATTTAGGGATTTATTAGAAACCTATTGTTTATGTTTAAAGTTTAGAAACTTGTAAGATACAAAATTGAAAAATTTTAGGACCTATTAAAGACTTTTTAAAGTTTATGGACCTAATTGACTCAAGCTTTAAAGTTCATGGACTAAATTCGTAATTTATTTATTTTTCTAATTAATAAGACATTCAGATGAGCTAAATTATATGATGATATTAAGTTTATTTGAATTTAGTCAACTTTTGATTCATTTACCTATTCTTTATCACCAATATTTTTTTTTTTAAGGTCAATATAATGTGTGTGTGAATTCAAATCTTTTTTATAACTTTTTTTTATATATATATATGTTTACATATAAAAAAAAATTGCCCCCATATGAATGTTTGGATCCGGCCCTGTTCTCCTCCAAATGTAAAAGTCTCATTTTCTTCTATTTTTTTTTTCTTGCCCATAGAGACCACATTTAAGAAGCCTGCAAGTTCAACATGCAAATGACTTTCTTCAATATCTCATTTGTAAAATATCAAGATTTCCACCAAGTTTTCACTATTCCATTCCAACTATTTCCTTCACCTTAATTTCCAAACTAAAACTCATGGAGGTTTTCAAACTAAGGAAGAGAAACCCATAAAAAAAATCCATTAATTAGCTACTAAACTTTAATTAAATAAACTAGAAAACTTACCCACCAAACCTTCAATCCAAGGTTGTGAATTTTTCTCTTTGATTCAACCTCAAAATAGCCTAAGCCAAGATCTTCTTCTTCCCCTACTTTCTCTCTATTTCTCCCTTCTCATTTTTTTTTTCTTTTTTCCTTCTCTCTTTTACTTTATTATTATTATTATTATTTCTTTTTGTATTTGTATTGGTAGAAGATCTACAGTAACCCTATAATTTATTTATTTATTATTACTTTTTTTATAATATCTATTTTACTAAGAGGAAAAAGTAGATGTTACATTTGGTACGATCCCCACAAAAATAATAATATGTTATCTCCCTCTACGTGCGGACGCAACTAATACACTGTTAGTAATCACGTAAATCTGTATATTGTATTTTTCAAATACTAATATGTTATCTCTCTCTACGCGTGGACGCAGCTAACACACTGTTAGTGAACCGCGTAAATCTGTATATTGTATTTTTCGTTTGTTCTTTGTTGTCGATTTGTTTATTGTGGAAACTCAAAATGCTTAGATCCTGTGAAAGAGTAATTGGACCATAAATTGGAAGATGTGTTTTAATTTCTTTTACAGTGGTCGCAAGCATCGACAATGATGGGAAAATAACTAACTTCACAAGCACATTTCTAAACAATATACTTGAGACGAAACACCAAACATAAACAATTTATTAAAAGTAAAGAACATGAAAACAAAAGGCCACAACACAAAACATGAAGAAAAAAACTGGAAATATAAAGTGCATTATTGGTAGCCTAGCAAACATGTATGTGATTACATTTAATGAGATTTGTGATTCGAAACGAAAGAATTAAGAAAGGGCTGACATAATCAGAACGAGACTTCCAAGATGACGGTTCTGGTGTAAATCCTTCAAAATTCATCTCGCACAAATCTAAATAGTTACCAATTTGTCCCAAATCCAATATCAAATCTGCATTTTGGTTCTTCAACACTTCCTCCTCCAATAAATTTCTTAAAGAATCTTTGCTCATTTGATACTGCGACGTGCAGACCGCAAACGCTTCTCTCGTACGATTGTCTAATTCTCCGTTTAGAGTTTGGTTTAAAAGGTACGAATGATTATCGACGACGGCATGAAGAGTTTGGTTGATGAATATGGCGAGAAGGCCCTTCAAATTTGACTTTAAATCTTCGTGAGGATTAGAGTCTATCACAGAAATGCAAACATCTTTCAGCTCTTCAGTTTTGTTGCAGGTGTCTCTAATGAAATTGTTGGCGGCCCCTGCAGATAAAACAAGAGAAGTGACAAAGACAACAACAACTGACTGAAACATTTTGAAATCTCTGTTTCAAAACTCAATATCTTCAACTATCAAGAACACTAATGGGAAATATATATATATATACAATATTACGAGTCATTTTCTTTGTAAATGAATTTTTACTCATATTTAATTTGTAATAAAGGAAATGAAACATTTTCTTTATTACCTTACCATGTATATAGTTTGTACCTTCTAAGAAGACCCTCTTTTGTGGTTGTTTAATAATGGAGCTTCAGTTTTAGGCTTTTGTTTTGCTTGTACTGTAAATAAAAAAAAAAATAATAAAAATAATAATAATAATAATAATAATAATATATATATATATATATATATATATTTCTTTGTAACAAATTACTAATTTTGTTCTTCAACTTTGAGGTGAGGTTTATGTCTAATAAGATTTTAAACTTCAAAAAGTGTTAATATATCATATTGTGTTAATATATCATATTCAACTTTCAATTATGTGAGATATCTAAAGTTTTAAAATATCATATAGTCTGTAGACTTTCAATTTTTTGTTTTTACAGGTCTTTGACATATTCGATGTTTTTTTTAATTAACAAATCTATTAGATATATAAAATCGAATTTTGCATCTAATAGGATATTAAACTTTCAATTTTATATGCAATGGGTTTGTGAATTTTACAAAATGGTGAATAAGTCAAAGTTTTATTAGACATAAAATTAAAAATATGGAGACTTATGAAACATATAAAATTAAAAATTAGGAACTTAATTATTAAAAGAAGGTTATAGTTTTTAGTTTTCACTATATATATATTTTAGGGTAAAATCAATTTATACCCTTAAGCTTTGGAGGTTGTATCAATTAAAATTCTAAACTAATGATTGTATCAATTTAAACCCTGAACTTTCAAAATTGTATCAATTTACACCTTCTATTAGAATTTTATTTTTAAAATGTTAATTTAAACACATAAAGACTTATAATTTTAGCAATTAAATCTGTAAACTTTCATAAGTGAATCAATTATATGAAAGTTTAGGGGGGTTTAATTGATAAATTATAAGTCTTTACACGTATGAAAACTAACATTTTTTTAAAAGAAGGTGTAAATTGATATACTTATGAAAGTTCAAAGTTTAAATTGATACAATCATTAGTTTAGGGTTTTAATTGATACAACCTTCAAAGTTTAAGGGTATAAAATGATTTTTACCCTATATTTTAATTCTAGAGTCCAATGTCAATAAAAATGCTAACAAATATTTTTCTTTCATTTTTTTTTTGCAAAGGTATTTTAATTGATACGGAGATTGAAACCATGCCGGATTTGGCATTTTTCTTCCATTCTTGACAGCATTACATAATGAAAAAACAAAGACAAAATAAACTAAAAGTTAAAAGAAACAATCCCTCTCTTTTGTCAAGAAATGAAGAAAAATGTTTGTTTGCATATGTTTGCATTTGCATGCATTATTATTTACCTTACCATATTTTAGAAACGCGGTACCATATGTGTAATTTATTTTCTTTTACAACATGCATGATGAGGGGTTGGAACTTGTGACATTTTCGTCAATAATTCAAGTATTATGTATTGTCTAATTTTATTTTATTTATTTCAAGCTAGCAATCAAAGATAATTAATCACCGATTCAAATCTTGCTTAGTAGATGAGATATCTATGATTTTTTTTAAGGTTAAAGGTTTGATTCTCTACTCTTCCATTTTGTTTGTTGAAGTAGAAAATTTGAATTTGGATATGTATTTCTTCAAAAAAAAAAAAATAATAAATAATAATAATAAATAAATAAAAACTATTTATTTAAATAATAATTCGTTAAATTTAATAAAACAAGATACTTAATCAACTTCGATTTTTTTGGTTAAAGTGTAGGAAGTACTCTAAACTTTGGTGTAAGTGTCAATTATGCCCTAAGACTTTGATTTTTTAATTTTTATTTTCATCCTTAAATTTTGAAAATATTCAATAAGAAAAACCATTGTAGGCTTTATGTTAAAGATGCATATGTTATTAAAAATAAAAACAATGTTAAAAGATGCATGCATATTAACTACGCAGCTTGTTGATGCAAAAAAGCAGACATAGTCTAATTCGCCTGACTTACACGTGATCAATAATAAATTTGGGAGCAGAATACCTGCAAAATAATAATTTGCACACTAAAGTAATGCTTGAATTATTGACCAAAAAGACGCAAGTTCTTCAATAAATTATGGATTGAATAAAGAGTGTATTGACCAACACGATGATGATGAGATGTTGGGTCTTCTAAATGATTTGCGAGGGTCGATGAATGAAGGGGTTTAGGGTTTGGGGATGAAATGCTTGCTAATTACGATGAACAACCAGATACTTCAAACAATTTTGATAACTAAAAACACACCTAACCAGTTGTACCCGGGTGATAACTTGTTGAAAGCAAATTATTTAGTACCTAAATATGGCACATTCTTGTTGAAAGAAGTCAAGTATTAATTATTTCAACCTACTTTTACTTAAACTACATACGTTTATTTGGAGAACGCGCGCTAATTAGTGTCTTCATTGAAAATCGTTTGAAAAGTACATAACTATGCGCTAGAATGTAACCATCGTTAATATTTGTAGGCATTGGAAGAGTGCCAATGATTAACACATCACCTTGAGGGAATATTTGAAAAGCAAAACGTCTTTTCCTTTGACAGAAGACCCTGGAGTAGACGATTAAGGCAAAGATTGTAAGAAGGATAGTGACGTTCACGAAGAAAGAGGACTTTGTATTGATTACGGGATTGGGACCATCCCCTCCAAGTACAATGGTGAAGGGTAAGGAAAACGTAACAGCGACACGGATACGAGACAAGTATTTTAAAAACAAGGGTGTTATGCACCCCAAAGATGTGAAAGTTGAGTACAAGAACGTGATGTTTGACAATGATGAGGATGCTATGAAGGTGACTTTGATTTATTACATTGAGAATGTAATGATGGGGAAAGACAGGGTGAATACGAATGTACGAATGTTGATAATGCGTTGTTCAGCCGAGTTGAAGATCTAAAGTACTTCAACAACATGAACTGGACGAACACTATATGGCGTAGGACGTTTAAGGGTCTAAAAAATGCAACGACAAACAAATTTAATATTTATAAGGTCATGACTGTTGTGAATCCCGCATACAAAGTAAAGTACGATCTCACTGGATTTCCACCTGCTTTCTTGGTATTCCATGCTACACTCGAACTTATGTTTTATTAAAATGTATGCACTGAAGATACTTAAAAGTGTCTTATTGGTTGTAGGTGCAAAATCGCGACAAGCAGAGGGTCGAAATTCGCGAGAAGTAAAGGGTCAAAAATCGCGACAAGTAGAGGGTCCAAAATCGCGACAAGAAATTGGTGGAAAATCGTGTCAAGCAAAATGTACACAATCGCGAAGGGCAAAACCGTCTTTGTATGCGGCGTGAGGTGGCTAGCGATCGTGTTCGGGGCGTTGATGATGATAGCAAAAGGGTAGAAAACTTGCATTTGAAATTCGCGGCCGACTCAGCCCCCGAGGGGGGAGGGGGGTCATCCGTCCAAATACTCTAACTAAAGTATATGAATAATGTACTCTTTTTCCTTCACTAAAATTTTGTCCTATTGAGTTCTTATTTTAACAAGACATATATTCTTTATAGTATGAACATCTAAGAGGTAGTATTATGAATATTTATATAGATAAGATATCTTTATCTTATCTCTTCCATTATCTTCTAAGTATCTTCTCCATATCTTGTAAACTCTATAAATAGTGGTTATTGGGATCTTTTTTTTTTTGCAAAGGCAATATATATTACGAGAAACAAGCAAGGGGGACCCCATAGCCCGGGGCCAAGGCACTAAAAAACACAGAGCGAAAAACCAGAACAGACTCACGGAAACAAGTCCCACGGAGGGGCACTAATAGACAAAGGAGACATCAACGCCCCTAGCCACGAGGCACACCTATAAGACACATCAGCCTGGGCACTTATGAGAACAGACTGGGGAGAACGGAGCCTACCCCCGTGGACCCGGGAATTACGCTCTCTCCAGATATGATAAATGGCCGCACCCCACGCAAGCCTCCAAACATGACGCTTACGACGATCACCCCGACTCATGCTACAAATCCAAGCTAACTCGGTGGACCATATAGCAATACGATGAGAGGAGTGACCCCAACGAAGAAGACCCGTCCAAACATGCGAACTAAACGGACACTCAAAGAAAAGGTGATCACGCGTCTCTGATGAAGCAGAACACAACACACACCCTGACGGAAGTAAGGGATCCCAAACATGGAGGCGGGCCCTAGTAAATAACCGGTCCCGAAGTGCCAACCACGCAATGAAGGCGTGCCGGGGAATGTTTCCATCAAACCACAACAGACTGGTCCATCTAACACAATCACGACGAGGACGCAGAACCTCCCAAGCACTAGCTATCGAGAAGACATTAGAACGACCGGGGTCCCAGATAGCTCGATCAGCTTGAAGCAGATTGGGGACAGTAGCCTAAACTTGTGGAAACAGATCCTCCATCTCCCAAGTCACGCAGGGTCATTGCCAAGACCCATCCGGGAGGAGGTAATCAGACACCAGGGCATTAATCGAACTACCAACAGCGCCAACCAAACCTTCCTCAAACCGCTGAACGATGGGGCCCCCGGGAAGCCATGAATCAGCCCACACATGGGCACGCCGCCCATCCCCGATAGCGACCCGGACAAAAGGACGAAACTGCTCACGAAGGTGGAAAATAGCCCGAGTACACCAAGACCAACTAGCCTGCATAGGAACAGACCACAGGGAGCGACCCTGAAGAATGTAAGCCTCAACCCAGGCCACCCATAACGAGCCCGATCGCGTGAAAAGAAGCCAAAGGAGCTTCATAACAGCAGCCACATTCCAAGAACGAATGTGACGGATGCCTAAGCCACCCTCATCCCTAGGAACACAAACATCCCCCCAAGCTACATTTGCTCCACCTTTACTAGAAGAGCTTCCTCGCCATAAGAAAGCCCGAAGGATACGATCAACCTCGTCTACTACACGAAGAGGAAAAACGAACACACTCGCCCAATAAACCTGAAAGCTTTGCAGGACAGACCGAATAAGCAACAAACGACCAGCGTAAGATAGAGCACGCGCAGACCAGCTCTGAACCCGCGCAATGATCTTCTCAAGGAGAGGCTTGCAATCCGCATAAGAAAGCCGACCAGACACGAGAGGAAGACCAAGATAACGAACAGGAAGAGAGCCAAGGAAGAACCCCATCACACCAGATAAACCTAAAGCCACAGAAGAGGAGACCCCGACACAAAACATGGAACTCTTTGCCGAGTTCGCACAGAGACCAGACAATTTTTGAAACCTCAGGAGGGCACAATGGACGAAGGCTAGCGACGAGTAGTCCCCCCAACAAAAAATCATTAAATCATCTGCGAAACAAAGGTGGGTAAGGCGAATCTTCTCACACCGATGATGAAAGCGGAAATCTACAGGGGGAGAATTCAACAGCCGAGAGAGCACCTCCATAGCCATCACAAACAGATATGAAGACAAGGGATCCCCTTGACGAAGGCCTCGACGACCCGGAAAGAAACCCTCTAACGAACCATTGACAAGGATGGAAAACGTAGGAGACGTGATACATGCCCGAATCCAACTAACAAACTGAACAGGAGTCCCAATGGCTAACAGTAGACCGAATAAAAAATCCCAATGGACTGAATCATAGGCCTTCTGAAGATCCACCTTCATAACACAACGAGGAGGACCCTTATTAAGATGATACCCACCAACCAACTCCTGGCACAAGAGGACATTATCCACAATACTCCGACCCTTAACAAATGCAGACTGATTAGGGCCAATAAAGTCAGGAAGCCACGAACTCAAGCGATTTGCCAGGATCTTCGAGATGCATTTATAAACCACATTGCAGCAAGAGATGGGCCTATAATCATCAGGACCAGTAGGAGCATCCTTCTTCTTAATCAATGTGATAGCTGTAGCATTCACACCAGAAGGAAGAAAATAGGACAAGAAAAAATGACGCACCGCATTACAGAAGTCATTGCCAATAACACTCCAAGCCGCTTTAAAAAAACCAACAGGGAAACCATCGGGACCAGGGGCCTTCCCACTACTCATCGCAAAAAGTACATGCTTGACCTCTTCGCTCGAGATAGGCCTGACCAGATCAGCACAACACTCCTCGGACCAGCGGAAATCAACAATCGAAGACAGCTGATCAGTAAGATCCCTATAGCCGATCGGCTGGGAACCAAAACATATATATGCTCCCTACTTTCTTCTTCTTATTCCTCTTAGTTTATAATAGTTAGGTTTTTTTTTTTCATCTTCCATAAGAAATAGATTATTTTCATGTATATTTTTTTTTATAAATAATTTACTAAAATTCAAAAATATTTATTTTCATCTATATTTGACCCTGTGAAAAGAAAATTAAAATTTAAAGGTGAAGCTGGAAAAACTATATATAATAATATATATATTTGTGTTATTATTTTATATTTATAGATCTTTTATGAATAAGTTTAAATTATTTACAAAAACATGTGACCTACAATGTAAGTCCAATTTTTTTAGATTAACTATACAAAAAAAAAAAAAAGAGTTTGAATAAATAATAATAATATTTTGGGCAAATATCTATTTATTTCCTTAAACTTTTGTTGTTATAATAATTAAAACCCTAATTAAACTATAAGTGGTATCACTCAAAACTTTGAACTTTTCTAACTGAATAAATTTACACTTAGATTCTATTTGAAAAATGATAGTTTTTACATGTATGAAGACATATAATTGTATTAAATTAAACTCTTAAAGTTTCAACCAATAATTGATTCACTTATAGAAGTGTAGGGGTTTAATTTCTACAATTATAAGTTTTAATTCCACACGTTTAAATTAGTATTTTTCAAAGAGAGTAAATTGATACACTTATGAAAGTTGAAGGTCTTAATCGATACAATTATTAGTTTAAAATTTTAATTGATATAACTCTCAATTTAGGGGTATAAATTGATTTTTGTCCAAAAATTTTATACAATTTTAAAAATTGTTTATAAACATATGTTCCCAATGATACTAATGAAATCTAATTATGAAACAAAATAAAAACAATGTTCACAACAAAGATAGTATGATGCCAACCTTAATTTAATCCAAACGTTTCTTGCCAACCAGAGCGGTCAACTGACATGATGTATGACCAAAAGGTCCTAGGTTCGATCTCCACTCTCACATGTTGTCAAAAAAAAAAAAAAAAAAAAAAAATCCAATGGTTTCTTATATGATAACATATTTGTCCTTATTTCATCTTATACATATGGCAGCTACTACTACCCAACAATTCTCCTTATAAAGTATGCATATCTCACAGCCTCTCATGATATGTCTTTCCTTATATGGTATGATTTCTTTCTCTCTATATAAATAATTATCCTCTGTACTCATTGATTGTGGTCAAGTAAAACCATATTTAGTATATTGTTTTTATTCAACTTATAGTCCTTGTAAGACTTTTATGCATAATAGAAACAAATGCACACTAGGATTTGAAATCAAATTTGAGGGGTGTTTTTATCATATTTCTCAACAAAACAATGACCACATATAACATTTTGAAGGAAAATACATATAAAATAGGGAAATTGTACTATTTAGGGTAAAATAATTAAAAATATAGTACTTTTTTAAAAGATTTTCAAATATGTCAATTTTTATCACGGATAGTAGTCTATCACTCTTTTTTTTTTTTAATAGAATTTTGTCTGTGTCTATTGCGGATAGTAATCTATCCGTGATGGTCATTTTATCAATGAATATCTGTGATAGTCACTGATTTTTTTGTAATATTTGCAAAATATTTTTTATTTTGCTATATTTGCTATTATTTTGGACATAATTGTTATTTATGCAACCAAACCCTATAAAACAAGAGAGAAATAAATGGAAAAGAGAAGAACTACCCTAGTTTTTTGAATTTAGCCTTTCTTAAATTTAGCCTCAATTTTATTAACATTTTTTAAATTTTGAAAACAAGATACGCGATAATAATTAAACAAGTATGTTTCTTAAAAAATGAAAAACTAGAACAACGTCTGACAGACCCTTGCTATCAAGGGCGGATCTCTTTGGGGACTAGGGGGCCATGCCCCCCCCTCCCCCAAATATTTGAAATTTTTAATATACATAGGTAAAATAATGCCTTAAAATATACAGTATGTGTAATATATACATATTGACCCCCCTTAAAATAAATGAAAGGATAATCTGTTGTAGTGGTAAGTGTGAATGTCATGAAATTTTGTGATCTTAAGTATATTATTTATGAAATATCGTTTTAGAGTCGGGTGGGGGATTGAACTACTGACCTTTCAGTCAAGGCACAACTTTAGCTCAATTGAGCTATGCTCGGTTTGGCGTCGTTTTAGTCTTTGTACTTTGAAAATTGTATTAATTTTAGTCCTTAGAATTTCAAATGTCCAAATTTAGTCTTTATACTTTGAACAAATCTTCAACTTAATCCTTACTATTAGTTTATTTGTTAGTTTTTCCAAAAGTAATTTAGTCTATATAACACCTCTCTCTAAATGTTGGAAGAATATTTACATTAAATTGTGTTTTTTTTTAATAATGTTTTTTTTCGAAGTGTCTAATAAGTTTTTGAACTTTCAATTTTGTGTTTAATAGATCCACGAGCTTTTAAAAGTGTTCAATATATTTTTAAACTTTCAATTTTGTATCTAATAGGTGGTCGAATTTTCAAGTTTAAGTGTAATAGATCATTGTCTTATTCGATATTTGTTAAAATTTAGGGATTCATTAGAACCAAAATTGAATTATATAATATTATTAAGTTTATTTGAATTTAGTTAAGAAACCTTTGATACGCCTATATATTCTTATCACCAATAACTTTTTTTAAGATCAACATAATGTAAGAGCGTGAATTCAAACCTCAAACTTTTTTGTGATAATTTTTTTTTGGCCCCCCCAAACATTAATGTCTGTATCCGCCCTGCTTGCTATCTTCATTGCTTTTCTTGAAAGAGACTATCTGAAAAGTTTGTTGGGTACGGATCGCAAAAACTAACGCAGCAAAGGAATTAGTTTTGGAAATAAAAAAATAACTTGTTTTAGAGGTATTTGTTATATTATGAGCAACGTTTTCGTGGGGTTTTTGTACGGATCACCCACCCCTTGGGGGTTGTGAGGTTTTTTTACCCGATTTTTTAAAATTTGTGTTTTTTGACCTTCTCTCGTGATAAACAAGTGCACAAAGTCTGTAGTACCCTTTACTGAGCACAATCACGAGGAGACAACTACGGTGCCCTCGTGATAAGTAAAGAATATGAATGACTTTTCACTGGGAGAAGACACTTGCTTATCACGAGAAGGTAAAAAAAAACATAAAATTTCAAGAGAAGATCAAAAAAACTTTACGCCTCCCGAAGAGAGTGTCATCCATACAAATACCCCATCTTTTCGTATTAGCTCTCACTGTTATTTTCAATCTCAATATTACTCTTGCTTGCTTGCAATCATCCATTAACAATATTCAGTCAAGTATAGGTCATCCTAAAATTAGAACCATTGTTCCAGATTCTTTTTTCTTCAAATCATACTTTTATATTTTAGAAATTGTTTCAAACACTTTTGGTTTGTACATTTAGGATTCATTCCTTAGTTTTAACAAAATTAGCACACGTGACATATACAGTATACATAAACATATATTAGCCAAAGCGAGCATGGCTCAGCGGGCATATGTATGTCTTAACGACCACGAGGTCTGTGGTTCGAATCCCCCATCCCCAATGTACTCAAAAAAAAAAAAAAAAACATATATTAACACATATAAATTTTTATTTTTATTTTTATTTTGAAAAAGACATATTAACACATATTGAACTTTTTTTTTTTTTTTTCAATTCATTTCATTTGTATTGTCACCCTAATTTCAACTCAGTTTTTTCAGAGTGATAAATTGTTGCGTACGTCTTAATAAAGTACTATTTGATGTGGCCAAACCGAGCATAACTCAATCGACATAAGGTTGTGTCATTGACTAAGAAGTCAGAGGTTCAATCCGCACATTAAATGTGTGTAACACACATCGAATTTTTTTTTTTTTTTTTTTTTTTGCATATTTTAAATGTCAACAATAGTTTAAAAAGCGATGCTATAGCAGCAGCACCTAATTTCAGCAGAACTAGATTTTATATTCACATCAAACCTGGAATTTATAAAGAGCATGTTGAAGTTCCATCTCAAAAGACATTCATTGCTTTGATTGGGGATGATTCTTCTACGACCATAATCGTCGACAATCGAAGTAATGGCACTGCAATTTCGACGGCAGGTTCTGCAACTCTTGGTAAGCTTCAATTGTTCACTAACATAAATTTGATGAGTGCATGTTAATTTTGTTTACTATACTTAATTATTCAAAATACTAAAACAAATGTGTTCTTTTTAAATGTTGTAAATGGTAACAACTTCATGGCTCAGTTTTTGACTTTTGAAAACTCTGCTCGAGTAAACAATAACTCAGCAGTTGCTGTTCTTGACCAAGCTAAATTCACATCATACTACAAGTGCGTGTTTTTAGCTTATCAAGATACTCTTTATGCTGGAGCAAAACCCGAGTTCTTCAAAGAGTGTCATATATATGGAAGTGTCGACTTCATTTTTTGGAAATGGGCTAGCAGTATTCCAAGACTGTAAAATGTATGCTAGATTAGCAGGCATTGAAATTACAGTGACTGCACAATCCAAAACCTATGCAGACGACCCGAGCGGGTTCGTCTTTCAGAATTGTAATGTGACAGTCTCACCAGAGATAGCCTCAAGTAGGGACAAGGCAGTAGTGTTTCTTGGACGGCCATGGAGAGCATATTCAATGGTTTTCTTCAAAGAGTTTCTAGGACTGGTCTGTAGGTTTTGTTATGAAGCAGTTTGTTTTATTAAGTTTGATCATAAATTGCAAGTATATATACAACGATGACTCTTGATAGGTGTTTTGGGTAGGAGGACACATGAAGAACTAACTTCACAAGCAAATTTATAAACAATATATGCTCGTGTGAAAAATCATTAATTTCGGATTGAGAATTTGGGATGGCGATAATAGTAACCACAAACCATTTATTGAAGGTAAAAAAAAAATGAAAAACAAAAGGCTACAACCAAACATAAAAAATACTCCAAATGTGTTTAAAGTGGGGTAGCCTAGCAAATATGTATGTGATTACATTTAATGAGATTTGAAATTTCCAATGAAAGAATTAAGGTCTCGTTTACTTCGCCGTAATCAACATGATTTGGAATCGTAATGAAAATCAATCGTAGTAAAAAAGGCTTCAATTGGAATTTGTTTCCTTTGATGTTTTGTTGATTCGCTCAGACTCGAGCTATTCTTTTGTGCAAGGGCATGCAGTGGTAAATGGGATAAAGCATGCAATGGGTGATGAAATGAGTGAAAATATGCACAAAAGTGAGTCTCATACCGCAATGACACGAGTATATACCAAAGTGCTAGCGTGTAGTATCTGGAAATATCCCATACTCGATCCACATGGAATATGACGAACAGTAACTAATGAGATGTCAATTACATCCGGAAGTTACTAGCATGCCTCAGACATAGTAACAAAACAATTAAAGGTGGTTTGGTTGGTTGTTCATCAGAGTAAATTGACAGTATAAAAATGCAACAAGAGAAGTCTCCAAGGCTTCGACTATCGAAACACTCTAATGTTGCACCAGGTTATTACTCACAGTGTGAAATCTCTCTTTTAACTCTAACTATATCTAGACGAGATAGGACCATCAAATACTTCCCTATGGTGCGGTGACGTCAATCTTGCTACAACATGCATCAACACTTCGCATATCTCTAATACCTATGAGCGACTGTGAGAGGTGCTCACAACATAGATATCTTACAACTCATACCCACTCTTCTTCAAGTTTCTCCACACATCAACCCCTTTTTCAGAGATATTTATGCTATCTCTCATCTGTAGCTACACAGATGAAAGAAATAAAAAGAAAAAACATGCTTGATAAGAAGATATGCAGAGAAATAAGTGATTCATTCACATCAGAATAATAGACAAACTACAACATTAGAAGCCTTAAGTCTCCAGCCTTGAAGAAGAGAGTTTAGTTACTCATTCTTTGAATTGAAAGCAAAAGCTTGTAAATGTTCAGAAAAGTTAAGAAATACAACAAATGAAAGCTTGGTAAAGAAAGCGATAAATGAAATAAAGTAAAGAAAGCTTGTAAAGAAATGTTGTCAATGAAAGCTGTAAATCCTCTGAAGCTTGCGAAGCATCGGTCGTTCTCAGCTGCAACGACGGTGGGCTGTCACTTCCTTCGTCGAGCTCTCAATGAAGATTGACAATCAACCTCTTCACTTCTTATCGGAACTTGGTTGAATGATAGCACACAAAATGAGCTATCTTTATGACCTATTTTATGCTAGTTTAGAAAATTAAATGTGTACTTCCACGATTATATTTGATTATTTTATAGATATCGAGCATTTTGGAGCAAACCGGGAAATTTAGAAGACTTATTATGAAAATAAGTTATTTGGATGCAATTTGAAGTCTCCAAGTGAAGAGAAAAAGAGACACAAGTTAAAAATCAAAGGATTAGATATAGATTTTATCATATCTTTTCTGATTTTATCGTATCATAAATTTTATCCGATTTTATCCTATCTTTATTTATTTTGGCACCATTTGAACAACAAAGATATTCCTAATTTAATTTTGAATTCCTAAATTGATTAGATTCTTAATCTAATTAAAATATGAATTTCTTATTAGATTTGGAAGAATAGTCTATTATAAATAGGCATATTGTCTTCATTCAAAGGGAGTCGATTTGGAGAGTCAATCCAAATTTCGAGATTACATACTTTTGTTAGAGGATATTTTTGGGAGCACAAAGTACAGATTTACATGCTCGGGATCGTGGAGATTGCAGCGGAAACGTGGAATCGACACGAGTTTTATTTATTCTTTACCTTTTAATTTGTATTTTTTTCATAGGTTTATTTTTGAGTTTATATTTTGAACAATTGAACATGATTAGCTAAACTTTTTTGACTTAGAGCCTTGATGTAATCATTCATTTAATCTTATTCTTTTTATTTAATAGTTGATATTTGAATTTCATATTGGTTGTGAGAACTTTTCTGATCTTAAATCTTAATGCATGTTAGGATTTGACCATTCTTTACATGATTTTTATATCAATGATTTGAGGTGGAGAGACGATTATTATTGATGATCCTAAATTGTTTTCCCTGATTTATACATGAGATAGACATATCCTCGTAGGTTTTGTGACAGTTATAGTTTTACATTTTTCATATTTGGATTGTCCGAATTGTCATAGAAATATAGACAATTTACTTTTCAAAGAATATTGTTATTGCTCGAGAGAGAATAACAAATCTATAGGGTAGAGTTTGTCAACAATCTAGAAATTGATCAATTCCAGTTTTTAATGAATGAAGAATAAAATGAGATAACGGTGAAGTAATTGCTCAAGTCGATTCCCTAGGACACATCTCTCCTTATTGTTCTTCATATTTTATTTTATGTTTTATTTTGTGTCAATTCATATTCTTCTATTTTCATTCTCTAAATAAAATTGATTGATAGTGTTTGTGGTAATTAGGTGAACTAGAAAACCAATCCTGAGGACGATATCCATATTTTTTATACACTATATTAAAACTTGACCCGTACACTTGCGGTATTTTATTGCACTAAAATTGCACAACAAGTTTTTGGCGCCGTTGTCGTGGATTGACAATTATTTAGTTTCACCTAATATTGTGGAGAATTCACTCGATTTTACTTTAGAGTTTTTTTTTTTCTTGTTATTTTATTGTTTTTGCTTTGAGTTTTATCCTTATATCCTGACTATATTTTTATTGGTGTTTGCATCTACTTGGGAGCCTAAGTCTTCTAGTTCTTTGTTTTTTTTTATGGCTTTTAATAATTATGGGTGGCCTTATAGGGAGTTTCAAACCACCCAAGAACGAACACCATCCTTCAATTCATACCCTTTGAACTACACCTCTTATGGCAATGTGAATTATAATGATAATTATGGCTTTCAGGGATATCAAATGCATGATCATTATCATTCTGAATCTATGAGTTATGAAAATTATTTTTATGATAATGATGATGGCATTCAGTACCAAAACTTTTACTTTCCCAACAAAATTGATTTAAAATCTGCCTTGGAAGCCAATGAAACCTTATTGCAAGAGTTCATTGTTGAACAAAAGCTAGTTGTTTGCTCATGAGTGAGTCGAGGGAGAGACTTAATACCCAAATGGAAGCCCTTACAGCAAGATTCAACTCTATAGGATATCAAGTTAGCCCAATAACTGAGTCACTAATAGACTTACAAGAAAAAAAGTAAAGCCCTAAGAATGAGGGTTGGGGATGAATGTAATATTTTTCAAGTAGCTCAGCCTGGTCCACAACCTTCTTATTTTTGGAAGAGTATTATACGGAGAAGATCACTTTTATCCAAAGCCCTAAGAATGAGGGTTGGGGATGAATATAATATTTTTCAGTTTTTTTAGACAATTGGATTCCAAGAGAACACACCTTTCGACCCATATTCCCCAATTCTCTTCATCTTGATTTAAAGGTCTCTACTTTCATCAACATTAACAGAATGTGGAACATTTCTCAAATGAAGGAGTTTCTACATCCTGAAGATATTGCTCTAATTCGCACTATCCCACTTCCAAGACTGCCTACCTCTGACTCCTTCTTATCACATTACTCAAAGTGTAACGACCCGACTTTTTATGACCTCATTATAGGGCCGTTACTACATGCACGACGTAAGAACCTCAATAAATAAATAAATAAAAACTTTATTTAAGAATAAGGATGGGGAACAATAAATGTTCAGAAACATCTCAAAATCAGTGCAAATACATTTATTTTGGGATCCCGTTGAAAACATGAAAATATATTAAATAAGTTCATTAAGACATGTTTAAAACCAAAACTTCTAGTTCTAAACCACAACCACTAGAGGAACTGACTCCAACGAATAAACTTAAATGAAGGTGGAAACTCAGACTTTGATCCCATGGCATCGTCAACAAAACACCTCGTCAAGCACCATGTACGTTCCTGTCGTTACCTGAAAAAAAATGTTTTAAGAAAAGAATGAGTATTTTATACAAAATACTCAGTAAGTAACTCCACTACCGTGGTCAGGCTATGCAATCACATGCATTCATGAATTGACTGAAAACTTTAATTAGTGGGACCTAAACCTACATCTTCAGCTTACCAGTTCATTCCTATTCCTCTAGATGCGCATCAATTTCATACACATCAATCTCGGATGCATCAATTTCATGCACTGAGAACCCTCTAGGCATGCATCACTTTCATACATGGGTGAGCATCACTTTCATACTCACCAGCTCTACGCACATCACTTTCATGTGATTAGAGCCCCTGAACCTGCATCACTTTCATGCAGGAAAATCTCACAAGAAATGGGGTCCTTAAAAATTTCATGACTCATTTATCACACAAATGCATGAGGTCTCACCTAACTCAAATTAGACAAAATAGTTGATGCAGCATGGAGTAATTTTCTCCCATGCAAAATTTAAACTTTCAGCATGCATTACCTTCATGAATATTTCATTACAACTACATTAAACTTTATAATGAGTTTCATACATAACCATAACACAAAACTCATCACCATAAAGAAATAATTCATTCTTGACATCATTCACAACAACCTCCCATCAACATTCACAAATTTACTGGCATCACATACATACTTCTCTCACCTTCATAAACATTCAAAACCCTTAAATCACATTTTGTTCATAGACATCCTTCCATTAAAATTAATTTTAACTTCTCCATCACAATTCATTAACATTCATTCTAACTGTTCAATCACAATTCGTTCGTGAACACTCTTCCATCAACATTCATTCAACTTCTCACTCATAAATCATGAATAAACATAAGGATTATGTTTAACAAACAAAAACCATACATGCACGCTACACAAACTATCGATATATCAGCACACATACACAAAGTATCGATATGTCAGCACACAGTTCCCAACCTAGCCCGAAGGCTAGCCGGTAGTAAGGTTACTTACCTTAATGCTAAGTTCGACGAGAAGACTAAAATTGTCACGAATGCTCCTGGTCTCAACCTACAATGAATTTCTAGTGCTTAACACTACTTTTGAGGCTAGGACTAGTGCTGTAAAATTTGTTCAACAAATGGACTAAAGCTTACCTAAGTAGTCCCGACTCACCGCCACTCCTAGACTAAATTACTTCAACCCGAGCTTGGTTCCAACATCGAAATAGAGGGGCTTCCAATGTCGAGACAGATCTGGACAAATTGAACAAAATTCCAATTCTTATAATCAGAATCTCAATCATTTGAAATAAATTCAAGAACTAGATAGAGCCTCGATACCCACCAAAACTCCCTACGACGATGTCAATTATTGTTGGACAGCACGTTCCAAGACTATGTTTCGCCAATCTAACGTTGGAACCGATTGAGTATTGAATCTCGAAGCAAAACAAAACGTTTAAAACTAACAAAAACTCAGATTTGAAAGGAGTTTGGGTTAAAATCAACATTCGATGGACAAGACAAAAGATCATTGGAAGGGGAACGAACTTACCCGTTGGTCGAACGTTGTCGAAAGCTCGCTGGTAGAACGCCGCCAATGATCTAATCGGAGCGGGAGAGGGCACGTCGGCGAACGGTATGCGGCAGGGCGGAGCGGCGACGCTTGCGGCTGGGCGACTGACGGCCGGTGGCGGCGTGCGATTGGGCAAGCGGAGGGGAAGAGGGAGAGAGAGAGAGACGACATCGACACTGTGGTGGTCGGAGCTGAGAGAAATGAGAGGGAGAGGGTGGCGGCTCTCTGAAGCGTGGGTCTTCTTCACAATGAAGAAGACCTGCGTTTTTTTTTAACTTTTACTTTAATTTTTTTTTTTTTTTTTTTTTTAATATATTATATTATTATTATTATTAATTCATTAACTTTTAATTGATTTGGTCAAATTTACTAACCTAATCTCTTTTTTTTTCTTAACACACCTCAAACGCCCAATTGAACTCAAATTAATCTTAAATTAAACGCGGAGCGTTACAATCTTCTCACCTTAAGAACTTTCGTCCTCGAAAGTTTGCTACTCAAACGACTCTAGATACTTGGCTCTCACCTCATAATTTCTTTCTCAAGTTGCTTCTTCGGTCCTTTTGTTTCCACTTTTACCAAAACGACTGCTCGGTCTCTATGTACAACTGTCTTAGCAACCATAATCTTAGCAATTTTGTACCCATACGATAAATGATCATTTGGGTGCAAATTTTGGATTCAACATAGGAGAAGAGTCAATGCACATTTCCTTATCAACGACACGTGAATGCACTGGAACCCATGTTGTTGGCAAAGCCAATCTATAAACGACTAGGTCGATGTACTCCAATATCTTGAAGGAACCAATGTAACATGGGTTAAGTTTTCCCCTCTTACGATAACACAAAATTCTTTTCATTTGTGCTATAGGAATAAATACATGACCATCCACGTCAAAAACTAACTCCTTGTTATTAGGCATGTCTTCTAGAACCTTATTCGAATGCTCTAACTGTCCATTAGTTTGGAAATGGGATTCAATACTGAAATCCTATTGAGCGTCAAGTGCTTTGTATAACCTTTGCTAAAATGTCACGGTAAATCGATGGTTACTGTCTAACCCCATTGACTTACGTACACCATGCGGTTTAACGATTTCATTCAAGTATAGCTTTGTCCACTTTCCCCCACTGAAATAATTTATGATTGTAATAAACCACAAACTTATGCCTCGTAGCTTTCACTTATTAGCATGTGAAGTACTAAATAACAAACTAAGAAGTATCTTTCTCTTTAATCCATCAATAATACCTCTTGAGATCCTTATACATCTACGTATTACCCATACATATTCAAAAATATGTTTCACGTACCTCATCTAACAACTCTTATCTTAAACGGTAATCTTTTTGGCACACGGTTTTCCTTGGTACGACAAAGACGAGTCATTAGTGAGAATAAAATCTTCTTGACCCACCTCACTCGAGATTTTAATAGATTTTGAATCCTCTTATTGGGCATCAACAAAATGTTGTGAGTTCCAAGCGACGAGTGGGGTAATTAATCTCATGTCCCTTTGGTTAGGACGTGGCATAAGCAATAACTTTCACATGCTGCATTAGTACATCATCTAGTTCTTTCTTTGAAGCACCACCAAACTACTAAACCTTTTTGTACTTTCAGAAACATACAACACTAGAGCAAGAGTTAGTCGTTCCTTTAATTCTTGAGAGTTTTTCCCTCAATCTTTGCTCCAATTGGAAACGGTGTTCTCGCGCATCAGTTGAGTCAAATGGGTTGTCAAACTACAATGTTTTTTTATGAACAAACCTTATATAGTAGCCTCCCAGACTGAGGAAACTCCTTTTTGGAATTTGTCACTATACTAGGCTTAGGCCAGCGTCACAAACTGCTTCAACTTTAGAATGCTCAATTATAATGTTGCCTTTGCAGTTAGGTGCCTAAGAAAAGCAACTTTATCCAACCAGAACTCACACTTGGTAAACTTGGCGTTCTTGAAGTGAGCGAAGCATCAAACTCGAACTTGAAGCAAGTGAAACCTTGAACTAGGACTTGAAGTGACCAACGCTCGGGGTCTAACTTGAAGCCTCGCTGCTTCTCAGGGCCGGTGAAACTTGGTTGGGGTAATCCTCTTGTTGCTTCTTATTCTTGAAATAAACAAATATGTTAACCATACCTACTTTCATGACCGAGTCTAGAAGCTCTTGTCTGTTTCAATCAGCTCATATGTCTCTATAGGCATTAATACGAACGAGTCTAGGATGTTCTTTAAAGACTCAACTCATAAGATTTCTAAAAGCTACAAAGGCAATAATGAATGCATTGACATCACAACAAACTCATATTGACTATACCTGGTCCTCGAAGGAAATCTTTGCAAATTAACACCCTTCACCCTTAACTGATGATCTTTCGATCGCAACCCAACCTTTGAGGAATCCTTTGCCTTTAAGAGAGGGTACTTGTCCCTTATTGTCACCTTGATCAACTTTCAACAAACCAAACATGACCGCACTGAACCGCTAGTATACCCCAAGAAAACACTAAGGGCTATGGAGTCTTGGTCCAGCGGTCCTTGTACCCATGACTTAGGCTACTTTGATCCTTTCAAGACTATTTTACACGGAGCCATAAGAATAAAAGTTGTTTCCGGCTCGAGCTCTTCGTAGAAACATATCTCTCATGTTGGTTGTAAACTTGGAAGGTCCAACTTACTTTACTTAACACAACACCATTTCATCCATTTGCTCCATTCTCGCTTTGTTTCTCTTTTCCATCAAATTGATAAATTCATTAGTGTCTTGTTTTAGTTGATCAAAGTCAAATTCTTTCAAGCTTGCTAATAAGACAACAATTTACCTGTTCACTAAGAAAAGTTCAAAGTTTCATTTAATGGTTCCCTGACAGCCACTACTAATATATATATATTTTTTTTTCCGGTTAAACGATCATCTCCTCTGACTCCTATGTATACAAAGAAAAAACTCAACAAAGCACTCTTGAAGAAGTTCTTATACAAGAGTTGAGTTCATAGCCAAAGTCTTATGCTAATTCTTTCGACCAATACATTATAACATTCTAAACTCCACATAGGAACAATATGTCTTGTACTAATTTCAAAAGTTTGTAAACACAAATAACATCGTGGAAAGTTCAGTCATAACACAATGACGTACCTGCGGGCTCAACATGTGTAGTTCATTTGTCTTTCAAAATAGAAAAACTTTTCCATTTTACCTTTCTTTCCTTGTTCTTTTCTTTAGTAGGGTCATTAGACTTAAGTGACCCATTTCATTTTCCAAGTGAGACATGTCTCCCACACCACAAACATGTCTCTCTTTATAATCCTTCCATAGAATTTACCTTTGGAGTTCCAAATTGAATCTCTAGCATAAATTTTCTTGATCTTATGGTATTGCATTATAATCTCCCAAAAACCTTCATTTGGACTAAATGCTAGAGCATTTTCATCATAACAATGACAGAAACAAAATTCAAGTAATTTGAAGTACCTGGAAAATAACTACACAGTTCAAAATCAACAAGTTACTTTTCCATATAAGTCAATTTTTAATCTACTTTGGCTTCCCTTCATTTCTCATTATAGCACAACCTTGTTCTCACTTTTTTTTTTTCAAGTCTCGGGTCTTTTAAGACTACTTTCGCCTTCTTAAAAGAACCTAACAACTAACTCAGGTATTAAAAATACTTTGTCATATTATCGAACAATCTCATCTTATTACTTTTTCATTCTTTTGGCATGACACAAGAAAAACCAAAATATCTTAGCCCATCAAACCTTGAAACTTTACAAGGCTAATCCTAACATGTCATTCCTTTAAAAGTACTACTCAAGAAACATCAACACAAGTAAACTAGTGTCCTTAAAAACTTTAACCTCTTAGGAATTTTTTTATTTTTTATTTATTTTTTTATTTATTTGCCTACTTTAACCTCAAACTTAAGCATATGCTTCATGTTAGTAAACTTTCCTTTAGGAACAAACACTTCCCATACTCATAAATAGACAAAACACCAAACAAAACATTCAAAACATTTACATTCATCATATACAATAATCATGAACCTATATATATACATATTTTTTTTTTTAAAAAAAAAAAAAAAAAAAAAACCAAACATTTTAATAACAATGACATACCTGGCGATGACGAGAGTTTGCTACTTGGCCATGGGAACACTTAAAGCTTACGATGTAAGCGAGTCTACAGAACCTAAACCTAGGGCTCTGATACCAACTGTAACGACCCGACTTTTTATGACCTCATTATAGGGCCGTTACTACATGCACGACGTAAGAACCTCAATAAATAAATAAATAAAAACTTTATTTAAGAATAAGGATGGGGAACAATAAATGTTCAGAAACATCTCAAAATCAGTGCAAATACATTTATTTTGGGATCCCGTTGAAAACATGAAAATATATTAAATAAGTTCATTAAGACATGTTTAAAACCAAAACTTCTAGTTCTAAACCACAACCACTAGAGGAACTGACTCCAACGAATAAACTTAAATGAAGGTGGAAACTCAGACTTTGATCCCATGGCATCGTCAACAAAACACCTCGTCAAGCACCATGTACGTTCCTGTCGTTACCTGAAAAAAAATGTTTTAAGAAAAGAATGAGTATTTTATACAAAATACTCAGTAAGTAACTCCACTACCGTGGTCAGGCTATGCAATCACATGCATTCATGAATTGACTGAAAACTTTAATTAGTGGGACCTAAACCTACATCTTCAGCTTACCAGTTCATTCCTATTCCTCTAGATGCGCATCAATTTCATACACATCAATCTCGGATGCATCAATTTCATGCACTGAGAACCCTCTAGGCATGCATCACTTTCATACATGGGTGAGCATCACTTTCATACTCACCAGCTCTACGCACATCACTTTCATGTGATTAGAGCCCCTGAACCTGCATCACTTTCATGCAGGAAAATCTCACAAGAAATGGGGTCTTTAAAAATTTCATGACTCATTTATCACACAAATGCATGAGGTCTCACCTAACTCAAATTAGACAAAATAGTTGATGCAGCATGGAGTAATTTTCTCCCATGCAAAATTTAAACTTTCAGCATGCATTACCTTCATGAATATTTCATTACAACTACATTAAACTTTATAATGAGTTTCATACATAACCATAACACAAAACTCATCACCATAAAGAAATAATTCATTCTTGACATCATTCACAACAACCTCCCATCAACATTCACAAATTTACTGGCATCACATACATACTTCTCTCACCTTCATAAACATTCAAAACCCTTAAATCACATTTTGTTCATAGACATCCTTCCATTAAAATTAATTTTAACTTCTCCATCACAATTCATTAACATTCATTCTAACTGTTCAATCACAATTCGTTCGTGAACACTCTTCCATCAACATTCATTCAACTTCTCACTCATAAATCATGAATAAACATAAGGATTATGTTTAACAAACAAAAACCATACATGCACGCTACACAAACTATCGATATATCAGCACACATACACAAAGTATCGATATGTCAGCACACAGTTCCCAACCTAGCCCGAAGGCTAGCCGGTAGTAAGGTTACTTACCTTAATGCTAAGTTCGACGAGAAGACTAAAATTGTCACGAATGCTCCTGGTCTCAACCTACAATGAATTTCTAGTGCTTAACACTAAATTTGAGGCTAGGACTAGTGCTGTAAAATTTGTTCAACAAATGGACTAAAGCTTACCTAAGTAGTCCCGACTCACCGCCACTCCTAGACTAAATTACTTCAACCCGAGCTTGGTTCCAACATCGAAATAGAGGGGCTTCCAATGTCGAGACAGATCTGGACAAATTGAACAAAATTCCAATTCTTATAATCAGAATCTCAATCATTTGAAATAAATTCAAGAACTAGATAGAGCCTCGATACCCACCAAAACTCCCTACGACGATGTCAATTATTGTTGGACAGCACGTTCCAAGACTATGTTTCGCCAATCTAACGTTGGAACCGATTGAGTATTGAATCTCGAAGCAAAACAAAACGTTTAAAACTAACAAAAACTCATATTTGAAAGGAGTTTGGGTTAAAATCAACATTCGATGGACAAGACAAAAGATCATTGGAAGGGGAACGAACTTACCCGTTGGTCGAACGTTGTCGAAAGCTCGCTGGTAGAACGCCGCCAATGATCTAATCGGAGCGGGAGAGGGCACGTCGGCGAACGGTATGCGGCAGGGCGGAGCGGCGACGCTTGCGGCTGGGCGACTGACGGCCGGTGGCGGCGTGCGATTGGGCAAGCGGAGGGGAAGAGGGAGAGAGAGAGAGACGACATCGACACTGTGGTGGTCGGAGCTGAGAGAAATGAGAGGGAGAGGGTGGCGGCTCTCTGAAGCGTGGGTCTTCTTCACAATGAAGAAGACCTGCGTTTTTTTTTAACTTTTACTTTAATTTTTTTTTTTTTTTTTTTTTTAATATATTATATTATTAGTAATAATAATAATATTATTATTATTATTATTAATTCATTAACTTTTAATTGATTTGGTCAAATTTACTAACCTAATCTCTTTTTTTTTCTTAACACACCTCAAACGCCCAATTGAACTCAAATTAATCTTAAATTAAACGCGGAGCGTTACACAAAGACCGGTTCCTATGATGTTCGAAGTGGTTATAAACTTGGCATCTCTCTCAATTAACCTTGTGGTTCCTCTAATCTTTCCATTTCTTCTACCTTTTGGGAGTCTATTTTGTCTATTAAGACCCATAGCAAGATCAAATTATTCATGTGGAAAGTTCTAAACAATAGTCTGCCTACAATAACTCGTTTACAAAGGAAAGGGATAAATTTCCTAACCACTTGTCTGGTTTGTCTTTGGAAGGAAAAGTCATATTTTCATTCTTTGATTTGTTGCTCCCAAGCTAAGCACATTTGTCGGTTGGTTCTCTTTGAGGCTATTTTTCTTGTTCTTTTAGCTGGAACGATCGTGGATTGTTGGACCTCTTGACTTCTTCAACTGTCTAAAAAATACGTATCATTAGCTTGGGTTGCATGTTAGGCTTTGTGAAATTATAGAAATAATTGTAACTCTTCACAACCTATACCTGATTCAGGATCTAAAGCTTCCTTGATTTTGGACCCCCCCCCCTTGTAAAAATAAACATGGATGGATCTGAGATTTCTTCATTTTCCTCTGCTAGCGCTGAAATTGTAATTTGAAATCATGAAGGCCTTATCTTGGCATGCAGCTAAAGTTGCAACCACGAGCCCTTTCCTGAGCTCTCTTCATGCAGAAATCGTCTATCTTTCTCTCGACATTCGTCTAGCTTCTGAGTTAGGGTTCACAAAGGTTGTTTTTTAATTAAACTCCACCATGGCGGTTAAAGCTCTCACAAACCCGTACATTTTCTTTAACGAAATTGGAAGTTGGACTTCAGATACTTCAGGCCTTTTAGCCTCTTTTGTCTCTTTCCAATTTCTAATGTAAAACGGGTTGGTAATTTCTTAGCCCATTTAGTTGCCTCTAAGCCCATAACCTTGCTTTGCCCACTGTTTGAGTTGACATTTGGGCTAACAAGAAGAATGTCTAAAAACATAGAGGGCAACTTGAAAAATGTTCAAACCACTTTCGCTTTGGAAAAATGTCTAAAACCTAAATTTATTAAGAAATCCTACCCCAATTGGACTAAAATACCCTCCTCATATATTCTACAATTTAACAATAAATGAAAATGATGCTTTAAAATAGGGAATGGTTGGGGAGGAGAGAGACAAGTAATGGATGGAAAGAAACGTCAAAATAAAGCAATTGACAACTAATGAGTACATGGTTATACATGTATTGCATAGTTAAATGGAACAATGAAAAACTGCATATGACGATATTGTATACATGCAGACATAATTTGGTACACCAACGAGAAGGTCTACCCAATTTGTATATGGGCTTGTATACAGTGCAATAATAACCCTCCCAAATTTTGCCAAGAAGCAACCCCATATCCAAAAATCCTCCCAGCCGCGAGAAGGTCTACCCAGTGCAATAATAACCCTCACAGTTTGTATATGGACTTGTATACAGTGCAATAATAACTTTCCCACCCACGAGAAGTTCTACCCAACTTTTAAAAATTTGGGAATTCAAAAGTCATACACCACTCAAACAAGCAACCCCATATCCAAAAATGTTGAAATAGGTTAAGGTACGTAGTTAGAGATTTGGTTATGGGGTTTTAAAACAACAACCCCAAATCCAAAATTTTTGGATAGGTTAAGTTAGTTAGAGATTTGATTAAGGCAAGTGATCGGGAAAGAAAATAAATTGGAGAAACGGGTTTGAAGAATGAACCTTAAAATCCAGAATAAGAGACGAGGTTTGATGATGGTGGGTTCGAATTCGATAAGCTAGTGATAAGAGCTCCCGCTTTTAAAACCCTCCCAACACCAAATTTTGCCCTAATTTCACACTTTGGCATTTCATCGAACATATTGCGAGCACATCGATATGATCGAGCAAAGTCCTAAACCAAAGTCATCGAAGATCCAAAACATGCCACCGCGGTTGCCGAACCATGTCGATGTCGAGGTTGGCGAGAGGCGGCTAAAGCATGTCGACGCTGAATGTTCAAAGCACGTCACCGAATCTGGAGATAACGAAGGAAGATCAAGGGGCTTCAACCATGAACCATTGTCACACAACTCATCGTTGATCGTCACATTTGTAGGAGATGAGAAAGTATAGGATGAAAGCTCACGACTTGGACGAGAGAGAGGGAGATAGAGATTTTGGTGAAAGCCCTAAGTTTGATCAATTAATATTTAATTATAAAAAATAAAAATAAAAAAATCAAAAGGGAAACTATTTTTTCGTTTTTTTGTCTCGTTGTTCTAAAGGGAAATTATAGTTTTAGTAATTAGATTTGGTTACCTTCACTATAAAAAAAAATATTTTATAGAGATTTTGTTTAATCTACTAGACAACAAAATTTGTTTACTATTTTTAGCGTTTATAGTCCGTTCGCAAGGTAGGTACGTGTATGTACACTTGATAGTCTGCGGGCGTTCAATTAGTCGTGTATACACGCTTACATACCTCAATTTGAACTTAACGGGAAGATAATAAACACCACCAACCATTAAGTCCAAAACCACTAAACAAAATTATTTTTGATTTTTTTTTATTTTTATTTTGTGAGTAATTAATTCTAAAATATGAAGTAGTTGACAAATAGTGGGGTTATAATAGACATATCGAAATGTGAACCCTCCTCCCTAGAATCAGACATAGTTTTTTTTTATTTTGGGTTATTTAATCTAGATATTCCTCTTAATTACCCTCCACATTTTACCTTTTTTTTTGTTGTTAATAGAGGACAAAAAAGACCTCCTCCCTAATCCTTGTGATTCTTAATAAAAACTCTTCTTTAAAAGATAAAAGTTTTAAGATGAATCTATTAAGTTTGTTGGATAATAAGTAAAAATATAATTTCTCTATAATTATACTAAAATTTAAAATTATTTATTTTCATCCATACTTGACCCTATGAAAAAAAAAATTAAAAATGAAGCTGAAAAAATATATATTTGTGTTATTATTTTATATATTTATAGATCTTTTCTGAATAAGTTTAAATGATTTCAAAACAACACATATGACCTACAATGAAAGTCTAAATTATTTAGATTCATTAAACAAAAAACAAAAGAGTTTATACTTTATTAAATAAATTATAATAGTATTTTGGACAAAAATCAATTATACCCTTAAATTTTGGGTATGGTATCAATTAAAACTCTAGTAATAGTTGTATCAATTTGAACCTTAAACTTTCATACAAGTAAATTAATTTACACCATTTGTTAGATTCCGTTTGAAAAACGTTAATTTTCACACGCGTGAATACTTATAATTGTATACAATTTAAACTCTATAAATTTTATACAATTGATTTGTTTTTTTTTTTTGACGAATTTGTACAATTGTTTCAAATATAAAGTGTTGGAGTTTAATTGCTACAATTATAAGTTTCAATACGTTTAAATTTACATTTTTCAAATTGAATCTAACATAGGGCGTAAATGGTAACACATATAAAAGTTCAGAATTTTAATGGATACAATTATTAGTTTAGAATTTTAATTGATATAACTTTCAAAGTTTAAGAATATAAATTGATTTTTATCGTTATGCTTTATACGTTTTAAAAATTCTATTAAAAATGTTTATGAAAACATTTTTTTTCAGTCTCCTAAAATGGTAGAGAAGTTTTAGACATTTTGATTTAATGTAGCATCTATGATATCCTTCCTAAAATGTTAGGGAGTCGTTTCATACATTAGTCAAGATAATAGTAAAAAATGCTACACAATATCTATGATATCATTCCTTATGTTGTATAGTGGGTTATTATAATTGGTGGGTTATAATTGTCTGTGTTTGGGTGCAGAGTTGTTTAATGTGGGTTTAAAATACAGTTTTCTTTAACATGAAGTTTGAATATGTGTTTATGTTAGTTTATTTTTTTTCTACAACTTTTTGTTGTATTTGTATAGTTTTTTTTTTTTTTTTTTGACAACATGTTGGGGTGGGGGATTGAACCTAGGACCTCATGGTCTCTAGGCGGTACATCATGCCGTTGAGCTATGCTCTTGGCAACAAAAAGTTGCAGTACAAACATCATGCCGTTGTATTTGTATAGTTAAATGTATATTACATATTAATTTTTTAAAAGTTAAAAAAAATAAATATTATTTCGGAAATCACAAATAATTGACAACAAGAGGCTCGGTGGAGAGAGAAATAATACAGTTTTCTTTAACATGGAGTTTGAAATATGTGTTTATGTTAGTTTATTTTTTTTCTACAACTTTTTGTTGTATTTGTATAGTTAAATGTATATTACATATTAATTTTTTAAAAGTTAAAAAAAAAATATTATTTAGGAAATCACAAATAATCGACAACAAGAGGCTCGGTGGAGAGAGAAATGATACAGTTTTCTTTAACATGGAGTTTGAAATATGAGTTTATGTTAGTTTTTTTTTTCTTCTACAACTGTTTGTTGTATTTGTATAGTTAAATGTATATTACATATTAATTTTTTAAAAGTTAAAAAAATAAATATTATTTAGGAAATCACAAATAATCGACAACAAGAGGCTCGGTGGAGAGAGAGATGTGATACAGTTTTCTTTAACATGGAGTTTGAAATATGTGTTTATGTTAGTTTATTTTTTTTCTACAACTTTTTGTTGTATTTGTATAGTTAAATGTATATTACATATTAATTTTTTAAAAGTTAAAAAAATAAATATTATTTAGGAAATCACAAATAATCGACAACAAGAGGCTCGGTGGAGAGAGAGATGATACAGTTTTCTTTAACATGGAGTTTGAAATATGTGTTTATGTTAGTTTATTTTTTTTCTACAACTTTTTGTTGTATTTGTATAGTTAAATGTATATTACATATTAATTTTTTAAAAGTTAAAAAAATAAATATTATTTAGAAAATCACAAATAATGGACAACAAGAGGCTGAGAAGAAAAATTTAATGAAAAAAAAAAACTACAGTGTTACTTAGCACTGCTACAGTGAACACTGTAGCAAACCGGGAGTTATAATAACCCCCAGCCCAAACTTATATAGTTGGGGCTCCAAACATGGGGTGGGCTATTATAGCCCACCTCACCCCACCCCACGGGCTTGACCCCTAAACTTTTTGGGAGAGTTTGGCTCAAGGAGTTGCAGATTTATCACATAAAATATTGATTATTTATATGATATAGGGCAATTAAACATGAATCCTTACCTTCGCTCGATGGTACAGTTGCGCCCAGCCCTAACTCAACCTTGAGAACATGGTTCGAGCCTCAACCCCCTCGGAGCTTAAGTTTTTCGTCCTTGTTTTGTTATTAAAACACTAAATAAAAAAAAGAAAATTGTAAGAGATGTCAATTTAGAATAAGATAATTAAAAATATAGCATGTTTTTAAAAAAATTGCCGATATGGCAATTTCTATCGCTATATCTTATGGCTGATAGAAGTCTATCGCTGATCACCTCAGTTTTTTATAGATTTTTGTCAGTGATAATAGTTTATCAGTGATAATAGTCTATCACTAATAGAAGTCTATCAATGATATGATAAAGTCTATCAGTGATAGAAACGGATGTTTTTGCCATATTTGTAAAACATTTTAAAGTTTGCTAAATTTGCAATTAGTTTGGGCCTGATTGCTATTTGTGCAACCAGCCCAAAACTATATATTGTTTTAATTAATTTTAAAAACTAAAAAATAATAAATAAAAAAATTTAAAGATTTATATTTTATTTAAAAAAACCTATACAATTATGTAAAATATGAATATTAAAAAATAGATAATTATATAATTATTTTTTCTAGTTAACATGTGGGGATGTTTGTTAAAAATAAAACAAACAAAAACACAATGAGATTGGAGATTCTAAGCTATAACCTCTTGGTAATTTATGTCTTAATCCCAACAAAAATTATATATTGTTTTAATTAATTTTAAAAATCTTAAGAAAATTATTTAAAGTAAAAAATGCAGACATTTACATTGTAAATTATATTTTCTTTCAAAAATACTATATAAAAACTAAAATTATGAATAATAACAAATATATAATGTCATAGTTTGTTTTCCATCCATATGTGCGGGTGAAGATTTGAATTGTTTACCTCTTTATAGAAAATATATGTCTTAATCATTTGAAGTATGATTAAGTTGGCATGATACTTTAATTTTTGTTTTAATTTCTTTTTTAAATTTTATATTTTTCTTGATATAAGTATAAATGAAAATATATATATATATATATATATGTATATATATATATATATATTTATTGATAGTAAATGAAAGTTGAAATAATGCAAGTTAAAATAATAAGTACATTTTTTTCGTTTATTCATAGTTTTTTCTTAAACCTAATTTATGAATTATATTCTTTATTGTATTTACAACTTTCAATGTTTTCAAACCTTTCCAATTAGCCAATTCACTTAGTCAACACATAGCTAATTTGTTAACGCCGCATTAAAAAAACTTGCACCCGTCAGACCCTATGCTGAAATGTATGTTTGGGGGTCAATAAGAACATTGCCCATTCTAAGTTTGGGGGATGTGAGCTCTTTTATAAGCACACATTAGTATAAAATATTGTATAAAGCACTACATGTCATGCGTTGCGTAAAATAAATAAAATGAGTTCTCCGCTTTCTGAGTAAAGAAATGAGTATGCGCGAGAGTACCCAGAGAAGCACTAGTCACAGCTGAATATCATTATCCAACATCTATATAGGCTGAAGCTAGCGGTGTTAAAAGGTTTACGTAGCCCTATAAGAACATACTGACTATAGCTTAATATCATTATTGAACATCTAGATAAACTAAAGCTAGTACAGCTGAAGAGGTTTGCTTTTAAAAAAAAAAATTGGCAACGTAGTGTGGTTATTTCTTAGCGCTAGAAAGACTATGTTATGATTCAAAGCGCTAAGAAATTAGAACTAAGTGGAAGCCAAGTGAAACCTAGTGATTTTTAGGTATGCTATGAGAAAAGAAAAGTTAGGTAGACCTAGGTTATAAAGGAAAGAAAATTCTGGGGGAGTAAAAATAGTGCATGATCTAAATACAACTGGTTTTCTTTTAGAAGTTTAAGCGGTGCTGAAACGCAATAGGAAAATGCATGACAATGAATGATACAATATACTAAGTGAAGAAAACTAGACTTAATCAAATGAAGAGTGCATTGCTTGAGGACAAACAATAATTCAACTTTGGGGTTTGATAGCGCGTCTAATGACCGCTATTGATCACTTAAAATTGAGTTATTTGATCCCTAAAAAATGAGAAGAACGCTAACTTTCTATCGTTTTAAGTCTTATTTGCATAAAGTAGCATGCGCTAGTTGCAGTACAAGCTTTATTGTATTTTAATTGAATATCTGTCTAAATTTCCTATTACCGCGCTAGAAATTGATTAAACCTTCTTTCTCCGGAAACAAGGCCCCAACATGAGTCTACCGCCAGGTTAGGGAATCTTTATCCAAGAATATCGCTTTCCTCTGCCAGAGATCATGGAGCAGGCATTGTGAAAACAGAGCCGACCAAAAAGCAAGCAACGACGCTCACGCGCCTGACGCCTCTGCCCAAAAGCAACTTTGTCTAGATTGCGTAAAGGCCACGAATGGAATTCCTCTCGCCTATAAATACCGTCATTTCTGAAGAAGAAGAAGAGCTTGACTGTATCGGTATTATATTTCCTAAAATTGTACCAAATTTCCGAGAAGAAGTGAGGAGGTAGATTGCAAACTGAGAGCAACCTTAGGAAGTGACAGCCCATCGACGATGTCGAGCTACAACCGCCGCCTGCACAAGCTTCAGAGCACCTTAACGCTTTCATTTAAAGTTTTTCTTTACAAGCTTTCTTTAATCGCTTTCTTTATTGTATTTCATTTACTTTCATGAACTTTTATGAGTTTTTGTTTTCAACCAAGAATGAGTGGCTAAACTCTCTTCTTGGAGGTTGGACTTAAGGCCTCTAATGTTGTATGTTGGTTAATTGATTAAGGTATGAATAAATGGATTAGTTGTTGAATATCTTTCGATTGAGTGTCATAGTTCTTAAGTTTTTCAACTGATTAGCTACCGAGTGAGAGATAACATGTTAGATCTTTGGAATCAATGGAATTGATGTGTGGAAAACCTTGAAAGGAGTGGGTGTGTTGTAAGGCAGTGTGCGTAAAGCGCCCCATGCAGCCACTCATAGGCAGAAGATAAAGGCAAAGTGTTAACGCTCAGGAGGCAGTAGTTTGTACGCTACTACATAGCCTCATGCAATATCAGACCGTAGGGAAGCATTGGTTGACCTTGTCTCGCTTAGATATAACTAGAACTAGTTGAGAAGTTCATACAATTATTAATAACCTAGTACAACATTAGAGTGTCCGGATAGTCCAAACCTTGAAGATCTAACTTTATTGCAACTTTACACCATTTATTTTCGCTACTGCATGATCAACTAACCAACCATCTTTATTTACTTGTTACCGCATCCAACACATGTTAGTAAAGTCTGATGTAATTGATATTTTTCTACTGCTCTTCTTGCCATATTCTATGTGGATTCGATCTCGGAGTATTTGTTATTCCACTTTATTACTTGATTGGCACGTTAGTGTACACATGCGCTACCGGGTCATAAGACAATATTTTGTGTGTTTATTTGCATCCATTTAATTACCCATTGCATGCTCTACCATTTTATTCACCGCATGTCTCATACACAAGAATAACATCACGGCTAGTTGATTGAAACAAGACCAATCAACCACACAGAACTAGGAGGAACCAAGTTATCCCAAACATGGAGCCTGGCCCGAGTTTCCAACTTATTGTGGATGGCCAACTAGGCAACAAAGGAGTTCTGACGAATGTTTCCCCCAAACCACAACAACTTAGCCCATCTCACAACATCATGTTGAGGACGCCACACCTCCCACACACTAGCCACTGAAAACTCATTTGACCTCCTAGTATCCCATATCAACATATATGGTCGATGGGGGTAAGGGATGATAGCCTGCACTAAGGGTAAAAGCTCCACCATCTTCCAAGAAACACATGCCTAGTGCCAAGTGCCGTGAGTCATCAATGGGAATGAAATCAGACACATGAGCACGCTTCGAGGTACCCACCTCCAGTATCATATTTTCACTGTAACGTTAATTGATAGAGTCTCCTGGAAGCCATGAATCCACCCAAGTATAGCACCTACGACCATTACAATGCGACCAAGACTGCATACACATAAGCCACATAAGCTTCAAAATAGCCGCCGAATTCCAGGACTAAACATGTTGAATGCCCAAGCCCCTCATAACGAGGAAAGCAAACATCATCACATGTCACCTTCGCGCCGCCCTACCAGTGACATTTCCTCGCCACATATACACACAAAATATGCGCTCAATTTCATGCACAATGCGAGCTAGGAGAACAAACACACTCGCCTAGTAAACCTGAAAGCTGTAAAGAACCGACTAAATAAGTTGAAGTTGTTCTCCTTCCACTCAGCTCTTGCTTCAAATTTTTCCAACATCACTCCTGCCATTTCTAATCCTTCTATCTTTACAACCAATCTTCCAGATCCTGAGAATAAAGAAGTCAGAAAAGGAACAATTGTGCTAGGATTCACCAATCTGAGGCCCAGCACAAGCACCCGACAACAACTGTAGCAACAACCCGAAGAATTAATGATCCATATAGTGAATGAAATGAGAGGTTTGCTAGCCCCAATCACTACCAGCGGCGAGGTCTGCCGCATTGCCCACGCTATTCTTTCCTTATCGCAAAGGCTTGAGTGTTTGACCGCGCATATTGATATGTGGGCATATGCAGCAGGATGACCTCGAGTGCCACTATCGCTTCTAACAGCTATTATGTTGCAAGAAGCTATGTCACCACCTCACCCCACCACACCAGCAAATAACAAATCCAAGGATGATGATGATGATGATTAATGCTTGCTTGTTTATTTTGAAGCTCCCTTACTTATTATTTTTGTTGCTTTAATTTTTTTTTGTATCACATGTATGACCGACCTTACTTTTTATAGTATGTTGAACGACATAGGCCTGATCATTTTCAATTCCGATTTATTTTATTTCCCATGTATTCTACACTGCATGATTTATCAATGACAATATGTTACAGTTCATAGCGCCAGACTTTTAGTTCCTTAATTTTTGTTTAAGCCTAAGTATTCTTTGTTTAACGCGTGCATTAATTTCGTTGTCTGCCAATGCCTTGGTTAATGATGATACTTAGAACTTTAGCTTAAAAGTTAACTTCATTTTATTCAGAATTGCAATATTTTTAAGCCTAATTAAATTCTCATTCATTATAATCCAGAGGAAACCTAGTGTGATACGAAACACCCAAGAATAAGCGTGAGAACCCCTTGATTATATGGACCCCCAACACATTAACTTGAAAACCCAGAAATCAATTCGATCTCAGCCCCTAAGATAGGCTAGAATACATGTTACTTAGATGATATACCCGACCTAGAGCCAAAGCTCTGATACCAAATGATATGAAACCCTAGTGAATTGGATCAAGAACCCCTTGGTTATACGAACCCTTGAATCACAAACACTAAAACCTCTTAATACATATGATATACCCGACCTAGGAGCAAAAACTCTGATACCAAATGATACGAAACCTCCAAGAATAAGCGTGAGAACCCCTTGATTATACGGACCCCCCCAACACATTACCTTGAAAATCCCAGTAGCCAATTCGATCTCAACCCCTAAGATAGGCTAGAAAACAGGTTACTTAGATGATCTAACAAACCAAGGATCAGACAAAGCTTTTGGCTCCCATCAACCCTCGATCTTCAAAGCACTCCACAAGCAAGACAAATCAATCCTCACTTGAATGCTCCAAATATTCATGCATTCTATCACAAGAACACATAATAAACAAATCTTAAAAAAACTTTCAAGGTTTAAAACCCAAAACTACATTTCAATATCTTATATCAAGTTTTTTTCTCACAACAATGTGGATGGCCTTTTTTATAGCCTATGAGGAACATTCTAAAATTCCTAAATACAATGCATAATAAAGTCTAATACATTAACCTATTTAATGCTTACATGTATTTGGACATCAAATAAGTTAAATACATTTTGAATGTATTGAATATCATACATGAATGTCCATTGCAACTCTTCACCAAGGGCTTGCAACTCTTCAAATTATGTGGATCTCCTTGCAACCCTTCATACATTCATGACAACTCTTCATAAATGCATGCTTCAACTCCAATTTTTCTACCTAGCAAAGTCACCATCCATTGAATTTGATAAATTCATTCTTCTTGAGGATACATGATGTTGATCAGATGAGAACCAATAATATTCATATCATTCTCCCTTTCTTTGAGAAGATTCGTCCTCGAATCTCAAGCATCGCTTGAAAGGAACATCGAGTATATGTGCACACGTTTACACTTCAAAGTGAATGAGAATGGTAGTACATGTTCAACTCAAACAGGAACCTTACCAACGGCTTAAGAAGAAGTTCAAGAGTCATCATTGATTTACAACAAAATTGAACACATTTTTTTTTTTTTTTAAGAAAACAAAGTAAGATGCAAGCGAAATTGATAAAGATAGATGTGGATAAAACCTGATCTAGAGGCAAAACTCTGATACTAAATGATACAAAACCTCCAAGAATAAGCGTGAGAACCCCTTGATTATACGGACCCCCAACAAATTACCTTGAAAACCCCAGTAGTCAATTCGATCTCAGCCCCTAAGATAGGCTAGAAAACAGGTTACTTAGATGATCTAACAAACCAAGGATCAGACAAAGCTTTTGGCTCCCATCAACCCTCGATCTTCAAAGCACTCCACAAGCAAGACAGATCAATCCTCACTTGAATGCTCCAAATATTCATGCATTCTATCACAAGAACACATAAGAATCTAAACTTAAAAAAGCTTTTCAAGGTTTAAAACCCAAAACTACATTTCAATATCTTATATCAAGTTTTCTTCTTACAAGAATGTGGATGACCTTTTTATAGCCTATTAGGAACATTCTAAAATTCCTAATTACAAAGCATTATAAAGTCTAATACAATGTATTTAACTAATACATTAACCAATTTAATGCTTACATGTATTTGGACATCAAATAAGTTAAATACACCTTGAATGTATTCAATATCATGCATGAATGTTCATTTCAAATCTTCACCAAGGGCTTGCAACTCTTCAAATTTCGTGGATCTCCTTGCAACCCCTTATACATTCATGACAACTCTTCATAAATGCATGCTTCAGCTTCAATTCTTCTACCTAGCAAAGTCACCATCCATTTAGTTTGATAAATTCATTCTTCTTGAGGATACAAGATGTTGATCAGATGAGAACCAATAATATTCATATCATAGTGAAGCTTATGCTTTAACAAACCTTTCTAGTTAGCCAATTCACTCGGTCTCACACATAGATAATTTTCTAGCGCCGCATTAGAAAAATCGCACATGTCCAACCTTGTGCTAGAATTTAAGTTTGGACTCATTAAGGACATTGTCCATTTAAAGTTTGGGGGTGTAAGCGCTTTAGCAAGTATGCATTAGTGTCTAATACAGTTGAAATGTTGTCTAAAAACACTACCTTCTTAGCCATATATATATATATATAGAAACATATAATTAAAAAAGGAGTACTTCGCTTTTCGAGTTGAGAAATGAGTATGTGCGAGAGTTACCTGGAAACGCGCTAGCTATAGCTGAATATCATTATCAAACATCTATGAACTGTAGCTATCGATGTTAAAAGGTTTGTGTAGCCTTATGAGGACGCATTAGCCGTAGCTTGATATCATGCACTAGACATGCAGGTAAGATGAAACGAAGTTAGTGCATCTGAAAATGTATGCCTTTGAGAAAAAAAATGGCAAAGTAGTGTTGATGTTGTAGTTTTAAGCGCTAAATAAATTGTCTTGTATTAAGCAATAATAAATTAAAACTAAGTGGAAACCAAGTGAAAACTAGTTTTTCTTAGATATGCTCTAATAAAAAAAAGCTAGGCAGATGTTAGTTAGATTATTTAAGGAAAATAAATTTCAAGTTTGGGGGTTGGATAACGCGTCTAATGCCATCTATTTGCACCTAAATTTGAGTTATTTCAGCCTTAAAGCGCGAGAAGAGCGCTAGCATCGAATCATTTATAGTATTTATGTACTCAAAACAACATGTGCTAGCTACTGACCATACTTTATAGTGTTTTCATTGAAATTTTGTCTAAATCTTATACAATTGCGCTAGAAATTTATTGAAGTTCATTTTCTCAGGAAATGACCAACCGCTAGAGTCTACAACTGCGCTAGGGAATATTTATCAAAGAATATGTCGCTTTTCCTTGCTAGAGGATTGTGATCCAAACATCCTGGAGGAGGCACGGTACAAGTCAGAGTTGGCCAAAAAGTAAGCGACGACGCTCACTCGCCTAATGCCTTTGTATTAAAGCACTTCTGTCTGGAGCGCGTGAAGACCATTGCATGCCTAATGAATCCATGCCTATATAAACCTTAATCGTGAAGAAAGATGAGCTTGGATGTATCAATATTATTTTCCTTGGATGATTGCAAGCACGCAATAATAACATTGGAATTGAAAATAAGAGTGAGAGCTAAAAGAAAGCATTGCGCATAATATAGCAAATATATCGAAAGCAAGTTATTTTCTTATTTCCAAAACTAATTTCTTTGGTGCGTTAGTTTTTGCAATCGGTAGACCAACAAACTTTTTAGATAGTCTCTTACCAGCAAAACTTTGAAGATGGTAAGGGTCTGTTTGATGACGTTTCTTGTTTTCTGTTATCATTTTTTATTTTTAAGAAACCTACTTGTTTGATTATCCATCCCGTTTCTTGTTTTCAAAATTTAAAAAATGTTGGCTAAAATTGGGGCTAAATTTAAGAAACTACTAAGGGTGTGTTTACTCCTCTCGAAAAGTGATGAATCAATGGTAATTCTGATAGTGGGACCCACATTTATTACGTTTGATGGCGTTTACCAAAATTTGTAAACGTAATGAAACTGTGGGTCCCACCTCAAATTTTGTAATCCTATTACACCATTTCTTACCACCTTGGGGTGGTCAATGGGATTACCATTGCAGATTACGTGGAGCCCACTCATTTTTTAGCCATTTCCTTCCACAAATGCCCATTCTCTCTCTTCCTCGATTCTCCCATTTCTTCAACTAAGACACTCCATTTTTTTTCCTTTCTTCCTCGGTTCTTCAATCCCTAATTTATTTTTCATCCAACACTTTTACCTTTCCTTCCACAAAACTCATTTACGATTTTCTAGGTGTATACAGAGACGAAATGCGAGGAGATCTTCATATTTTTCGGATATTAATCCTTCGCATACGGAGCAAATAGGTCGCCTTCAACCTCGTAATCGATCGGATTAATGCACAGAAGATGGAAAAAAATATTATTTACACGATTCGGTAAACTATCATGATTTATATTACGAGTAGCAAAATGATTAACAACTTCATAAAAAACACGATTACAACCATGACTACAAACATGAGTAGTATCATGCGTCCACACTTTTCCAAACAGAACAAGTTATTTTTTTCATCCAAACTTTCCACGTGAAACAATCACCATCTGCTTCTTAAAAAAAACAGGAAAATAAAAGAAACAAACGACCATACCTCATAAATAAGAATGATGAAGAAGAGAAGTCCAACGACCTTTTGCGCGGAGACGAAGGAGGAAGAAGAGGAGAAGATTGTCGGTCTTTTTTTCCATTTCATTTTTTAATTATAACCGAGGGTATTGTGGTAAATTCCCGAATAATTACATTTAATTTGGCGTAAACACTATCAATGGAATTAAGATTACAATTGACCTTAAGTAAACACTATGAAAGGTAATCGATTGAAGATTTAACCATTACCATTGATTTATTACGATTGTTGGAGAAATTACATTATGGAGAGGTAAACACACCCTAAGAGTAGTTCCTCTCTTTTCAATTTCTTTCTCTTATTTTATATGTATTTTCCCTCAAAATGTTATATATGGTCTTTGTTTGGTTGAGAAATATGATAAGAACGCCACTCGAATTTGATTTCAAATCCTAGTGTGCATTTGTTTCTATTATGCATATAAAAAGTCTTAGAAATACGAACAATATACTAAATATGGTATTACTTGACCACAATCAACGAGTACACACGAGAATTATTTATATAGAGAAAAAATGCATAGCTTATAAGGAAAGCAATATATTGAGGCTGTGATTTGAATACTCTATAAGGAAAGAAATCATAGTTCAAAAGATTAATATTGCAAAGGGATGTAACTAAGGCAATATATGCTGCCATATTTGGAAGAAACCTTCCGATTAAATTAAGGTTGCATCTGACTTATTCTTGTAGTCAACATGGACTTATTTATTTTGTTTTATATATAATTTGCTACCATTAATATTCATTGGGAACACAAGTTAAGTTACTATATGTGTTTTAGTAGGGGAGAATTTCTAGTACATCCGTGGTATGGAGTTTTTCCATACCACTGTCTTTCAAAAAATGACACGTGACAAAATGGTTGTTTAACTGGGACCCACCCTATTAAATATATTATTTTTTTAAACCATTTTTCCACGTGTCATTTTTTTGAAAGGCAGTGGTATGGAAAAACTCCATACCACGGATGTACTAGAAATTCTCCCCTTTAGTAGGGGGTTTTGTACGGATGACCCACCCTTTGGGGACCGCGAGGTTTTTTAACCCTCGTCGCCAACACCTATGTTTTTTGACCTTCTCTCGTGATAAGGAAGTGCATAAAGTCATTCGTACCCTTCGCTTATCACGATCACGAGGAGACAACTGTGATCTCCTCGTGATAAGCGAAGGGTACGAATGACTTTGTGCACTTCCTTATCACGAGAGAAGGTAAAAAAAACATAAGTTTTCAAAAACTGGGTTAAAAAACTTCGCAGCCCCCGAAGGGTGGGTCATCCGTACAAAAACCCCTGCTTTAGTACCCTTCTCCAAGTTTGAGAAACTGAGGTATCAAAGACCATTTCAACCCGTGGCGGATCCATAATTTGAAGTTACGGGACTTAAATTCGTATAAATGAAAATAATTTTGAACATATTGTTATATAGTGGGAGATTTAAAACTTTATGTCGAGGTCAAACCGAACATTGTTCAATTGACATAAAGTTGTGTCCTTGATTAATAAATCATAGGTTCCATCCTCGCACTAATTAAAATATATTTGCAAAAAAAAAATTATGTCTAGAAAATAACTTCACACATTAATAAAGGGGTTGGTTGCACAAATAGCAATCAGACCCAAACTAATTACAAATTTAGCAAACTATAAAATGTTTTGCAAATATATGGCAAAAAAATATGTTTCTATCACTGATAGACTTTATCATATAACTGATAGACTATTATCACTGATAGACTATTATCACTGACAAAAATCTATAAAAAGTTGAGGTGATCAGTGATAGACTTCTATCAGTCATAAGATATCAGCCATAGAAATTGCCATATCCGCAAAATTTGTAAAAACATGCTATATTTTTAATTATCTTTTTCTAAATTGACATCTATTACAATTTCTCTATAGTTTTTGTGCAAAATGAACAATGTGCAATGCATGGCTTAGGGAATTAAGGAGTTTGCCACAAGCCAACATATCTACTTGGCTATGTTTATTTGACTTATAATATGCAAACACTAACCCTCATTGAGGGGGCTCCACCCTTGGGCCCATAGTAGATTCGCCACTTAGTACAATGTGACTGCGTCTTAATAAATGTTTATGATGTGTCACACATCAAAAGTTGTTTTTTACAATATATTTTTACAATATTTGAAATGTCAACAATAGTTTAAAATGCTGACAATATTTTGTGTTATAGGGCAAAATAAAAATTCATTTCTCTCATATTGTTGTTGTCACCTTTACAATTAATATAATGTGTGGCGGAGGATTAATCACTGACATTTTCGTCAATGACACAATTTTAGCTTGGTTTGACATTTCAAATTGGTACTATTAGAAGTATAAATGGGCTCAGTGGTATGCACGTTTCTATCGTGCTACCCGTGTCTCTTCGTGTGCTTGATTTCGAGTCTCAATGGTTAATTTTGGAAAACAAACCATTTGGTGAAGCGGCTCAACGTATTGTTTAACTTGTTCCAGAGTAGGGATTTAATTCCGCCCTAGTGTAGCAATTTAAAATGCTTTAAATATTGCTATTATTTTAATCAGGTTTAGTAATTGATTGAAAAGTTTTATTTTAGTTCAATAATATGTGAGGTTGGGATTTCAACTTCTTAGAGAGGAGACATAAATTATTTATGCTAGTTGAATTATGTTATGTTGGAGTAATTAATTGGAAAGTGTTTATCGATTTAGACTACTCTAAATAAATAAATATATATTTATTGAAGGTAAATCTACTCATATTTCAAATATATATTTATTGAAGGTAAATCTACTCATATTATGAAAATTCATAGGTTTTTAAATTCCTAAAATTCTCTGTAAAATAGTAATATTGAAACTTAAGTTTGTGTCAAAGATGAGTATAGCTTACCAACATGTACTCATTTTCTTGAGATCGGAGGTTCAAATCTTCCATCGGCATATTTTTTATACGAAGAAAGATAATGAAAATTAGAATATCTAAGTTAACAAATCTACTCTTTATGATTCATATTTTTTTCAATTCCTATAATTCTCAAAATAGTGATGTCCGAAATTAAGTTTGTGCCAAACATGAGTATAGTTTAACCATAATTGAGATGTACTCATTCCTCCCGGTCGAACATTCAAATCCCCATTTTCACTTTTGTTGTATTGAAGAAAAAAAAAATTGTCTTTGTAAAAAACTACACCCATAGAAAGGATCAATCTGTTGGTAAAAAAGATGTTGCATTAATATCATAATTTGTAGCTACCCAATATTTCCATATTGTAACAGCGCAGAAATAACCAAAATTGAAAACTTGTTTGCCATTTATTTAAAAAAGAGGAAGAAAAAAAAAACCTTGTTTGCCATTGTTTCCTTGGCGAGCTATTAAGGTATGTAAAGGTACGACATTATATTGATTATTAAACCAGACCAATATTGTCTCTCACCCCTATAAATAGTTTTTGAAGTTCATATTTCTTTGAAAATTACCCTTACAACTTAACCATGGCATCCAAACTTGCTGAGTTCTTTATAGTCTACTTCATAGTTGTTGTTGCTCATTTTGTTGAACTTTCTTATTGTTTCACTTTCCATTCCACAGTGGCTTTAGATGGTACTGGGAATTTTGTTAGAGTTAGCGATGCTATAGCAGCAGCACCTAATTTCAGCCGAACGAGAATTTATATTCACATCAAACCTGGAATTTATAAAGAGCATGTTGAAGTTCCATCTCAAAAGACATTCATTGCTTTGATTGGGGATAATTCTGCTACGACCAGAATCGTCGATAATCGAAGGAATGGCAGTGTATATTCGACGGCAAGTTCTGCAACTCTTGGTAAGCTACAATTGTTCAGTAACATAAATTTGATGAGTGCATGTTAAACTAAAACAAAATGTGTTGTTTTACAGTTGTAAATGGTGGAAACTTCATGGCTCAGTTTTTGACTTTTGAAAACTCTGCTGGACCAAGCAATAATGACCCAGCAGTTGCGGTTCTTGACCAAGCTAAATACACATCATACTACAAATGTGTGTTTTTGGGTTATCAAGACACTCTGTATGCTGGAGGAGTACCTCAATTCTTCAGAGAGTGTGATATATATGGCAGTATCGACTTCATTTTTGGAAATGGGCTTGTAGTATTCCAAGACTGTAAAATATACGCTAGATTATCCGGCATTGAAATTACGGTGACGGCCCAATCCAAATACAGTGAAAACGACCGGAGCGGGTTCGTCTTTGATAACTGCAATGTGACTATCTCACCAGAGATAGCCTCAAGTAGGGAGAAGGCAGTAGTGTATCTTGGACGGCCATGGAGAACTTATTCAATGGTCGTTTTCGTCGAGTCATATCTCGACAATGTAGTTCAACCTAAAGGATGGATAGAGTGGCCTGGAGTAGCGGTAAACAACTTATTTTATGCAGAGTTCAATAATAAAGGTGCAGGAGCTGACACTTCTCGAAGGGTGAATTGGCCTGGTTACCATGTACTTCGTAATCCAAGAGAAGTTCAAAAATTCACGGTTGGGAACTTTATTGATGGGAATAGATGGTTGCCAGAAACTGGCATACCCTTTAGGACTGGTTTGTAGCTTTGTTTTATTAAGTTTGATCATAAACTGGAGTATGTATTTTCTTTTATAATGGTCACAAGTATAGACCATAGATAGGCAAAGTTAAATGAAGAGTAATATATTAAAGGTTTAAGAAAATAGGATTGAGAATTTGGAATGGTGATAACAGTAACCACAAACCATTTTTAATCAATTATGAAGTTTTCACATAACTCATGCTTATTTCATAAGTGGTTGACTATTGAAGGCAAAGAATTTCTAAATTTTGAATAGAATGAGTTATGTTTGCTACCATGAAATCTCAAGCAATTATGTTCATGTATGATTTTAGCTACAAATATGAAATGAGCTTATGAGGCATTATTTTAGAATGATCATGATGTTAGTGTGTGGGTTTGAGAGAACTTATAATTATCATGTTTAATTTGTTTTCAAATCACTAAATATTGTATCCACGGTGATTTTCTGATACACTTAAATCATGATATATATATATATATATATGAGGTCTTTGAGACCCACTTCGGCATACACATAGGTTTTGGACCGTGTGTCGAGATGCTTTGTCCTTTGAGAGTTGGTCTGCGCGAGTATGACCAGAATTTTTTACTATACATCTTGAGATTACTCGGTGTGTAGACCAGTTGCTCTGCTATGTATGAGGGTTCAGCCTATGCATAGTATGACCAGTTTACTCTGCTTTATACGTCGAGATCCTCCGTATATAGTATGATCAGTTTTGCTATGTTGTGTGTATTGGGATTCCTCTACGCCAGTATGACCAGTTTTGGGTACAAGTTTAATGACTAATTTTTCGAACCACGCAACTAGGGGTGTTCAAAAAACCCGCAACCCACGAAACCCAACCCAACCCAACCCAACTTTTCGGGTTGGGTTGGGTTGCTATTTTGAAAAATCGAATTTTCGGGTCGGTTCGCTGGTTGAACCAAATTTTGTTCGGTTCAACCCGAACCAACCCGAATTCAATATTAAAAAAAAAATTATATATATAATGAATTCAATATATTTAAAAAAAAATAAAAAAATAAAAAATATGGTGATTTTGAAAGAAAAATCAAAGATTAATGGTGATTTTGAAAAGAAAATCAAGGATTAAGGAAATTTATTAATGGTGATTTTGGGAGGAAAATAAAGATTAAGGAATTTAATTAATAGTGATTTTGAAGTTAATTAAAAAAATCAATATTTATTAATTAAAAAAATAAAAAATAAAAAAAGGTCAACCTGTCAACCCAATCCAACCCAACCCGAAAATTGAAGTGTTGGGTTGGGTTGGGTTGGGAATTCACCAACCCGAAATTTTCGGGTTGGGTTGAAAAACCCTCCAACTCAAACCAACCCAACTCAACCCATGTACACCCCTACACGCAACTATGTTTTAAAAATCTTGAAAGTTTATGTTTTTTTCATTAGTGGTTTTTGTTTATGTTGTAGTTGTTGATTTGTGAACTGATTTCTAAAGTTTAAAGTTTTGAGAGTGAATTCTGCTAGTATAATGGTTTTCTTTTGGGGTTTGAATACATTATTTTGGAGTGTGACTTTATTTTAGGTGTGTTTTATCCAATTTTCAAGAGAAACTACCACAATTTTGAATTTTTTTTTCTAAAAGAAAAATTTGTGCTAGTCTCGTTTTTAGAGTTTTTTATTATTTATTTTTAATGTCAGCTAATGTTTTGCTACTCACATTATTCTTTTCAAATTAATTGTTTCTATAGTTTAGTTGGAGTTTATTGTCGGCATGTGTCATGTCCTAGGTTCATAAGGATAATCTGGGGCGGGGTGTTGTGACATTCCTAAACTTTCAATTTGCTTCTAATAGACCTCTAAACTTTAAAAATGTCAAATATGTCAATGAACTTTTAATTTGGTGTCTACTAAGTCCCCTAGTATTACTCAATGTTATTTTAAAATTAACAAATCTATTAGACATATACAATTGAATTTTATGTCTAATATATGTCATTTAACTAGTCCCCTAGTATTACTCAATGTAATTTTAAAATTAACAAATCTATTAGACATATACAATTGAATTTTGTGTCTAATATATGTCATTTAACTTTCAATTTTGTATCCATATATTTTTTAATTTTAAAAATTGGAGAATAAGTGTGACTTATTAGACACAAAATTAAAAGTGTAGGAACTGATTACTTAATCATTACACACGTTTTAAGGTTTATAAATCTATTAGATAAAATTTGAAAGTTCGAAGATTTATTAAACAATTTTTAATGTTGAAAAGCCTTATTAGACAATTTATTTTGTTTCTACTGCAGAAGAAAAAAGAACGTTTAAGAAAATTCCTAAATACTAAAATCCTAAATCATAAATTTTAAACCTTAAAGGCGAGGAAAACATATTCTCGAAGAAAAAAGAATGACTTTTTTTTCTAAAATTTATTTATAAAAAAAAAAAAACTTTGAGATAACCTATGATTGAGCCACATATCGGGCTGGTTGTAACCAGCCATTATTATTACCCTAGCATATATATTCCTTTTGCCATATATATATATGCAATGATTTTATTTTATTTATTTGTAGCTAGATAATTAAGAGAGGAACTTCGCTCTCAGTCTCATCATTGGGCCGGGCCGGGCCGACCCGGCCCAAAGAATCAAAGGCTCAGGCCCAAGTCCTTCGAGCCTAAACTAATGTTTGGGCTGGGCTTGGGCCGACTCGACCTTTAAAATATAGGCCATAGTCCAATCCATGTGCCAAACTCAATGGGTCAAAATTCAAAATTAGATCGAGCCTAGATCTATTCTTTCGGCCGGGCTTGGGTTGACCCTTTAAATAAAAATATTATTTTTAAATATAAATTTTGTATGAGATTAAAAATTTATTTATAAAGAATAAACCTCCCTCAAGCTCAAAATTTCCGATGTGGGACAAGAATATAATAGATTTTTGATCATTTATACATTTTCAACTATCTATTCATCTTCGCCTCCCACTCATACTAGAAGTCTACATTTATTTAACATTTTTTCTCATAATATATTATTTTTATTTCTTTTGCCACTCATTATTTTCTTCTCAATCTCATTGAACACACAAGATAATTTAATTTAATCTAAAAAAAATATAATTGAAATGAGAATGACAATAAATAATAACATTAAACTCGAGAGAATAAACACAAGAGTACTAGTGGAGAATAAACACAAAAACACTTAAGAGTGGAGAATTGGGAGAAATTAGAAATGAAATTTGGAGAGGAAATTGAGATTATGATTTAGAATGGTGAATAAAAAAGATTTAGGTGATATTTATAGAAATTTTTATATTTAAAAACACACAATAATTATTATTTAATGGATTTAAAAAAATAATATAAATAATTTTTAGGTTAGTTTGAAAAAAAAAACTCCAAATAGTTTGTTTATCCTTATTTTATTTATTATTATTTTTAATTAATTTTTAAAATATAATAATTAAATGCTTTGGAAAGTATTGTTTTTTTTTTTTGTTTAAATAATTTTTTTTTTTATCTTTTCCACACCTTTCAAGTTTCAAGGCTGTGCATGAACATTTTTAATAAATTATCATAATTTTTTTCTCAATTCTATATCATGCATGCATGTAGGCCATTAGTGTTGTGCTTGAGCTTGGACATAACTCAAGATGATTTTTTTTCATTTTTTTTCTAGATTATTATTATTATAATTTATATATATAACATATTATTATATTGGATCGGGCTTTTGGGTCGGCCCAACGAGCCGATCCAAATACGGCTCAAACGGGTTGGCCCATGGCCCGATCCAATTAAAAGAAAACAGATTCATATCCAATCCAATACATGAAAGGGCTGGGTTGGGTCGGGCCGGTCAACTGTTGACCATTGGTCGGGCTTGGATCGGACTTGAGCTGGGCTTGGGCCGACCTTTGGGCTTCCGACCTGATGATGAGGCTGACTTCGCTCCTTGCTCGGCTACAATCAGTTCTGTTGCCGGTGACCTAACCGTATGATGCCACGTGTCAAATCTTTTTTTAAATAAAAAAAAAAAAACGTTTTGACTGCCCTCCCCCGTATCTTTTTTCTATTTTTTTTTTCTTTTCTTCCTTTCTTATTATTTTTACATTTAAGGATTTTTTTTATTTTTTATATTTTTCTATATTCTAAAATTATTTAATCTATTCATAAATAAATAAAATATTATTTGTTTCTTTGCAAAATCTTTGATCAATTACTTTTAAATTAATCAATTGAAACTTGAGAGAGTTTGAGAAAAAAAATGTACCCAAATTTCTTCATCAAATCACCTAACGCTCATACAAGTATACCACATCAAACTATATCGTTACATATAAATTCTAAAGTAAACATATTTAGTTATTTTACTGATTATTTTTTCATTTGAAAAATGTTTCTGCCAAAGTTACATAAGAACAAATTATGAGCCATAATCAAAATTTTGTTACATCTTTTGAGGTAAAAAAAGAAAAAATATAATATAATATTCTATTTTTCAATATTTTTTAGAGCTAAATGTTTGTTTGTATTTTTTTTTAATACATTAGAGCCCAATTTCGCTATAGAAACTTTGTTGCCAGTTTTAAATCGACAAACCGAACCTATGGCTAAAAATGTTGCTACATTCGTTGATTGACAATACAATATGTTATTCACTTAATTACTTTAGGTAAATTTTATATTAAAAATATTTTAGTTACATTTTTAGAGAATATTTATAAATGATTAATATATATATATATATATATATAATTTTTATTTATTATTTTTTTTTTTTAAAAGAAACTTTAGCATTTGGTAACAAAAAATCAACCAGCAATATGGTGATCAATGATTGATAGCATTATTTTATTTCAAAATATTTAAAGTTATAAACTTTGTTAGGAGTTTATTTATTTATTTATTTCTACTTATTTTAAATCCTCATTTTTTAAGTGATTAGTTAAAAATAAATGATAATAGTGTGAAGATATAAAAAGAAATAAGAAAAATTAATATTTAAGTATGAAAAAATTTAATTGACATTGTTAAATATTTTGTAAAGAAACAATTTTTTATTTATTTTTGTACTTACGAGTAGATTAAATAATTTTAGACAAATATAAAATACATATCCCTTATATGTAAAAATAATAAAAAAATAAAAGATTAAAGGAAGAAAAGAAAAAGAGAGAAAAAGAAAAAGAAAACAATAGACATGTTTTGCCATATGGTCACGTGTTGGGCTGCAGAGTTGGGCATAGACCAACTAGCGTCAAAGTTCCTATTTATAATTAGGGAAATGGTGGTAGATAGCCTTTTTTAGGGATCCTGTTTCAACAAATGTCCCTTCTTCTAAAAGTGAAATACATGTTCTTTCTTTGTTTTCCTTTTCTCTTCCATCTCTTTTTCATTTCGTATTTATTCTTGTTATTTTTCAACATTTTTATGATATATTTTAAAGGATCTTCTCATTTTAAATAATTCAAGGTATTTGGATTAAATCTAGATAAATAAAAGCCCACAAGTTGGGCCAAAAGTCAATCGGGCTGGGCCCATATTAGGTCTATCAAACTCTATAAATAGAGAAGACCCCCATTCTAGAGAAGTCAGAAGCTCCAGCAGCAATCAGAGAGTCAGAATCCAGAAAATTCAGAAGCATCAAAGACTCAGAATTCAGAAGATTCAAAGACTGCAAGACCTTCAATAAGCTACAAGCTGAAAACCTTAAAGAAGCTACAAGTCGAAGATCTTCAATAAGCTACAAGTCGAAGATCTTCAAGAGGTTATAAGCTACAAGTCGAAGATCTTCAAGAGGTTATAAGCTACAAGCTGAAGACCTTCAATAAGTTACAAGCCGAAGACCTTAAAAAATCTACAAGCGGAAGATCTTCAAGAAACTACAAGCCGAAGACCTTCAATAAGCTACAAGTCGAAGACTTCAAGAAGATTAACAAGTCAGTAGACCGATTTAAGAAGATCGACAAGCCATAAGCCGAAGCAACAAGATCAACAAAGTCAGAGGTCGATCCAACAAGATCAACAAGCCAAAGACCGATCCAACGAGATCAATAAGCCAGCGGCCGATCCAACAAGATTACGGTTGGGTTTTATGTCCTAAAACTCGTGGTTTGTAAACAGTTATGTTTGTAAACATCTATTTAGAATAAATAGTTATTAGTTTTATTCAGTAAAAAAGTTTACTGAAATAAAGTGAAACCTGTTTGGATTAATCTATACCAATGACCAACACCCATGGCAAAAGATGAGTACTTGAGCTTCATGTATTACATGAATGTGGATCAGGCTGGGTATCTTATCCTAGTAACAGTATTGGATGCGGCTCGCTTTGTATTGTACAAAACGATGTGATCTGTTCACATGGAGATGTGCGAGCGGGGGCGTCCAGTGCAATGAGTTTGCATAAGACTGAACTACGAAAAAGTCGCTCTCTCTTTATAACGTCGTTTACTAAAGAGACCGATTATTTCAAACTGATGGCTTAGGTAACTCGATCTTAATCCTGAGCTTACTATGAACTCCTGCTTACTAGACAATATCCTTAGACTTGTACGGGTGAGAGTGACCCATTAGCGCCGACTCAATAACTTATCATCTCAGGGATAAAGTCCAATAGGTAGCTGGGGACATAGTTTAGTAAGATGGAGTTCACTCTTAACCCGCTCTCCAGGGTTAGTAGATAGGTTGTTCCTTTAATAGCTGACTCCGGGGCTTAAAAAATGAGCGCTCAGCCCCTCCTGATCAGAAAGGGTTAACTGATCTGTTGGTAGGATCACTGATCTATTGTTCATTAGAGGTGTCAGTGGTACTTAAGGAACAAAGACGTAACGCAGGGGTTAAACGGTTTAAACGACCTAGTTGTGGTTACGAACAATCTATGAAGGGTCGACTTGCCCATGACGGTTATATCAAGAGGACATAGTATATCTATAGTGAGGAGAGTGCAACCCTCGGACTATAGTGGAGTTTTCGGGGGTTAACGAAAGTTGATTGATTCGGGTCAAAAGAGTTTTGACCGGATAATCTCGTATCGTTGGAGCTCATGATCTGTAGGTCCTCTAGGTTCTTCTGGCTAGCTCGGATAACGTCGTGCAACAATGGAAGAGAAAAGAAAAAGAAAAAGAAAAAGAATTTGAATTGTTCAAATTCGGTTTTTGGGAGGATGATAGACATATTTAAATATGATTTAAATATGGGAAATGTCTAAAACAAGAATAGGATTCATGTGCAGAAATTCGATTTTCGGAAAACTGTGTTTAGCCATATTATTTAATTAATATTTGATATTGAATTAAATAATATTAATTAATTAATATATATATTTATTTATTAAAAAGTTTAATAAATAAAATATTTATTATTATTATTTAAAATTAATTGTAAATTAATTTTTAAAAATAATATATATATATATATATATATATATATATATATATATATAGTTGTTATATATATGTTTGTCTAAGTGTCTTTACATGGGCGAGGTTTTGTTTGAATTTTTTTTTTAAAAAAAAAGGTTTTGAGTTTTGGTTCTTAGCTTTAAAAAGCTCAGAACATATAAACCTTTTTTTTATCAACCCTTGAGTCTCAGAGCCGCAAACCTTCCTCTCTTTCTTCTTCTTCTTCTTTCTTTTTCTTTTTTCTTCGTAACGAAGTCTCACCACTTCGTTGCGCGACACCGAGCAGGGGCGAATCCAAGAATTTTGGTCAGGAGGGACACAATTCCAATAAGGTTAGCTAGAAGTTTAGTCATTGAACTTTCAATTTTGAGTCAAATATATTCTTAAACTTTCAATTTTGTGTCTAATAAATCCTTCAAAATAAAAAATTTGTAGCTAATAGATCCTTAAACTCTTATTTTTGTATCTAATAAAAGACATATTAGAAAATTTAATATACCTAAGACCTAAGATACAAAATTAAAGTTAATAAATCTAAACTGTTTAAATTTCATGAATCTAAAGTTAACACAAATTTAAAAATTGGAGGACTAAACTTGTAATTCTACGCTCATATAAATATAATTTTAAACATTTATCATTTAGAATCTAAAATAATTTCAGAAAAAAACTGATTTAATTGTGGGTGGTTTGAACTAAGACAACCTAAGGAGATTTACTTAAAAATCATGCCCTTTACCATCAAACTCAAAGATGCTTTTCTTAAAATTTTCGATTTTATATGTACTAATATGTAAACTGTAGTTATTTTTTCCAAAATTTTATATATAAATATATAAATTTAATAATTTGAGGGGGGCACGTGCCCCTGGCCCCTACGTGGCTTCGCCCCTTGCGCCGAGGATAGCGGGACTACCGGGGGTGGTCCTCGGCGTATTCGTGAGAAAAAACTTGAAGAGTTCGGGACGAGAAACGACCGGCGGAACACGAAGAAAATCGGAACTACAAGGGTATGCATTTCTAATTTTCTTAATTTCGTCGTTTGAGCATGTTTTCTAATTGTTAAATTGATGAAATTAGAATATCATCGATCCAAAATCGCTTCCGCTGCCTTTATCGCTCCATCAATTAGTATCAGAGCGATTTTGTGATTAACTCAATTTGCATCAATTTAAGCTTGGTGGGTATTTTAATTTAGAAATTGTTTATGAATGGACGTCTAAAGTGAAAATCGATTTTGGCCTCATTTTTTTTTCTTCTGAATTTCATAATTTGTAATTGCCCGAGAATGTATGTGCTTTAATGTGTGCTGAAGCATATGTATTTTTAGAGTCATTAGAGTCCATATAGGTTTCTTTGTGAAAGAAGCTCGAGTTTTTTAGCTGGCCGAAATGTTCGGTGTTAGTTCAAACTCGTTCTAGGCAATACGAAGAGAAGCTCGAAGAGAAATTGGTCGAAGCGTTCGGGGGAGCAAGCTTGTTAAAGGCGGTGCGAAGAGTTCGAAGTCCGCTCAAGACTTAGCTTGTTGATCAAGCTTGTAATAAAATAGTTATTGCTTGCTAAATGCCAAAATCGATCTACTTTAGTGTGTTTAATTAATTATGCATTGCAAATGTATATTTTAATTAAAATCCATGTTTGTATGTGCATAACGTATGCCATATAGATTTAAAATCTCACCGTAGGAAGCATGTTCCATGCATAGAAAATATGTTATAAGTGTTATAATATATAATATGTATATTTAGGAATTCATGAGTATTGATATAAAAGTTATATTAATTCATGAATTAGATGTTGTTAGTTTAATAGAATAATTAATATAAGCGTTATATTAATTATGAAATTGAACATACAACATTCGTTGGCATAGTTTTATGCATATTGTATGTTATAAGTGTTATAATGTATATGCATGTTTAATTCACGAGTATTAATATAAGAACTATATTAATTCATGAATTGGATGTTGTTGTTTAATAGAATAATTGATATAAGTGTTATATTAATTATGAAATTAAAATTTCCAACATTAATTTTATGCATATTGTATGTTATAAATGTTATAATGTATAGGATGCATGCTTAATTCATAATAATTGATATAAGTGTTATATTAATTTATGAATTAGGAGTTGTATATTTAAGAGCATAATCGATATAAGTGTTATATTGATTATGAAGTTAAATATTCAACTTGTCATGCCTTACCGAATGTATGTTTGAGAAGCATATAAATAGTTGTTATAGTAAGTCTAGTTTTTGCAAGTGTTGTAAAAATGACTTAGACTTTTAAAATGTATAAAAAAGATTAGAGCATGTTCATTTAGGGTTAAATGGTTCGATCAGGTTCATTAGATGAATAGGTCGATATCTCGTAAATGCTAAGGTTATGAGAAACTCACCCGGTGAACTCCTGTCTAAGGTTGGGGAATTAGAATTGACGGAACACCTCCTACCTGGAGACTATCCGTTACTTGAGTAAAGTTAACTAGGCTTTATGAGCATGTGTGAGAGGTGTGAGCTTAATAATTTGTTAATAACCTAGACATCTCAGGTAAATAGTGATGGAGCGTTGATGGAACGCAGCGGAAGCGATTTGGATCATGAACACTCTAATTTCATCAATTTAAATAAAACGGAAACATGCAAACGCAATTAAAAAGAGAATTTAGAACACATACCCTTGTCGTTCGTAATTCTCCAAATTCACCGCCAGAAGCTCCTCACGAGCTCAACGAGCCTTCTCACGAAACCTTCGTGGACCACCCACGGTAATCCCGCTATCCTCGGGCCGAGAAACGGAGTGGTGGGACTCCTTTTACAAAAGAAAAGAAGGAAGAAGCTTCACTGAAGAAAATCTAATTTTCAACAGAGGACAGAAGCTGAAGAAGACGGAAGAGTAAGTGATAGAGAGAGAAACTAAATTTGAATTCACAATTCAAATAAGTAACCCAAAGTGCACTAACTTTTCTTTTTCTTTTTCCTTTTTTTTTTTTTTTTTTTATAAATCAATTGATCTGTCAAAATATATATATCTGTGTATATATAAAACATACATGTGTCTTACATCTTGCATGTAAGACACATGTATATATATATATATATATATATATTATTATTAAAAATAATAATAATTATTTTATTAATTAAACTTTTTAATTAATAAAAAATATATATATATAAATTAATTAATATTATTTAATTCAATATCAAATATTAATTAAATAATATAATTAATCCCGGTTTTCCGAAAACCGACTTTTTGCACATGAATCCTATTCTGTTTTCAGACCAATCTCATATTTAAATCATATTTAAATATGTCCATATTTAAATCATATTTAAATATGTCTAACCTTCTTCCACAAACCCGAATTTGAACAATTCAAATTCTTTTCTTTTCTTTTATATTGTTTCACGGCTTTATCCGAGCTAGCCAGGAGAACCGTAAGGACCTACAGATCATGAGCTCCAACGATACGAGATTATCCGGTCAAAACTCTTTTAACCGAACTAACCAACATTCGTTAACCCCCGGAGACTCCACTAAAGTCCAAGGGCTGCACTCTCCTTACTGTAGATATATTGTGTCCTCTTGATATAACTATCATCAGTAAGTCGATCCTTCACAGGTCGTTCATAATCACAACGGGTCATTTAAACCGTTTAACCCTTGTATTATATCTTGTTCCTTAGGTACCACTGACACCTCTAATGAACAATTGATTTGTGGTCCAACCATCAAATCAGATTCCTCCCTGATCAGGAGAGAATGGGCCCATTGTTCAAGACCTGGAGTCAGCACTTAAGGGAACAACCTCTCTACTAACCCTTAAAGCGGGTAGGAGTGAATTCCAATCTTGCTACAACTATGTCCCCAGCCACTTATTCAATCTTATCCCCAAGATGGTAGGCATATTGAGTCGACAATCTGGCCACTCTCACCCGTACAAATCAAAGGATAAGGTTGAATAAACAGGAGTTCATAGTAAGCTCAGGATTGAGATCGAGTTACCTAAGTCATCATATGAAAAAATCGGTATTTACAGTAAACGGTGTTATAAAGAAAGAGCGATTTTATTTCATGGTTCGGTCTTGTGCAAACTCATTGCACAGGACGCCCTCACTTACATGTCTCTACATGAAACGATTCGAATCACATCGTTTTGTACTATACAAAGTGAGCCGCGTCCAATAGTGTCCCCAGGATAAGGTACCCAGCCTTATCCCTATACTATAGACCATTTTGGCTGTCTACTTGAACTTGATTCACATTCATGTCACACATAAAGTTCAAGTACTCACACTATCGCCATGGGTGTTATTTATTGGTATAGGTTAATACAAACACAATTCACTAAAAATCAATAACAACTTTATTGAAATATAAAATTTACATTCAAACAGTTTACAAACTACGAGTTTTAGGACATAAAACCCAACAAACTCCCACTTGGACTAAAACGTCAGTGGAGTACATGCTGGTCGAGAGAACTAGAATATCAAATATCTAAAGTTTCTCCCACTGTCCTACTGAGCAGCTCGCAGCCCTATACTTTGTAGGTGTCTCTCAAACACTTTAGCCGTGAGAGACTTAGTAAACGGATCAGCAATGTTGTGCTCTGAGGCTACCTGTGTGACGATCACATCTCCTCGTTGCACTATCTCCCTGATGAGATGATACTTCCGCTCAATATGCTTTCCACGCTTATGGCTTCTAGGTTCTTTAGAATTTGCCACTGCACCGCTGTTATCACAATAAAGGGTGATTGGCAAGTTCATATTTGGAACAACTTCCAAATCTGTCAAGAACTTCCTAAGCCATACAGCTTCCTTCGCTGCTTCGCAAGCTGCGACATACTCAGCTTCCATGGTGGAGTCAGCAATACAACCTTGCTTTATACTCCTCCATACTATTGCTCCTCCGTTAAGAGTGAACACTGATCCTGATGTAGATTTCCTGGAATCTATATCAGTCTGAAAATCAGAGTCAGTGTATCCTGCAAGGATCAAATCCTTCGCGCCATACACAAGCACATAGTCTCTCGTTCTCCTAAGATACTTGAGGACGTGTTTAACGGCTGTCCAGTGATCATATCCTGGATTGGACTGGAACCTACTGACAATTCCTACTGCATAGCAGATGTCGGGTCTTGTACACAACATAGCGTACATGAGACTACCAACTGCAGATGCATAGGGAATTCGTCTCATATCCTCAACCTCTTGAGGTGTCTTAGGAGACTGTTCCTTAGACAAGTGAATTCCATGCCTAAAAGGCAGCGAACCTTTCTTGGAATTCTGCATCGAATATCTTGACAACACCTTGTCAATATAAGATGCTTGAGACAACGCTAGCACTTTGTTCTTACGATTCCTTATGATCTGAATCCCTAGAACAAACTGAGCCTCTCCCAAATCTTTCATTTGGAATTGGGTCGCTAGCCAATTCTTAACGTCAGTTAGGAACCCTACATCATTCCCAATGAGTAGTATATCGTCTACGTACAAGACTAAGAAAACTACAACAATATTGACTACTTTCTTGTAAACACAAGGTTCGTCAATATTTTGTTCAAAGCCATAAGATTTGATCGCCGTATCAAACCTTATATTCCAGGATCTAGATGCTTGCTTCAACCCATAAATGGATCGATTAAGCTTGCAAACCTTTTGCTCTTGACCCTGAAGTATGAATCCCTCTGGTTGAGCCATATAGATACTCTCCTCAAGATTACCATTCAGAAAGGCAGTCTTGACATCCATTTGCCAGATTTCATAATCATAAAATGTAGCAATGGATAAGAGTATTCTAATCGACTTTAACATGGCAACAGGAGAAAAGGTTTCTTCATAGTCCACCCCTTCTCTTTGGGAATAACCTTTTGCCACAAGTCGAGCCTTAAAGGTTTGCACCTTACCGGCTTGGTCTCGTTTTCTCTTGTAGATCCACTTGCAACCGATAGGTCTTTCACTATCTGGTTGATCTACAAGATCCCAGACCGAATTGAAGTACATAGACTCCATTTCGAGATCCATGGCTTTAAGCCACTGATCCTTGTCTATGTCATTCATTGCCTGTTTAAAGGTCAATGGATCCTCAACGCCATCATCAGGTATGACGACTTGAGTTTCAGACAAGCCGATGTAGCGGTCAGGCTGTCTTACATCCCTCCCACTGCGTCGAGGTGTTCTCAACTCTTGAGAAGGACCAGCCTGATCAACAACCTTTGTTGATCCGTCTGTAGCTTTCCTGGAAAATTCGGACAAAACAATTTTGCTCGACGGTTGATGATCTCTCATGTGGTCTTCCTCTAAGAACGTGGCATTAGTCGATACTAGTACCTTGTTCTCATGAGGATCGTAAAATAAACCACCTTTCGTTTCCTTGGGGTAACCTACAAATAGGCACAATTTTGAACGATGTTCCAACTTCTTTGGATTGGGTACTAGCACATGTGCCGGACACCCCCAAATCCTGAAGTGACGTAAACTACCTTTACGCCCTCTCCATAACTCATAAGGTGTTTCAGAAACACTCTTAGAGGGAACCATGTTCAAAATATATACTGCAGTCTCTACTGCATATCCCCAAAACGAACTAGGCAAATGAGCATAACTCATCATAGATCGAACCATGTCTAACAGGGTTCTATTTCTCCTCTCGGACACACCATTCTGCTGTGGTGTTCCTGGCGCTGAGAGTTGAGATACTATTCCATGTTCTATCATATAGTCCTGGAATCTTAAATCCATATACTCTCCACCTCGATCTGATCGGAGTGTTTTTATCGATTTACCTAATGTGTTCTCAACCTCTGCCTTATACTCTTTGAACTTTTCAAGAGCTTCGGACTTATGATGCATTAGATAAAGATAACCGTACCTAGAATAATCATCAATGAAACTGATGAAATATTCATACCCTCCTCGTGCTTTGACATTCAAAGGACCGCAGAGATCCGAATGCACGATTTCTAGAGGTTCTTTGGACCTATGACCTTTTTCAGAAAAAGATCGTTTGGTCATTTTGCCCTCAAGACAAGACTCACATGGCGGTAAAGAGTTGTGCTCTAAACGATTTAGCAGACCACTCTTAACCAATCTCCCAATCCTATTGAGATTTATGTGACCTAGTCTTAAGTGCCAAAGATAAGTACTTGGAGAAAGTTTCTGCCTTTTAGTTTGAGTCTCAGCTGTTTTAAACATTTCAGTGTTCAAAATAGCTTTGGCTTCGGTTGGTCTTAACACATACAAGTTGTTTTCAAGTTTCGCAGAACAAATACGTACACCTCTTTTGCTAATGAACGCTTCATTATGAACAAAAGATACTTTATACAACTGTTCTAACAAACAAGATATAGATACAAGATTCCTCTGGAAGGTAGGAACCAGGATAACATTTTCTAGTAAAATGAAACTATCTCTATACAACAACTTTACAGCTCCCACTGCTTCAGCTGAGACAACCTCTCCAGTTCCAACCCTGAGAGTTATCTCACCGCGAGAAAGTGGCTGCCAAGAACTAGTTTCCTGAAAAGAAGAACAAACATGGTTAATAGCTCCTGAATCAAGTATCCAGGTATGACAATCATGTTCTACTAAACATGTTTCAACAACAAGTAAATCATATTTACCTTGTCTTTCCTTCTCAGCCTTTTTCTCTGCAAGATACTTTGGGCAATTCCGTTTCCAGTGCCCATCTACACCACAAAGGAAACATTTTCCTTTGTCTGTAGATTTAGTCTTGCTCTTAGCAGTAGCAGGTGCTTTTCCCTTCCTTTTATCTTTCTTCTTCTTTTGAATACTCTTATTCTTAATAGAAGAAAGTTCAGACTTACTCCCAGAAGACGACCCCTTTTGGAATTTCCTAGAAGTGACAACGTTTGCCTCCTTCTCTTTTCCTTTAGAAGTGTGTAGGGACTGATAGGTCTGTAGCTCGCTGAGGAGAGAAGTCAAATTATACTTTATCTTGTTCATTACCAAATTGGTTCTGAACTGAAGGAAACTCTTCGGAAGAGATTCCAAGATAAAGCTTACTTGACTTGACTCATCAATAGTAGCTCCGTTTACTTCCGCCACATTGAAGTGGACCATCATGTTAAGGACATGCTCCCTAACAGAGGTTCCCTCCTTCATGCGAGAGTTGTAAACGAATTTGAGGGCTTCATGACAGACCGATGAGGACGGAAGTCCAAACATCTCCTGTAATGAAGACATGATTTCTTTAGCAGAAACCATATCCTCGTGCTTCTTAGCTAACACATCGGATATGCTGGCTAGGATATAGACTCGGGCTTTATCATTAGCCCTTGTCCACCTAGCATATGCTTCTCGAACAGTTCGAGTCGCATCCGAGCTAGGAAGGGGAGGACAATCCTCTGATAAGACGAACCTGAGATCATCTAGAACGAGAATCGTATTCAAGTTCGATTTCCAGGTCGCGTAGTTATCGCCGGTTAACTTATCGGAAGCTAGTAAGTGAATGAAAGAGCTAGACATGCTGAAAAGAGAATGTAAAAATATTAGTGAAAAGGTTTTAACCCAATTTACACACCAATCAAGAATTTAGCAAAGAATAATAATGTACCCAAAACTCATTATTAAACTGCAACGATACTTCAGTGGGTCAGAATGGTCGCTACCGAGGGGCAATCAAGCATTCCTTCACTGAATCAAGACATTCTTGACTAAATGCTAATACCAGAATATCTCATATTCCTATAGCATCTTAGTTATCGCTGTTTGGTCAAGATTTACTAACTCCTTAGCAAATCTCGTAAGTGTGACCCTCCATTTTTAGAATTCATAGGGCGGCCCCAACGATGCAACCGAATGGAAATGTCAAAGTTGGGAATGACTCTATGTTTCTTTATCCATAAATGGTGATTGAGATGTTCCGATTCCTATGAAACGGCCCTCCGAATGGATCGGTACCACTTGTGGGCACCTAGCAGGCAGAACATAGGAATCTCACGGTTCAATCCAATGGAGGAGACTGCAGGATGTATTGACATACTTCCTTCTCCCACTTACTATAAATACTTTCTCCATTCACCTTGCTCTTGAATTATGCAAATACCATCCGAATGGGGATGCCCTATTGACATCACGAGGCCGAGCATAATTCTCACGGTGTGAACTTGACAGAGAACGTAGGAGGAGAGGGACATATCATATATACCTTCTCAACACCTCTACTAAGTATTTTAAGACGAAATGGGTAAATTACTCAGGCATTATCCGGCTAAGACAATAAGGCCTAAGTCTAGGTAAAACAAACTTTTACCTATGATGTCTAGGTGATAAACACTTTATTACCTCACACCACTCACGCATGCTCATAAAGCCGGGTTAACTTTACTCAAGTACCGGATGGTCCCCAGGTAGGAGGTGTTCCGTAAACCGTCAGCTTAAATGCCTCAAACCTCGAGCAGGATGTCCCCGGGTGAGTTTCTTGTAACCTTAGCATTTACAAGATATCGACCTATTCATCTAATGAAACAGAACGATACATTCAACCCTAAGTGAGCATGCCTTTGTCTTTGTTATAGATTTTAAAAGTCTATGCCAATTTTACAACGCTTTGCAAAACTAAGACTTACTACAACAAACTTCTACATGCTTCTCAAACATGCATCACTTGTTGGGTTTTATGTCCTAAAACTCGTGGTTTGTAAACTGTTATGTTTGTAAATATTCTATTTAGAATAAAGAGTTATTAGTTTTATTCAGTAAAAGAGTTTACTGGAATAAAGTGAAACGTGTTTGGTTTAACCTATACCAATGACCAACACCCTTGGCTGAATATGAGTACTTGAGCTTCATGTATGACATGATTGTGGATCAGGCTCAAGTAGTCAGTCAAAACGGTCTATAGTATACGGATAAGGCTGGGTACCTTATCCTGGTAACACTATTGGATGCGGCTCACTTTGTATTGTACAGAACGATGTGATCCGAATCGTTCCACATGGAGATGTGAGAAGTGAGGGCGTCCTGTGCAAAGAGTTTACACAAGATCGAACCGCGTATTAAGTCGCTCTCTCTTTATAACTCCGTTTACTGATGAGACCGACTTATACATATTGATGGCCTAGGTAACTCGATCTCAATCCTGAGCTCGCTATGAACTCCTGCTTATTCGATAGTATCCTTTGACTTGCACGGGTGAGAGTGGCCCATAAGCGCCGACTCAATATGCCTACCATCTTGGGGATAAAGTCGAATAGGTAGCTGGGGACATAGTATAGCAAGATTGGAGTTCACTCCTAACCCGCTCTTCAGGGTTAGTAGATAGGTTGTTCCCTTAATAGCTGACTCCGGGGCTTGAACAATGAGCGCTCACACTCTCATGTGATGAGAGGGTTTATTGATCTGTTGGTTGGACCACAGATCTATTGTTCATTAGAGGTATCAGTGGTACTTAAGGAACAAGACGTAATGCAGGGGTTAAACGGTTTAAATGACCCAGCTGTGATTACGAACAACCTGTGAAGGGTCGACTTGTCAGTGACGGTTATATCAGGGGACACAATATATCTACAGTGAGGAGAGTGCAACCCCTGGACTATAGTGGAGTCTCTGGGGGTTAACGAAAGTTGATTGATTCGGGTCAAAAGAGTTTTGACCGAATAATCTCGTATCGTTGGAGCTCATGATCTGTAGGTCCTTTAGGTTCTCCTGGCTAGCTCGGATAACGTCGTGCAACAATATAAGAGAAAATAAAAGAAAAAAGGAAAAAGAATTTGAATTGTTCAAATTCGGTTTTTGGAAGAAGGATGGACATATTTAAATATGATTTAAATATGAGAATGGTCAAAAACATGAATAGGATTCATGTGCAAAAAGTCGGTTTTAGGAAAACCGAGTTTAGCCATATTATTTAATTAATATTTGATATTGAATTAAATAATAATTATTAATTAAAAAGTTTAATTAATAATTATATATATATATATTTTATTTATTAAAAAGTTTAATAAATAAAATTTTTATTATTATTTTTTTTATATATATATATATATATATATATATATAAAATATATGTCTTACATGCATTATGCATGTAAGACATATGTCTTTCTTTGGTAATAATATATGTATATATATAATTTGTTGGCAAAATCTTATTTTGAGTGGACTTTTGGTTTGATATATTGAATTGAGAATTCAATTTCGGGGGATTCATTTTTGACAGAAGAAATTTCAAAACTTTTTAGTTTTGGTTTTTAGTCTTGTGAAGCCTCTGCCTTCTACCTTCCATCTTTTCTTCTTCTTCTTCTTTTCTTTTCTTTTTCTAACGAAGTCCCACTACTTCGTTGCTCGGCGTCGAGGATAGCGGGACTACCTGGGGTGGTCCTCGGGGCGTTCGTGAGAAGAGGTCGGAAGAGTTCGTGACGAGGAACGGCCGACGGATTTGAAGAAATTGGAGCTACAAGGGTATGTATTTCTAATTTTTTATTTCCGTCTTTTGAGCATGTTTTCTATTTGTTAAATTGATGAAATTAGAGTATCATCGGTCCGAAATCATGTTCCGCTGCGGTAAAACGCTCCATCAATTGGTATCAGAGCGATTTTGTGATTAACTCAATTTGCATCAATTTAAGTTGGTGGGTATTTTAATTTAGAAATTGTTTCTGAATGGATGTCTAAAGTGAATATCGATTTTGGCATAGTTTCTATTTGAATTTCATAATTTGTAATTGCCCGAGAATGTATGGGCGTTAATGCGTGCTGAAAAAATTTGTATTTTTAGAGTCATTAGAGTCCATATAGGTTTCTTTGAGAAAGAAGCTCGAGTTTGGAGCTCGCTGAATTGTTCGGTATAAGTTCAACTCGTTCTAAGCAATTCGAGGAGAAATTCGAAGAAAAATTGACCGAAGCGTTCGGAGGAAGCAAGCTAGTCAAAAGCGGTGCGAAGAGTTCGAAGTCGGCTCAAGACTTAGCTTGTTGTTCAAGCTTGTAATAAATTAGTTATTGCTTGCTAAATGCCAAAATCGATCCACTTTAGTGTGTTTAATTAATTATGCATTGTGAATGTATGTTTTAATTAAAATCCATGTTTGTATGTGCATAACGTATGCCATATAGATTTAAAATCCCACCGTAGGAAGCATGCTCCATGCATTAAAATTATGTTATAAGTGTTATAATATATAGTATGCATATTTGGGAATTCATGAGTATTAATATAAGAGTTATATTAATTCATGAATTAGATGTTGCTAATTTAATAGAATAATTGATATAAGTTTTATATTAATTATGAAATTAAATTTACAACATAGGTTGTCCTGGTTTTATGCATATTATAGGTTATAAGTGTTATAATATATTGGATGCATGTTTAATTCATGAGTATTAATATAAGTGTTATATTAATTCATGAATTAGTTGTTGTTTGCTTAATAGAATAATTAATATAAGTGTTATATTAATTATGAAATTAAACATCCAACCAAGATGCATTATTGTATGTTATAATTGTTATAATGTATAGGATGCATGCTTAATTCATAAATAATTGATATAAGTGTTATATTAATTTATGAATTAGGAGTTGTATATTTAAGAGCATAATCGATATAAGTGTTATATTGATTATGAAGTTAAATATTCAATTTGTCATGCCTTAGCGAATGTATGTTTGAGAAGCATATAGAAGTCTGTTGTAGTAAGTCTAGTTTTTGCAAGTGTTGTAAAAATGACTTAGACTTTTAAAATCTATAACAAAGAAAAGCATGTTCATTTAGGGTTAAATGAGTCGATCATGTTCATTAGATGAATAGGTCGTTATCTCGTAAATGCTAAGTTTATGAGAAACTCACCCGATGAAATCCTGTTCGAGGTTGGTGGTATTTAAGTTGACGGTTTACGGAACACCTCCTACCTGGGGACGATCCGGTACTTGAGTAAAGTTAACCAGGCTTTATGAGCATGCGTGAGAGGTGTAAGGTTAGTAAAGAGTTTATAACCTAGACATCTCAGGTAAATAGTTTGCCTAGACTTAAGGTTTTATTTACTTAGCCAGATAAAACCTGAGTAGTTTACCCTAATTAACCTGTTTATGATGCTTAGTAGATGTGTTGAGAAGGAATATATGATATATCCCTCTCCTGCTACGCACTCCCTAAAGTTCACAACTTGAGAATTTTGCTCGGCCTCGTGTTGCTAATGTGGCAACCCCCTTAGGATGGAATTTGCAACTTTCAATAGCAAGGTGAATGGAGTAAGTGTCTATAGTAAGTGGGAGAAGGAAGTACGTCAGTACTTCCTGCGGTCTCCTCCATTGGATTGAACCGTGAGATTCCCATGTTCCGCCTGCAAGGTGCCCTTGGTGGCACCAATCCCTTAGGAGGGTCGTTTCATGGGAGTTGAACAAGTCAGTCACCATTTATGGATAAAGAAACATAGGGCCATTCCCAACTCTGACATTCCCTTAGGTTGCACTGTTGGGGCCGTCCTGTGCGTTCTAAAAATGGAGGGTCACACTTACGAGATTTCCTAAGGAGTTAGTAAATCTTGACCAAAAACGATAACTAAGATGCTATAGGAATATGAGTTATTCTGGAGTTAGCATTTAGTCAAGACTGTCTTGGTTTAGTGAAGGAATGCTCGTTTACCCTTAGGTAGCGACCATTCTAACTCACTAAAGTATCGTTGCATGTAAATAAAGAGTTTGGGTACTTTATTTGGTGCTAAATCTCTTAATTGGTTTAAATAGGTTAAAACCGTTTCACTAATAGATTTACATTCTTTTTCAGCATGTCGAGCTCTTTTATACAGTTGTTAGCTCACGACAAATTAACCGGTGAAAATTTTGGGACGTGGAAGTCGAACCTTAATGCAGTTTTGGTTCTCGACAACCTAAGATTTGTCTTAACGGAGGAGTGTCCTCCGGTTCCTGGTTCAAATGCCTCACGAACTGTTCGTGAAGCATATGACGGTTGGATTCGAGCTAATGATAAAGCTCGAGTTTATATCCTGGCAAGCATATCTGATGTTTTGTCAAGGAAGCATGAGGGGATGGTTTCCGCTAAGGAAATCATGGCTTCACTACAAGAGATGTTTGGAAAGCCTTCCTCATCTCTTAGGTATGAAGCCCTCAAGCACATTTACAACTGTCGTATGGCTGAAGGAACCTCTGTTAGGGAACATGTCCTTAACATGATGGTGTACTTCAATACAGCTGAAGTAAATGGGGCCACCGTCGACGAACAAGGTCAGGTTGGATTTATCTTGGAATCTCTTCCGAAGAGTTTCCTGCACTTCAGGGCCAATATGGTCATGAACAAGATAGAATACAATCTGACGTCTCTTCTGAACGAGCTTCAGATTTATCAGTCCCTGCATACCTCGAAAGGAAAGGAGAAGGAGGTAAATGTTACCACTTCTGTGAAGTTCCAGAAAGGGTCTGGGTCTGGGACTAAATCTGAACCTCTTATTGTGAGTAATAAGATTATTCACAAGAAGAAGAGAAGTGCTAGGAAGGGCAAAACCCCAACTGTAGGCAAGGTTAAAGCTACACACAATGGAAAGTGTTTTCATTGTGGTGAAGAAGGGCACTGGAAGCGAAACTGCCCTAAATACCTTGCGGAGAAAAAGGCACAGAATGAACGACAAGGTAAATATGATTTATCTTCTGTCTAAACATGTTTTGTGGGTTATGATTGTCATACCTGGATGTTGATTCAGGAACCACTAATCATGTTTGTTATTCTATTTCAGGAAACTAGTTCCTGTCTGCCTGTTTCTTGACGAAGACGACTTATGAAGACGTCTACGCAGTTTATACAGTGGGAGCTTGCTTGTTTGTTTAGTTGTCTGTATAGAAATAATTTCAACTGTTGTAATTATTGTCTATAAACTCAAGTTTGTTGTGAACGCTTTAGATGTATATAGTATCTTTTGTTTTTAATGAATAGTTCTTTTTGCAAAAGATGTATACAAGTAGTGTTCTATTAAACTTGGTAACAACTAAAGTGTTAAGACTTATCTTGTTTAATTGGAAGCTATAAATTAACAATGGTTGTTAGTTTTGCTGGTTCTTCTCAAGTGTGGAGAAAGTTTTAATGCAGTGGGAGAATTATGAGATAATTCGGCCTGCTATATTAGTATGTTGTATGACTCTAGTTATCATACTTGATGATGACAGTGAGTACATAAACAAGAACCAGTGGCTCAAAGCCATGGATCTTCAAGAGGTTTACAGACCAAGTCTATGAGGTGAAAACCTCTAAGACTTGACTTTTTGGCAAAGGGATTGTCCCAAAGAGAAGAGGTTAATTGTGTATTAACTTCATCTCTTGTTGTCAGATATAAGTTATATAGTATACTCGTATCCATTGCCCTGTTCTATCTGATAGAACAAGACATATGGATATCAAGACTAGCTATCTTGATAGAGTATCTATTAGTCTTAACCAGGGAGATACATTTTTCAGGATTAAGAGCAAATCGTTTGCGAGCTTCTTCAATCCATTTATGAATTGAAATAAGCATCTATATTCTGATTTATAAGGTTTGTTTTTCAAATCTTATGGTTTTGAACATTACATTGATAAAACTTGTTGGACAAGTGTTTAATCAATGTTAAAGCTTTCATAATATATTCCCGTAATTTTGTCCTAATCATTGAGAATGATGTAGGATCTATTTCTGACTTTTAGCATAAACTAGCGACCCACTCCCAAATAGTTGATCTGGAGGAGGGCTTAGTTTGTTCTAAGGATTCAGGTTGATCTGAGTCGTAAGAACAAATCGCTAGTGTTGTCTCTAAAATCTTTTATTGACAAGCTGTTGTCAATATTCGATGGTCTGTGAAAATGGTTTCCTGAGACACCTCAAGTGTTGAGGATACGAGATGTACCCAAGTGCATTTACATATTGGAGGTTAGGTGTATCTTTTGAGATACATGACCCGGTATGTGCTATGCAGTGGGAGCTGTCAGTAATATTAGTCCAATTGGATTGGATTCCGGTTAAAGTTTTGTCTTTGTACTTAGAGGAGTAGAATACAAGAGTTGTATTGCTGATTCCTCGTTGGTAGCTAAGTCTATTTGCAGCTTGTAAAGCAACAATAGGTTTATAAGTTGAGCTCGCAGTTAGTGCTATGAGGAGATGTGATGGTCACATGGAAAGCCTTGTAGTAGTTCATGCTGATTTGTTTACTAGGTCTCTCATGGCTAAAGTGTTTGAGAGACACCTAGAAGAGTCTAGGGCTCCGAGTTGCTGGAGAGGACAGTGGGAGAAAGCTTCTGATATATGATATATTAGTTTTCTCCACCTAACATGTACACCACGGACGTCCAAGTGGGAGTTTGTTGGGTTTTATGTCCTAAAACTCGTGGTTTGTAAACTGTTATGTTTGTAAATATTCTATTTAGAATAAAGAGTTATTAGTTTTATTCAGTAAAAGAGTTTACTGGAATAAAGTGAAACGTGTTTGGTTTAACCTATACCAATGACCAACACCCTTGGCTGAATATGAGTACTTGAGCTTCATGTATGACATGATTGTGGATCAGGCTCAAGTAGTCAGTCAAAACGGTCTATAGTATACGGATAAGGCTGGGTACCTTATCCTGGTAACACTATTGGATGCGGCTCACTTTGTATTGTACAGAACGATTTGATCCGAATCGTTCCACATGGAGATGTGAGAAGTGAGGGCGTCCTGTGCAAAGAGTTTACACAAGATCGAACCGCGTATTAAGTCGCTCTCTCTTTATAACTCCGTTTACTGATGAGACCGACTTATACATATTGATGGCCTAGGTAACTCGATCTCAATCCTGAGCTCGCTATGAACTCCTGCTTATTCGATAGTATCCTTTGACTTGCACGGGTGAGAGTGGCCCATAAGCGCCGACTCAATATGCCTACCATCTTGGGGATAAAGTCGAATAGGTAGCTGGGGACATAGTATAGCAAGATTGGAGTTCACTCCTAACCCGCTCTTCAGGGTTAGTAGATAGGTTGTTCCCTTAATAGCTGACTCCGGGGCTTGAACAATGAGCGCTCACACTGTCATGTGATGAGAGGGTTTATTGATCTGTTGGTTGGACCACAGATCTATTGTTCATTAGAGGTGTCAGTGGTACTTAAGGAACAAGACGTAATGCAGGGGTTAAACGGTTTAAATGACCCAGCTGTGATTACGAACAACCTGTGAAGGGTCGACTTGTCAGTGACGGTTATATCAGGGGACACAATATATCTACAGTGAGGAGAGTGCAACCCCTAGACTATAGTGGAGTCTCTGGGGGTTAACGAAAGTTGATTGATTCGGGTCAAAAGAGTTTTGACCGAATAATCTCGTATCGTTGGAGCTCATGATCTGTAGGTTCTTTAGGTTCTCCTGGCTAGCTCGGATAACGTCGTGCGACAATATAAGAGAAAATAAAAGAAAAAAGGAAAAAGAATTTGAATTGTTCAAATTCGGTTTTTGGAAGAAGGATGAACATATTTAAATATGATTTAAATATGAGAATGGTCAAAAACATGAATAGGATTCATGTGCAAAAAGTCGGTTTTAAGAAAACCGGGTTTAGCCATATTATTTAATTAATATTTGATATTGAATTAAATAATAATTATTAATTAAAAAGTTTAATTAATAATTATATATATATATTTTATTTATTAAAAAGTTTAATAAATAAAATTTTTATTATTATTTTATATATATATATATATATATATATATATATATATATATATAAAATATATATGTCTTACATGCATTATGCATGTAAGACATATGTCTTTCTTTGGTAATAATATATGTATATATATAATTTGTTGGCAAAATCTTATTTTGAGTGGACTTTTGGTTTGATATATTGAATTGAGAATTCAATTTCGGGGATTCATTTTTGACAGAAGAAATTTCAAAACTTTTTAGTTTTGGTTTTTAGTCTTGTGAAGCCTCTGCCTTCTACCTTCCATCTTTTCTTCTTCTTCTTTTCTTTTCTTTTTCTAATGAAGTCCCACTACTTCGTTGCTCGGCGCCGAGGATAGCGGGACTACCTGGGGTGGTCCTCGGGGCGTTCGTGAGAAGAGGTCGGAAGAGTTCGTGACGAGGAACGGTCGGCGGATTTGAAGAAATTGGAGCTACAAGGGTATGTATTTCTAATTTCTTATTTCCGTCTTTTGAGCATGTTTTCTATTTGTTAAATTGATGAAATTAGAGTATCATCGGTCCGAAATCGCGTTCCGCTGCGGTAAAACGCTCCATCATCACTAAGGCATGACAAGTTGAATATTTAATTTCATAACTAATATAACAATTATATCGATTATGTTTTTAAATATACAACTCCTAATTCATAAATTAATATAACACTTATATTAATTCTCATGAATTAAGCATGCATCCTATACATTATAACACTTATAACAATCAAAATGCATCTAATGTTGGATGTTTAATTTCATAATTAATATAACACTTATATCAATTATTCTATTAAGCAAACAACATCTAATTCATGAATTAATATAACTCTTATATTAATACTCATGAATAAACATGCATCCTATACATTATAACACTTATAACATACCATGTGCATAAAACTATGGCAATCTATGTTGTTGATTTAATTTCATAATTAATATAACACTTATATCAATTATTCTATTAAACTAACAACAACTAATTCATGAATTAATATAACTTTTATATCAAAATTCATGAATTGCCAAATATGCATACGATATATTATAACACTTATAACATATTTTCAATGCATGAAGCATGCTTCCTACGGTGGGATTTTAAATCTATATGGCATACGTTATGCACATACAAACATGGAATTTAATTAAAACATACATTCGCAATGAATAATTAATTAAACACACTAAAGTGGATCGATTTTGGCATTTAGCAAGCAATAACTAATTTATTACAAGCTTGATCAACAAGCTACGCCTTGAGCGGACTTCGAACTCTTCGCACCGCCTTTGACCAACTTGCTTCCTCCGAACGCTTCGGCCAAAATTTCTTCGAATTTCTCCTCGTATTGCCCAGAACGAGTTTGAAATTACACCGAACATTTCGGCGAGTTTCAAACTGAAACTTCTTTCACAAAGAACCCTATATGGACTATAATGACTCTAAAAATACAGACTCTTTAGCATGCATTAAAGCCCATACAATCTCGGGCAATTACAAATAATGAAATTCAAAAGAAACTATGCCAAAATCGATATTCACTTTAGAATTCCATTCAGAAACAATTTCTAAATAAAACCCACCATAACTTAAATTGATTGAAATTGAGTGGCCAAAAACGCTCTGATACCAATTGATGGAGCGTTGATGGAACGCAGCGGAAGCGATTTGGATCATGGACACTCTAATTTCATCAATTTAAATAAAACGAAAACATGCAAACGCAATGAAAAAGAGAATTTAGAACACATACCCTTGTCGTTCGTAATTCTCCAAATTCACCGCCAGAAGCTCCTCAAGAGCTCAACGAGCCTTCTCACGAAACCTTCGTGGACCACCCACGGTAATCCCGCTATCCTCGGGCCGAGAAACGGAGTGGTGGGACTCCTTTTACAAAAGAAAAGAAGCAAGAAGCTTCACTGAAGAAAATCTAATTTTCAACAGAGGACAGAAGCTGAAGAAGACGGAAGAGTAAGTGATAGAGAGAGAAACTCAATTTGAATTCACAATTCAAATAAGTAACCCAAAGTGCACTAACTTTTCTTTTTCTTTTTTTTTTTTTTTTTTATAAATCAATTGATCTGTCAAAATATATATACTTGTGTATATATAAAAACATACATGTGTCTTACATCTTGCATGTAAGACACATGTATATATATATATATATATATATATATATATATTTTTATATATATTATTATTATTAAAAATAATAATAATTATTTTATTAATTAAACTTTTTAATTAATAAAAAATATATATATATAAATTAATTAATATTATTTAATTCAATATCAAATATTAATTAAATAATATAATTAATCCCGGTTTTCCGAAAACCGACTTTTTGCACATGAATCCTATTCATGTTTTCAGACCAATCTCATATTTAAATCATATTTAAATATGTCTAACCTTCTTCCACAAACCCGAATTTGAACAATTCAAATTCTTTTCTTTTCTTTTATATTGTTTCACGGCTTTATCCGAGCTAGCCAGGAGAACCGTAAGGACCTACAAATCATGAGTTCCAACGATACGAGATTATCCGGTCAAAACTCTTTTAACCGAACTAACCAACATTCGTTAACCCCCGGAGACTCCACTAAAGTCCAAGGGCTGCACTCTCCTTACTGTAGATATATTGTGTCCTCTTGATATAACTATCATCAGTAAGTCGATCCTTCACAGGTCGTTCATAATCACAACGGGTCATTTAAACCGTTTAACCCTTGTATTATATCTTGTTCCTTAGGTACCACTGACACCTCTAATGAACAATTGATTTGTGGTCCAACCATCAAATCAGATTCCTCCCTGATCAGGAGAGGATGGGCCCATTGTTCAAGACCTGGAGTCAGCACTTAAGGGAACAACCTCTCTACTAACCCTTAAAGCGGGTAGGAGTGAATTCCAATCTTGCTACAACTATGTCCCCAGCCACTTATTCAATCTTATCCCCAAGATGGTAGGCATATTGAGTCGGCAATCTGGCCACTCTCACCCGTACAAATCAAAGGATAAGGTTGAATAAACAGGAGTTCATAGTAAGCTCAGGATTGAGATCGAGTTACCTAAGTCATCATATGAAAAAATCGGTCTTTACAGTAAACGGTGTTATAAAGAAAGAGCGATTTTATTTCATGGTTCGGTCTTGTGCAAACTCATTGCACAGGACGCCCTCACTTCCATGTCTCTACATGAAACGATTCGAATCACATCGTTTTGTACTATACAAAGTGAGCCGCGTCCAATAGTGTCCCCAGGATAAGGTACCCAGCCTTATCCCTATACTATAGACCATTTTGGCTGTCTACTTGAACTTGATTCACATTCATGTCACACATGAAGTTCAAGTACTCACACTATCGCCATGGGTGTTATTTATTGGTATAGGTTAATACAAACACAATTCACTAAAAATCAATAACAACTTTATTGAAATATAATATTTACATTCAAACAGTTTACAAACTACGAGTTTTAGGACATAAAACCCAACAAATAGTTTACCTAAACTTAAGGTTTTATTTTCTTAGCCGGATAAAACATGAGTATTTACCTTTTTCACCGTCTTACGATGCTTAGTAGATGTGTTGAGAAGGAATATATGATATATCCCTCTCCTGCTACGCATTTCCTAAAGTTCACAACGTGAGAATTTTGCAGGGCCTCGTGATGTCAATAGGGCATCCCCCTTCGGACGGTGTTTGCAACTTTCGATAGCAAGGTGAATGGAGTAAGTGTCTATAGTAAGTGGGAGAAGGAAGTGCGTCGGTGCTTCCTGTGGTCTCCTCCATTGGATTGAACCGTGAGATTCCCATGTTTCGCCTGCAAGGTGGCACTTGGAGGAACCGATCCCTACGGAGGGCGGGACATGGGAGATTGAACACCTCAGTCACCATTTATGGATAGAGAAACACAGGGTCATTCCCAACTCTGACAATCCCTACGGTTGCACTGTTGGGGCCATTGTTACCTCTCCAAAAGTACATAAATTAAGAACTTATTTACTATAGAATTGTGTAAACTCTTAAGCGTTTTTGTTAGAATTTAGCTTAATACGTGCTTAAATATGAGAATTCAAGGAATGAGGCTAAATTAGGACTTATTTGTAAAAGGAACGAGAAAGAATCAAAAACGATGTTAAAATAATTGAAATTTGCATTGCAGGAGAATTGCTGAAACATTGCTGTCTCCGCAATGAACATTGCGGTCACGACGAGGAATCCGCAATGTCAAGCTGCAGATGTTAAGTTTTTCCCAACCGTCCGTCGTCTTGTTGCGATCTTTCAGCCGCCTAAGTTCTCCCCTGCTGCCACGTGGAGGATCGTCGTTCAGAATGGATGGTTCTCCATGGCTGAAGGTACCTGCAAAAAGCTATAAAAGGAGGTCAAGGGGGAAGGAGAAAAACAAGCTCGGAAGCGTGGATTTCCCTCATTTCAATGCAGTTTCCTTACCCATTTCCCTATCCCGTTTGTTGGAGCGAAGAAATCAGCCCTTGGCGTCGATAACTCGAGAGGAAGAAGAGAAGATCCTTCTTCTCTTCTGATCGAATTCATCCCCAAGATCAGCTAATCTTCTCTCTTTCATCTGAGGCGCTTGCGGCGAGGAGGATCCGTGCACACTTTTACTGCTTTCTGTCTTCTGTTTCTACTGCTTTCTGCCCTCTATTTCATTTACTGCTTTGTGACAATTCGCCTTCATTTGTTTAGTTCTTACTGTTTTACATTCTGTTGCACAATAAGCTTTGAATCTTACTTAATATAGTAATCGTTTAAGTCTACGCAAAGTCTTCACTTCGCTTCTGTTTTTTCCTTTACTGTCATTTAAGTGCTTTGAGTCATGCTTAATCAATCCATTATTTCCAATCCCCCATCAACCATGAGTAACTAAACACACAAGGGGCTGCTAAAGATGAATCTATAGGTTAGAAATACGAAAGTTCAGCATGTAGGATAGCTTCGATTGCATTGAATGTATGTGTACTTCATCCCACGGGCAATTTCGATTGGCCATCCATTTTGTCTAAAGAACTCCTAACCTTCGGAAGGAGTAAGAGTTCAGAGTCGTCCATTCATGCTAGCCTTTCATGGTAGCCAGAAAACGACCTAGGAATAGACGTTTTCCTAGCACAATTCATTAGCTTGCTTATATAAATAGATGCTTAAGCCTTACTTGGATATGAGTGAACTAAATGATCTAATGCATGTAATCGTATGAAAAAACCTATAGATGAGTCTTTAGTTGACCTTGTTTCCTTATCTCACCTTCAAATCGTTGCTAATTTAATTGCTAGGAAATTGCTCTCTCCGCAATTCTTTAGTTCTGTTTTTGCCTTAGCCATTTTTCCAGTCTTCTACTTTTGCGATTTAATTGCTAGGAAATTGTTTCCTCCGCAATTATTTTTCCTCTACATTCAAGTTAATCTCTTTACTTGCTTTTGTTTATGCTCGCATATCTCGTACATTCTTCATTAGTTTGGCACATCACCCTCAATTCTACCCCATTTAAGTCACCCTTTCTAATTTCGCACCTCACTTCGTTAGTAACTAAGAATAAATCTCTGTGGGAAAACGAATGAAAAAATACTTATCACTTGCTGCAAGACCATGTATGCTTGCATGATCTAAGTGCTCTCGCATCACATTTTATTTACACACTGAGCACGCAACAAGTTTTTGGCGCCGCTGCCGGGGATTTTGTTTAGTAAACACGAAGTTTTTTATTTTAGAAAAAAACCTTAATATCTATTGGAGCTAATCTTCTTTCATTTCCTTTACAGGTACCATCAAGCTAGTTTATGAATGAGCATTCAAGTAGCAACCTAGAGTTCAATCCTGAGCCTGAAAGACTTCTAAGGGCCAGAAACAAAGCTAAGAAACGCCTTTTTAAACAGCCACCTGTAACTCAAAACATTGCGGACTCCGCAGAGTCATCGCAATCTCAACAACCCGAAATGGATAGAGAAGCCCCAAACCAAGCACCTACCATTCGCAACCCCATCGAAATTGCGAATGATAAGGATAGTGTCATCCTCTCGTACTTAGTACCCATGCCTGAGGAGCTTAATCCGAGCATTATACGCCCTGAGATTACAGCTCACTCATTCGAGTTAAAACCCGTCATGTTCCAAATGCTGTCCACAGTGGGACAATTCTTTTGAGTGGAAAACGAAGATCCCCACAATCATTTGAGAAACTTCCTAGGAGTAAGTGATACCTTCGTCATCCCAGGAGTGTCCCAAGAAGCCTTAAGACTATACCTCTTTCCCTATTCATTAAGAGATAAGGCCAAAACGTGGTTAAATTCCTTTCCCTCTAGATCGATTGTCAACTGGACAGATCTAGCTGAAAAGTTTCTAGTAAAATACTTTCCACCTGATAGGAATTCCAACTTCCGTGATGATATTATTAAATTCAAGCAAGCCGAAAACGAATCATTACACGAATCTTGGACAAGATTTAAAGACCTCTTGCTTAAATGTCCACACCATGGCATTTCATGGTGTATCCAAATAGAAGTGTTCTTTAAAGGATGCAACCCCAGCACAAGGCAAGTGTTGAATTCTTCAGCTGGTGGTTCCATGCTTTCAAAGAGTTACAATGAAGCCTATGAGATCTTGGAGAAAATCTCAACTTCCCATTGTAGATGGTCAGACGATCCTGTGGAGCCAAGGAAAGCTCAAGACAAGGACGCACTTAGTGCAATGAGTAGCCAAATCAACGCCCTGACCAATCTAGTAAAACAAATGGCTCAAACCAATCTCCAACAAAGTGTCAACACCGCAGCAGCCGTTTCAACGAGCACAACAACTAATCAAGGTGAGGCACTAATCTGTGGATTCTGTGGGGAAGGGCACATGTATGATTTTTGCCCTGGGAATCCATCCTCGGTGTGCTATGTTGGGAGTCAACAACAACCTAGGAACAACCCTTACTCTAACACCTATAATCCTGGTTGGAGGAACCACCCAAATCTCTCTTGGGGTGGACAACAAAATACTAACCAAACACAAAACCAACCAAGACCGAGTGGAACACCTGGTTTCACTCAACAAAATAACCAACCCATGTACCAAAAGCCATATAACCAACCAATAGGATCATCAGTAGAGAATTTGCTTAAGGAATACATTGCAAAAAATGATGCAACCCTGCAAAGTCAGCAAGCAACCCTGAGGAGCTTAGAAAACCAAATAGGGCAATTAGCGAACGAGCTGAAAAATAGGCCCCAAGGTAGATTGCCTGCAGACACCAAAATACCAAGAAGGGATGGAAAAGAACAAGTTCAAGCCATTGAACTTCGTAGTGGGAGACCGTTGGTGATCAACAACAGAGAAGCCCCAAAGCGAGTAGAGAATGAAGAGTCTAGTGCTCCACTGGATTCTCTGCCAAACCATGATCAATCATCACCAAGCACAACAAGGGTGAGGCTGGAACCTATCATTGAGGAACCAGAAGAAATTCCAAGGCCTCCACCTGTCATTAGGCGACCTGAATTGCCTACATATGTGCCACCACCTCCATTCCCTAGAAGGCTGAAAAAGAAACAAGAACAGGAAGTGCACTTTCATAAGTTTTTAGAAATTTTAAAACAAGTGCATGTTAATATTCCATTTGTGGAAGTTTTGCAATCTATGCCTTTTTATGTTAAATTTTTGAAAGATATAATTACTAACAAGAAAATTATTGGTGAATTTGAAACAGTGAATCTCACTGAGGAGTGGAGTGCTATACTCCAAAACAAACTGCCAAAGAAGGAGAAGGATCCTGGTTCCTTCACCTTACCAGTCGAATTGGGAGGCAAGCACGTGGGTAGAGCTCTGTGTGATCTGGGAGCCAGCATCAATCTCATGCCCTTGTCACTATTCCGTCAACTTGGGATAGGGGAAGCACGACCTACTATTGTCACCTTGCAGCTTGCAGACATATCCATAGCATACCCTGAGGGTAAAATTGAGGATATACTTGTGAAGGTTGACAATTTCATCTTTCTTGCAGACTTTATAATTCTGGATTATGAGGCAGACAAGGAGGTACCAATCTTATTGGGCAGACCATTTCTAGCCACAGGTAGGGCTCTAATCGACGTCCAAAAAGGTGAGCTCACCATGAGAGTTCATGATGAGGAGGTTAAATTCAGTGTATTTAAAGCTCTAAGGTATCCCCTCTGACTCTGAATCCTGTGCAAATGTAGATGTAGTAGATGTAGTAGATTCACTTATGGAAGAAGAACTTGAGCATGAACTATTAATTAAGCATGCCACTAACTATGTACAAGTAGATATAGATGATTTAAATATCTCTGAATTGATGGATATATCTGTGGATAACCCTCAGCATGTTTGTATGACTAAATTGTCTGAAAGAACCACAAATCCCTTAAAACCATCAATTGAACATCCACCTTTATTAGAATTAAAACCATTGCCTGATCATCTTAAGTATGAATATCTAGGGGAGGAAGATACTTTGCCTGTTATTATTTCGTCCAAACTGAGTAAACAACATGAAATTGCGCTAATATTGCTGCTTAAGCAACATAAAAAAGCCATTGCCTGGACGATTGCTGATATAAGAGGTATTAGTCCTTCCTATTGCATGCATAAAATATTGTTGGAAGAGGAACATACACCTAGGGTAGATCACCAACGTAGGTTGAACCCCTCCATGAAGGAGGTAGTTAAGAAAGAAATTATCAAATGGTTAGATGCAGGTGTAATTTTTCCCATAGCCAATAGTCAATGGGTGAGTCTGATTCAATGTGTGCCTAAGAAAGGTGGAATGACTGTAATAGTGAATGAAAATAACGAACTAATTCCAACTAGAACTGTTACAAGATGGAGAGTCTGTATGGACTACAGGAAACTTAACAAAGAAACCAAAAAAGATCACTTTCCTTTACCATTTATAGATCAGATGTTAGATAGAATAGCTGGCCGAGCCTATTACTGCTTTTTAGATGGTTATTCAGGATATAACCAAATTACCATAGACCCTGAGGACCAGGAGAAAACGACCTTTACATGTCCCTTTGGAACATTTGCTTTTCGCAGAATGCCCTTTGGCTTATGCAATGCACCAGCAACATTCCAAAGGTGCATGTTGGCTATTTTCTCTAACTTAGATGAATCCATGATAGAAATATTTATGGATGACTTCTCAGTCTTTGGTGATTCTTTTAACAACTGCTTAGAAAACTTAGGACAAGTCCTAACTAGGTGTGAGGAGACCAACATAGTCTTAAATTGGGAAAAATGCCAATTTATGGTGGAAGAAGGAATAGTCCTAGGACATAAAGTATCTAGAGCAGAAGTGGAGGTCGATAGGGCCAAAATAGAAATCATAGAGAAGCTAGTGGAACCTCAAAACGTCAAAGCTATTAGGAGTTTCCTAGGTCATGCAGGTTTTTATAGGAGATTCATAAAAAACTTCTCAAAAATCTCTAAACCCTTGTGTGAGCTTCTAGAGCTTAATAAACCATTTGTCTTCTCAAAGGAATGTTTCCTAGCATCGACAACACTTAAAGAAGCCTTAGTCAAAGCACCAATTATAGTAGGTCCGAATTGAGATTTACCTTTTGAGTTAATGTGTGATGCTAGTGACTATGCGATTGGGGCTATGCTAGGTCAGAAAATAGATAAACTAACACATTCTGTATATTATGCAAGTAAGACTTTAAATGAAGCACAATGTAATTACACTACCACAGAGAAGGAAATGTTGGCTGTGATGTTTGCATGTGAAAAATTTAGGCCTTATATTGTAGGAACTAAAACTATTGTGTACACTGACCACTCTGCAATAAAATATCTAATGAGGAAGGCTGATGCTAAGCCAAGGTTGATTAGATGGGTATTATTATTGCAGGAGTTTGACTTAGACATTAGAGATAAAAAAGGATGCGAAAATGTGGTTGCTGACCATTTATCGCGATTGCGAAGTAATTGCGAAATAATTGCTGAACCAGCAATTTCTGATGCCTTTGTTGATAAGCATGTCTTTGTGTTAGCACATCGTGATAACAATGAGGAGCCTTGGTTTGCGGATATTGCTAACTTCCTTGCCTCGCAGGTACTACCAACTTTCAAAGGGGGGCAAGAAAAGAAAAGGTTCCTACACGAAGCTAGGAAGTTCATCTGGGACGATCCTACACTTTACAAGACTTGTGCGGATGGATTGCTGAGGAAGTGTGTATCAGCTGCTGAGGCAAAGTCAGTGTTGCAGCACTGTCATACATCTCCTTACGGTGGACATTTTGGTGGTCAAAGGACGGCTGCAAAGGTGTTCCAGAGTGGCTACTATTGGCCCACGATCTTCAAGGATGCCCACGACCATGCACACAGCTGCAATGAGTGTCAGCGGACAGGTAACCTCAGTAGGAAGGATGAGATGCCTCTCACCTATATCCTAGAGTTAGAACTCTTCGATGTATGGGGCATTGATTTCATGGGACCGTTCCCTCCATCTGCAGGTAATCTCTATATACTAGTAGCTGTAGATTACGTTTCTAAATGGGTAGAAGCCATTGCATGTCCCTCGAATGATGCCAAGACAGTAATTAAGTTTCTAAATAGGCATATTTTTACAAGATTTGGTACACCACGTGCAATAATTAGTGATGAGGGAACCCACTTTATAAATAAAGCTATGGAAAAGGTACTAGCTAAATACAATGTTAGACATAGAGTAGCAACCCCTTATCACCCACACTCAAATGGACAAGCTGAAATATCCAATAGGGAGATCAAGAACATACTTGAAAAAGTGGTTAAACCTAATAGAAATGACTGGTCTTTTAAGTTAGACGATGCACTTTGGGCGTATAGGACTGCATATAAAACACCCTTAGGTATGTCTCCTTATAGGCTAGTGTATGGAAAAGCATGTCACTTACCTTTCGAATTAGAAATCAAAGCCTTTTCGGCCTTAAAAGAGCTGAATTATTGCGTGACTGATGCTGGAACATTGCGGTCTCTGCAATTACATGAGTTAGATGAACTAAGACATATGTCCTACGAAAATGCTAAAATGTATAAAGAAAAAACTAAGATTTGGCATGATAGTAGACTTAGGTTCAAGGACTTTAAAAAGGGGCAGCATGTCTTATTATTCAACTCACAGTTAAGGTTATTTCCAGGCAAACTTAAGTCTAGGTGGTCAGGTCCTTTTGTGATTACTAACGTTTTTGTTCATGGTGCTATTGAGATTCGGAATCTACATGGCAAAGAGATTTTCTTAACTTAATAAAAATTTCTCTAATGTTCAGGTTGTCGAGACCCGCCAAAATAACATTTATAAATCCGATACTACAGAGCTTTGCAGCTAGTGGTAGTCGGGTGTCGAACCACAAGGAACCAAAATTATTTTCTCTTAATTAACTTCTATTTGCCTTGGATAAAACTCAATTTAAAACAGTAAAATAAAGGGGGAAAACGCTAACGGAGAATTAGACTAAAACAGAAAAATATAGCTAACGGTAAAATAAAATAAAATGCGAGAAAAATAAATGCGAGAAAAATAAACGGAACACGTGCTCCTAATTTGAGTGTCGGGATTGGTTGTTGATGTGGTTCGGATCATAGACACAAAATATACTTAGCCAGTTTTTGTTAACACTCACACACATTAAAAGACCCAATTAAAACAAGTGCTCCCATGCTTTAATTAGAACTAATAATCCCAATTAATTAGAAAAGAGGTGACGACTCTAGACTATGCTTCGCTAATAATTCTAACTTAGGGGCGATTGCTCTCCCAAATTAGGATTAGTCGCGAGCGACGGGTATTCATGCGACGAGCCCATTGATGAAATCTCTAACAATGGGACTCGATTTTATTCAATCTCTATACTTTATCAACAACCCAAACAAATGTGGCCACATTTAATTCAGAATGCTATATTAAATTACTCAAAACATGAAGTGCGATCGCTAAGTCATGAATTTTTAATCGAACCAACACACAATTTACTAAACGAGTGTCAATCATTAAGAAAATCATGCTGGACATTAAGATCGATGCTAGAGATGAATTGAATGCTAGAACAAGCCAAGAAGATGATAAAAAAAACAAATCTCACCTAAAACATCAACAACACAAACCCTAGACCCAAATTAGAGCACTTACCTTAGTTGCCCGTTGTGAAAATCAAGAGAAATCCACTCAAATGTATTAGAAATAGGTAAGAAACGTGTTTTGGCTCAAGATTTGAGCTCTACAAAAGATGGGGGCGGAAGAAATTGAGAGAGAATGGGAAAGAATGACCTAAAAACAGCAAAAACGGAGTTAAATACCCATTTCTGCGTCAGACTAGCGCCTAGGCGCCATAAGTCAGCGCCTAGGCGCCGCGGGGGCGCGCGCACAGAATCGAGACAGCGCCTAGGCGCCATAAGTCAGCGCCTAGGCGCTGAGCCCTCTGGAAAAATTTACAAAAATGGGAATTTCTTAACTTTTAAGGACGGGCTTCAGGACTTTAGATGACGGTTATTTTGCGTCAGGGAAAGGGTTGCGCGCGCGGGCGAGGCGAGGCGTGGGCGAGCGGCGCGCGCGGGGGGCGCGCGGACACGGGCGAGCGGTCGAGCGGCGCGCGCGGGTGACCTACGATGACGGGCGCTCGGGCGTCGGCGGTCTGGGCGCGGGCGAGGCGAGGCGGCGCGCGCGGGCGTTCGGACACGGACCGGGCGAGGGCGAGCGACGCGCGCGGGCGCGCGCGCGGACTTTCAATGACGGGCGGGGAGCGCGTGCGGGGCGCGTGGGCGTGGGCGGTCTGGGCGCGGGCGAGGCGAGGCGGCGCGCGCGGACCTTCGATGACGGGCGCGCTGGCGCGCGCGCGGACGTGGGTTGTCTGGGCGCGGGCGTGCGCGTCTGGTTCCGTAGGGCGCCTGGGCGCTGGGCGCCGGCGCCTGGGCGCTGCCCTCTCGGGTCTAAACCCCATTTTGGGTCGTTTTGGCTCCCGAGCTCCGTTTGGCCTATCGTTTTGACCGGAACACTTCCCGAAACCTCTTAAATGACCGATTTAGCCCTGAAATTCATAATTTGACTTCCCGAGCTCTTCGCCACGAAAACACCTATAAAAAGGCAATTTAACTAAATTAAGCATGGCATTTAGCTAGATTTGAGGCTATAATTATAGCTCTATTTTAGAGCTATCAAAATACCCCCCACCTGAATCTTGCTAGTCCTCGAGCAAGGAACACTTAGATTTATCTCATAGAAATAAGCATGCATGGTGACGACTCGAATCTCAATACTTGCAAAAACAAGATAATCATGCTAACGGAAAACAATCAAGCATATGCATAAATTGTGAATATTTTAAAATATTAACTCCTATTCCCTAACGTGTGTGTGTGATTAGCGCCTCCTATCCTAGCTTCCATAGACCCGGAACCACCTTAATCGATCCTAATACTCATCTTCCCCCTACTTCTGGCAATGAGAACAGTCTAATGGCTTTTCAATGTCGGAAAGAATAACAAAACAAAAGGCCTAACTATTTGTTTTTTCTTTTCTTTTCTTGAGAGCCTAACACGTCAAGCTTTTAGTTTGCTTCACATTTTTAAGGACTAGTGCTCACTTTCGTTAGTTGCTTTTTCATGCAGTGGCAACCGTGGGTTACACGATCGCCCCTGGTTACACGGGCAACACAAGAAGGAGGAGCACCTCAGATTATATTTCAAACATGCTCTTACTCTCAATGAACATTTTTTTTTAAATAGGCATATAGCTTTGCTAAATCAAATGATTCATTATAAATTCTAACACATCAAGCCTACCTAAAGGTACCTTTCGGGGTGACAACGAGTTTTCAGACCAAATAAAATTATTCTAAGCCTACAGAACTAAGAGTAAGAGGTCTATGTGCTCAGTGAATGTAGGGGAATAATCGAATTTTTTTTAAAATATGCTCAAACTATGCATACATCCTCATAGTTTTCTCGCAATGCACAATTATGGAGTATTTACAAACAAATCACAGAAAGTCCTCATCGGACAACATGCATTCAGATTCCTAAACATCTCAAAATCAAAGTATGACATGCTCAAGAACTACAACGAAGTCCGAATATACATTCTACCCCCCACCTAAAAGATTGCATTGTCCTCAATGCATCTAATCCCACAGATAAACAATGATAACGACAAAAATTAAAGGGAACAGGAACCTCCCCTGAATTTTTGCGGGATCGGTGAGTAGGGATGCGCAACCTCGTCTTCAGAACAGATCCAAAATGCAAATCATCTCTCGCTTATTACCTAAGAAAGCAAGAAAAAGTTAAGCTAGGAAAATAAAAACTAAAAGTAAAGACAGAAATGGAAATACTCATGGGTTGCCTCCCAAGAAGCGCAAATTTTTAACGTCGTTATGCTCGACGTGTCCTCCACTCTGTCAGGGTACGTAAAAATTCTCGTACTTCTTCGGCCCCTTCTTCCTTGAATCAACAAAACCTGCTAAGAGAAGCAAGCTCTTCGACTTTTGAAGGCAGCCGGACAGAGTTGTTATTTTTTTGGTATTTTTAATATATGGGAAAAATAAAGACTCAACAGACTCAAACAAAATAAAAGGAGACTCAACTGACTCAACAAAAATAAAAGACTCGACCAAAGGAGGGATCATATCAAAATTCTCAAGACAACCAACATCAAAAGATGCACAGATGGAAGGGGGCATGCAAGATAAATCTCCTATAATACATGTAATATCACAAGATAAAGCAGAAGGAGATAAATTCTCTAGAGGCACAATTGCCACATCCTCATCCATCACAACAACATTTTTAGCACAAGTTAGTTCTACAACATCCACGAAAAGACTTCCTAAAATATTCTCATTCACAGACATATGCTCGAGCTCACTAGTGCATGAATCCTCAAATAAATTTTCAATACAAAATTCATGCTCTAAGTCAAAATCTACAGGTGGAGATATACTTACCTTGTAAAATTCTCTGAGATCTTCTTCATCACTGGGGGATGCGAAAAATTCTTCCCGAGTATACCACCTCGAAGAAGTCTCAGCTCCACTCCTTAGCTCGCTCGCATCACTAGTCTCTTCAGGATGCTCCTCGAAGTCAAGCTCATCCTCCTCGGCCTCACCGTTCTTGCCTCCGCATGCCAGAAATTCCTCGAATCCTTCTTCAAAATTGGGGTACATCTCCTCAGTGGTATTCTCAACTGGATGATCTTCCTCACCCTCCAATTCCTTCGCTGGATTGAGCAAGCGGTTAACTTGCTCACTCGTTCTTCCCAATACAGCCTGAGTCTCTAACTGAGACTGGCGAGATTCCTGCGAAAATTGAAGAGTGCTATTAACTAATTTATTAACCATTTGTTCTAGTGACATACCTTGGAAAGGATTCTGAGAAGCTTCTTCAGCTTCATAACTTGAAGCTCGTCCCCAATAATCAAATGAAAAATCTGCCATGTTAAAGCAAGAAGACACAAGAAAAGAAAAATATTTTTGTGGTTTTTCAACAAATAAAATTTAACTAAGAGAATCTAAATGGCTCCCCGGCAGCGGCGCCAATTTTGGCAAAGAGATTTTCTTAACTTAATAAAAATTTCTCTAATGTTCAGGTTGTCGAGACCCGCCAAAATAACATTTATAAATCCGATACTACAGAGCTTTGCAGCTAGTGGTAGTCGGGTGTCGAACCACAAGGAACCAAAATTATTTTCTCTTAATTAACTTCTATTTGCCTTGGATAAAACTCAATTTAAAACAGTAAAATAAAGGGGGAAAACGCTAACGGAGAATTAGACTAAAACAGAAAAATATAGCTAACGGTAAAATAAAATAAAATGCGAGAAAAATAAATGCGAGAAAAATAAACGGAACACGTGCTCCTAATTTGAGTGTCGGGATTGGTTGTTGATGTGGTTCGGATCATAGACACAAAATATACTTAGCCAGTTTTTGTTAACACTCACACACATTAAAAGACCCAATTAAAACAAGTGCTCCCATGCTTTAATTAGAACTAATAATCCCAATTAATTAGAAAAGAGGTGACGACTCTAGACTATGCTTCGCTAATAATTCTAACTTAGGGGCGATCGCTCTCCCAAATTAGGATTAGTCGCGAGCGACGGGTATTCATGCGACGAGCCCATTGATGAAATCTCTAACAATGGGACTCGATTTTATTCAATCTCTATATTTTATCAACAACCCAAACAAATGTGGCCACATTTAATTCAGAATGCTATATTAAATTACTCAAAACATGAAGTGCGATCGCTAAGTCATGAATTTTTAATCGAACCAACACACAATTTACTAAACGAGTGTCAATCATTAAGAAAATCATGCTGGACATTAAGATCGATGCTAGAGATGAATTGAATGCTAGAACAAGCCAAGAAGATGATAAAAAGAACAAATCTCACCTAAAACATCAACAACACAAACCCTAGACCCAAATTAGAGCACTTACCTTAGTTGCCCGTTGTGAAAATCAAGAGAAATCCACTCAAATGTATTAGAAATAGGTAAGAAACGTGTTTTGGCTCAAGATTTGAGCTCTACAAAAGATGGGGGCGGAAGAAATTGAGAGAGAATGGGAAAGAATGACCTAAAAACAGCAAAAACGGAGTTAAATACCCATTTCTGCGTCAGACTAGCGCCTAGGCGCCATAAGTCAGCGCCTAGGCGCCGCGGGGGCGCGCGCACAGAATCGAGACAGCGCCTAGGCGCCATAAGTCAGCGCCTAGGCGCTGAGCCCTCTGGAAAAATTTACAAAAATGGGAATTTCTTAACTTTTAAGGACGGGCTTCAGGACTTTAGATGACGGTTATTTTGCGTCAGGGAAAGGGTTGCGCGCGCGGGCGAGGCGAGGCGTGGGCGAGCGGCGCGCGGACACGGGCGAGCGGTCGAGCGGCGCGCGCGGGTGACCTACGATGACGGGCGCTCGGGCGCTGAGGCGGGCGAGCGACGCGCGCGGGCGTCGGCGGTCTAGGCGCGGGCGAGGCGAGGCGGCGCGCGCGGGCGTTCGGACACGGACCGGGCGAGGGCGAGCGACGCGCGCGGGCGCGCGCGCGGACTTTCAATGACGGGCGGGGAGCGCGCGCGGGGCGCGGGCGAGGCGAGGCGGCGCGCGCGGACCTTCGATGACGGGCGCGCTGGCGCGCGCGCGGACGTGGGCTGTCTGGGCGCGGGCGTGCGGCGCGGTGCGCGTCTGGTTCCGTAGGGCGCCTGGGCGCTGCCCTCTCGGGTCTAAACCCCATTTTGGGTCGTTTTGGCTCCCGAGCTCCGTTTGGCCTATCGTTTTGACCGGAACACTTCCCGAAACCTCTTAAATGACCGATTTAGCCCTGAAATTCATAATTTGACTTCCCGAGCTCTTCGCCACGAAAACACCTATAAAAAGGCAATTTAACTAAATTAAGCATGGCATTTAGCTAGATTTGAGGCTATAATTATAGCTCTATTTTAGAGCTATCACTACACCAAGGGCAACCGTTCATGGTAAATGGTGCGAGGTTGAAGCATTACTATGAGGAAGGAGATGTGCAGACACTCTCAGCCTTCCTCCTATCTGAAGCCTAAGAAGCAAATCGAGAGGGGATGAGTGATCACTGTGCTCATCCATCAGAAGGCTATGCCTTACATTTTTTCTTTAAGTATTTTAGATTGCGTATCGTTTGTTTATTTGTTGTTTTAATTCAATATTTTTTATTGTGATTAGAAGTATAATAATGGGAGATTTGTACGCAGCAATGAGGGGGATGAATCAAGAGGAGAAGATCCACGAAAAGATCTGGAAAAATCGGAGATTTGGTTGCTCAAATCTTGCAACTCAAAACAAGAAAATCCTAACGGTAATGCGAATTAATTGCTGAAGAATTGCGGAGTCCGCAACAAATAGAGCCGTTGGAGAACACTTGAGTACAAATAGCCGTCGTTGGGGGTCTCTGCCCGCTACGATTTCTCAACCGTTGGAACTCCAAAATTCAGCCTTCTTCTTCCTCTGCATCTCCCACATTCAGATCCTCAAAGAAACGACAATGGTGACCACACGAGCAGACCGATCCACGCCTAAGAAAGCGTCGCCTGACGCAGAGGAGACTGTGAGGGAAGCATTACTTTCTTTGGCAGATGCCGATGTTGCGCAACCTTCAAGACCTCCGAAGCTGCCTGTGCGAAGGAAGAAGTGGAAGGTGGCGACAGAGGTAGCTGTTGATCCCTCTGATCCGGTCGGAACTCCTAAAAAGAGGAAGTGGAAGATTGCGGTGGAGGATTCACCGATCAAAGAAAAGAAGACAACGAGCGAGGAAAGCCTCGAAAGTGGCCGCCCATCATTTGAGACGGCCATACAGAGCCACGAATCTTCTCAGCACGCGCCGGAGCCTGAAGCTCCATCTGAAGAGCGCCAAGATTCGGTGCCAATCGCCGAACCGGCTGAGGAAGATGAGGTGTTTTCCCCCTTAAGGGATGTCAATCTTGACAGCCCTGTGGAGGGGGAAAGCAGAGACTCCATGGAAGAAACCCTGGGGGAATGCCTCCAGCATCTGGCCACCAAGGCACAGCTTAAGAAGAAGGCCCCCGTGATTGTCAAGGGCAAGCGGCCAAAGGCTTCCAAACGGGCCAAGAGGAAGAAGGTTGAAGTTGAACCTTCTTTGAAAAAGATGAAAATTGAGGCTGTGGAGTCGGCTAAAGCAAGGGACAAGGGGAAGAAAAAGATGTATCCGGAAGGGGAGCCTCAAGCTGCGAGGTACGTCTCCAAGGAAGCAGAGGCCAAGGGCCTCGAACTGATGAAGAAAGAACTCCTCCACGAGCGAGGATTTCTTGATGCACTGGCAGACCTGCCGCAATTCTTGCGCGCAGGGATCATCAACCATGGCTGGGAGGAGCTTTGCAGGCATCCAATTCCAGCCTATCCGGACATGGTGTACGACTTCTACGCCAACCTCACACACCCTGAAGCATGTGTGTCAACGGTGATGGGGATGGAGGTCGACTTCTCTGCCAACGCCATCAACGAAGCCTATGCTCTCAAGGGGCATACGCATTCTGAGTATGCCAAGATAGTCGACTCGCCATCTGAGGCAGTCCTAGAAGAGGCCTTGCACACAATAGGCAAACCTGAGGCAGCCTGGGCGGTCTCAAGGAATGGGAAGCACACCTTGATGAGTGCAACCCTTAGAGACAAGGCAACAGTCTGGTTCTCCCTTGTACGCAGACGCATCTCCCCAGTGACACATGAAACAACCATCAACCAGGGGCGATCGTTGCTGCTCTATGCCATCATGCGGGGACTCACCATTGATGTGGGTGAAGTCATTGCCGCCTCCATCACTGACTGCTCACGAAAAGGTAAGGGCCAACTATTTTTCCCAAACACTATAACTAAACTGTGCTTGCGTGCAGGTGTGCCTATTGCGAAGGATGAGATGCAATTGGCTTATACTGGCCATTTGGAGCTGCCCACGATCTTGAGGATGCGGAGAAGGGGCAATATGGAGTTTGAGATGGATGGCTTGGCTGCTGCACAGTCACTGTCTATGGCGTGCCTAATGGACTTGCAACACAAGATGGCCCAATGGGCTGAATACGCTAAAGCGAGGGACCAGGAGGTGGCTGAACAATTGGGTTGCATATTCCCCACCTTCCCTGCTGATCTGCTGAAGCCGTGGGTGCCTCCACGAGAAAAGAGAGAAGATGATGAAGATGTTTGAATGCCAGGATGACGACATTCGAGGGAGTTTTCTGATCCCTCTTAAGAAAAAAAAAAACAATAAACCTGCTTTTCTGTGAACTGTTACCCCCATTTGTAATCAATGATCTGTTTTGATTTGTTATTTTGAGTTGGTTAGATTAGTGTAGTTCTGTTTGTTTGTCATCTGAGTAGTTAGCTTAGGTAGTTTAGCTGTTAGCTTAATTCTTTATGTCTGATTATAGCATGCTAGGAGCCTTGATCACTGCTAAAATTGCTCTGTAGGTTTAATTGCGAATTCCTTGCGGTGTCCGCAATTTTTGTTAGTTTTCGCATGCTGTTGGATGTCTTTTTGGATGGGCTGGCTATGGTTACATCTCGATATTTTGCTGCTTTACTGCCTTCACTATGCAATCTATCTAATGAGCATGCTGGATGAGTGTCATAGTACACCCTTGTTCGTTTAAATTTAGCTTCCTTTGTTGCTAAGCATGCACCTCTGTCAGCCCTTACCATGTTGTTTTTTTCAAATTCTGCTTCTGTGTTATCTGTTTTACGAAGGTCATTTTATACCTAGGAGTTTTAAGTTCTACTAGTTTTGCCTTAGACTAGATGCTTCTAGGACAAGTTTGGGGGTGTGCAACCTCAGACTCTCATTGGGGACAATGAGAAAGATAAGTTTGGGGGAGGCAGCCTCTAAGCCTAGGAACATTCCTCTCTCCCTCTTGAAAAAGCATTCTTCTTCTTTGAAAAAAATGAATGATGAAAAAAAAGAAACAGAAAAATAAAGGGGAGTGTCTTTCTGGAGGAGGCTGAGTAATCAGGGCCATTTGTGTAACCCACAAGTGGCACGACATCAAAAGGCAAACCAAAAGAAGACTCTACCAAAAGGAAAAGAGAAAACAAATAAAACCAAGGAAGAAGAATGTATGCCAGCAAGCTATGGCATGGGTGCTTAGATGTCCTGTATAAAAAGAACTCTGATCCTTAGTTTGCTAAGCACAGGGCTGTAGCTTGAGGGTTTGTCAAGGGAGATGAGTGTTGAACCAGCACAGTGATGCCAAAGCTTAGGTGTTCTATGGACTGTACTCTGATTCTCGTGTGTGCTAAGCTTGGTATGACTGTGAGGTTTCCTAGGTAGCTCAATTAAAAAACCTTAGAAGCATGTACTGAGTCTGGGTTAAAACTAGGAAGAATTTGAAAACTTAGGGATAACTGCACAATGAACCTAATGACATAGGCAGATAAACCAGTTGTTAGGAAATTTATAAAAGACAAAAGTTTTAAAGGCAAGGGAAGCCAGAATAAACAGCATGTGAAGTTAGTTTGAACTTAGGAGAGTGTCACAGGACAGCCATGCCTTGGATAGTAAGCCTAGGGAAGTCAGCAAGTAGTCAGAGAGAGTTTAAAAATCAAGAATTAGCAGCCTAAGTAAGGCCTTATATTGCTTGAGGACGAGCAATAACTTAAGTTTGGGGGTGTGTTACCTCTCCAAAAGTACATAAATTAGGGACTTATTTACTATAGAATTGTGTAAACTCTTAAGCGTTTTTGTTAGAATTTAGCTTAATACGTGCTTAAATATGAGAATTCAAGGAATTAGGCTAAATTATGACTTATTTGTAAAAGGAACGAGAAAGAATAAAAAACGATGTTAAAAGAATTGAAATTTGCATTGCAGGAGAATTGCTGAAACATTGCGGTCACGACGAGGAATCCGCAATGCCAAGTTGCGGATGTTAAGTTTTTCCCAACCGTCCGTTGTCTTGTTGCGATCTTTCAGCCGCCTAAGCTCTCCCCTGCTGCCACGTGGAGGATCGTCGTTCAGAATGGATGGTTCTCCATGGCTGAAGGTACCTGCAAAAAGCTATAAAAGGAGGTCAAGGGGGAAGGAGAAAAACAAGCTCGGAAGCGTGGATTTCCCTCATTTCAACGCAGTTTCCTTACCCGTTTCCCTATCCCGTTTGTTGGAGCAAAGAAATCAGCCCTTGGCGTCGATAACTCGAGAGGAAGAAGAGAAGATCCTTCTTCTCTTCTGATCGAATTCATCCCCAAGATCAGCTAATCTTCTCTCTTTCATCCGAGGCGCTTGCAGCGAGGAGGATCCGTGCACACTTTTACTGCTTTCTGTCTTCTGTTTCTACTGTTTTCTGCCCTCTATTTCATTTACTGCTTTGTGACAATTCGCCTTCATTTGTTTAGTTCTTACTGTTTTACATTTTGTTGCACATTAAGCTTTGAATCTTACTTAATATAGTAATCGTTTAAGTCTACGCAAAGTCTTCACTTCGCTTCTGTTTTTTCCTTTACTGTCATTTAAGTGCTTTGAGTCATGCTTAATCAATACATTATTTCCAATCCCCCATCAACCATGAGTAACTAAACACACAAGGGGCTGCTAAAGATGAATCTATAGGTTAGAAATACGAAAGTTCAGCATGTAGGATAGCTTCGATTGCATTGAATGTATGTGTACTTCATCCCACGGGCAATTTCGATTGGCCATCCATTTTGTCTAAAGAACTCCTAACCTCCGGAAGGAGTAAGAGTTCAGAGTCGTCCATTCATGCTAGCCTTTCATGGTAGCCAGAAAACGACCTAGGAATAGGCGTTTTCCTAGCACAATTCATTAGCTTGCTTATATAAATAGATGCTTAAGCCTTACTTGGATATGAGTGAACTAAAGGATCTAATGCATGTAATCGAGAGATGCATGAGACTAAGCTAAGTTGATGCATGATAAGTTAAGTTACTGCTGAATAATCGTATGAAAAAGCCTATAGAGGAGTCTTTAGTTGACCTTGTTTCCTTATCTCACCTTCAAATCGTTGCTAATTTAATTGCTAGCAAATTGCTCTCTCCGCAATTCTTTAGTTCTGTTTTTGCCTTAGCCATTTTTCCAGTCTTCTACTTTTGCAATTTAATTGCTAGGAAATTGTTTCCTCCGCAATTATTTTTCCTCTACATTCAAGTTAATCTCTTTACTTGCTTTTGTTTATGCTCGCATATCTCGTACATTCTTCATTAGTTTGGCACATCACCCTCAATTCTACCCCATTTAAGTCACCCTTTCTAATTTAGCACCTCACTTCGTTAGTAACTAAGAATAAATCTCTGTGGGAAAACGAATGAAAAAATACTTATCACTTGCTGCAAGACCATGTATGCTTGCATGATCTAAGTGCTCTCGCATCACATTTTATTTACACACTGAGCACGCAACAACCGTCCTGTGCATTCTAAAAATGGAGAGTCACACTTACGGGATTTGCTAAGATGTTAGTAAATCCAGACAAAAAACGATAACTAAGATGCTAGTCGAATATGAGTTATTCTGGAATTAGCATTTAGTCAAGAATGTCTTGATTTAGTAAAGGAATGCTCGACTGACCCTACGGCAGCGACCATTATGACTTACTAAAGTATCGTAGCTAGTAAATAAAGAGTTTGGGTACTTTATTTACTCCTAAAGTTTTTTAATTGGTTTAAATAGGTTAAAATCGTTTCACTAGTAGATTTACATTCTTTTTCAGCATGTCGAGCTCGTTTATTTAGTTGTTAGCTCACGCAAATTGACCGGAGAAAATTACGGGACCTGGAAGTCGAACCTAAATATGATTCTGGTTCTAGACGACCTAAGGTTTGTCTTAACGGAGGAATGTCCTCCCACTTCTGGCTCGAATGCTTCTCGAAGTGTTCGAGAGGCATACGATGGATGCATTAGGGCTAATGTAAAGACTCGAATCTATATCTTGACAAGCATATTTGATGTTTTGGCCAAGAGACATGAGGTTATGGTTTCCTTTAGGGAAATCATGTCTTCATTATAAGCAATGTTTGGACAGTCGTCCTCATCGCTTCGTAGTGAAGCCCTCCAATACGTTTACAACTCTCGCATGGTAGAGGACCTCTGTTAGGGAGCTAGCTTGTCTTTGACATGATGGTCAACTTTAATGCGGCGGAAGTAAACGAAGCTTCCATCGACGAGAAGAGTCAAGTTGTTATATATATGTTTGGCTAAAAAAATAATATTTGTTGAATAAGAAATTTTGGCCAATCACAAATCGTACGTGTCTTCAAATTAAATAAAAAGACATGGAAACCGAAAAATAAAATCATGTCACATGTCTAATATTGATCTATCTCGGACAACTCAAGCTAGTCCAATCAAACCTTGCCACATGGCGGTTGAACCCGAAGCTATTTAGCCCAAGATCGCTAAAATGATATTGGGCCAAATTTAAATAATTCAAGTTATTTTGATCAAGTCCGGATAAATAAAAGCCCAAAAATTTGGCCAAAAGACAATCAAACTGAAGCCCATACTAAGTCTATCTCTATAAATATTGGAGGTAATCCTTCATTTTGGGCATTCAGCATTGAGCCAGAATCTAGAGAAGTCGGAAGCTCCAACAACAATCAGATAGTCAGAATCCAGAAGCATCAATAAGATTCAAAGACTACAAGACCTTCAATAATCTACAAACCTTCAATAAGATTCAAAGACTACAAGACCTTCAATAATCTACAAACCTTCAATAAGATTCAAAGACTACAAGACCTTCAATAAGCTACCTGAAAACCTTCAATAAGCTACAAGTCGAAGATCTTCAATAAACTACAAGTCGAAGACCTTCAATAAACTACAAGTCCAAGACCTTCAATAAACTACAAGTCGAAGACCTTCAATAAGTTACAAGCCGAACCTTAAAAAATCTACAAGCGGAAGATCTTCAAGAAACTACAAGCTGAAGACCTTCAATAAGCTACAAGCCGAAGACTTCAAGAAGATCAACAAGTCGGTAGACCGATTCAAGAAGATCGACAAGCCATAGGCCGATTCAACAAGATCAACAAGCCATAGACCGATCCAACAAGATCAACAAGCCAGAGATCGATCCAAAAAGATCAACAAGTCAAAGACCGATCCAACGAGACCAATAAGCCAGAGGCGGATCCAACAAGATTACAAGTCAAGGACTGATCCAATAAGATCAACAAGCTAGAGACCGATCAACTAAGAAGATCAAAAAGCTCAAAGGCCGATCATCCAAGAAGATCAACAAGCCCAAAGATTAAGTTAAAGACTGATCATCTGAGAAGATAAAAAAGCTCAAAGGTCGATCATCCAAGAAGATCAACAAGCCCAAAGATTAAGCTAAAGACTGATCATCTAAGAAGATAAAAAAAGTCCAAAGACCGATCATCCAAGATGAACCAGCCCAAAGATTAAAGTTGACATACTCAAGAGAAAGCATTAGAGGATAAATATTAGAGACTATAACACTCACATATATATCAAAATCATATATCAAAATCAATAAAAATCAAGTTCATTTTCATGTATTAAATTTTTCCTATATTGAAATCTCGTGTGAACAGTGATATATTAAATTAATAGTATAGTTCATTTATATAAAAAGAAATTAATGGTTTATTTTTATGTATATTCTTGATTTGATTTTAAATTGTAAGGGAGCCCCAAACACAAATCTTGGATTTACTAAAACAATATTTTTTTAAAGGTATTTAATTAATGCAGGATGAGTGAGGGACCTGTTGAATTATGCTCGTGGCAAAAGAAAAAATAATAATAAATAAATTTGGGATCTACCAATACTCTCACCAAATTTTTATATTTTTATAATTGTACGCCTGATTATAAACTAAATGAATGCTAATTGAATGTCTATTGTTTGTGTCTCGTGTGGCACGGCCATGCGTTCTTCCACCTTTCGATCTCTATAGCGTTGAGTATTTGACTTGGTTGGTTTGTTGTCTCAAATATGTGAAGAAAAAATTCATTAATTTTCAATTACATCTGTTTTCCAATAAAATTAGACCCTTTCATATTCGATAACTTTTTCACTTCTAAATAAACTGGGAATAAAATAAATAATTTCTATTCAAAACATTTAGGAAGAAAACTTCTCTTTTCTGTAAAATCAGAAGAATGAAATACGTTGAAATGACAGTCGAAATATTTTTGTTTAATTAGGATTTAGGGAGAAAATTCATGACCTCTTAATCACAGACACAACCTTATGTTGAGCTATGCTCGGTTTAGTATTATCACAAACATATTTAAATTCAACCTAAGAAAGTAATTATCAAGAAAGAAAGTACCAATAATAAGATTATAGTTCACAATATATGTAAAAAAATAATAAATTTATGGAAGATTTTTTTTTTTTTTTTTTTTTATGAAACCTAGAAATTTATGTTCGTAGTAATTAACAATACACCTCATGGTTGGCTTGATTAAAATAAAACATGACAAGTCAAAGGATTTCAAGAGGTTCTTGAAAGCTGAATAAAAAAATATTTTCAATTTTCAAACATTTAATCAACATGTATTTCTACTGATTAAAATATTTTTCTCCATTAAAATAAGATTCAATCATTTTCATGGGAAATGATTAGAGGATGAAAGATGATTGTTTGCAACTCCATAAAAAAAAAAAAAAAAAAAAAAAAATGTGGATGAATTAGGTTTGGAGTTTGTTTTAATTTGATCTTCTATTCTTTAAAAACCCTTTTGGATTAGAACACTAGATAACAAAGAAAATTAATAGAATAATAAAAACTGATATGAAAATTCTAGTGAATTAAAATTATGAACCCCTTTTTAGTATGTGAAATCCTAATTCACAAACACGAAAACTCCTAAATGGGTTCTATTTCAGCCTTAAGGATTAAGTTAAACACGAATTTTCTTAAGATCAAAGTTATATATTGCCTCATTGGCCCAAGATTAAGGTTATCAATCCTACTTGAATGTTCTTTTTGCTATGAAGTCAGGTCATTTGATGTCCTTCATAATTCATATCATAAGAAAACTTACCGGAAAGGAGATGAATACAATTGTATCCAAGAAGTAAACGCGTTGAAATCTTAAGCAGTTGATATCGGGATCAAGTTACACCCAGAGTTCCCCCAAACACTTCAGTAAAGAATTTCCAATTTTTTTGACATTAATTTCCTTCTGAAGTGCTTGCAAGGAAACCCTAGAAGAAGCCTGATTTTATAAGCTGCATTCAAATACTTTCCTTCAAAACAATCTATTATTTATAAGCTGCCTGGGCATGCCCTAATTGGTTTACACAGATCACAAAAAATAGTCACAAAAATCCAGATACCTATGAAGATCAGCCATTTGGGTTTGAACAGAGACGCAATGATGGGATATATGCATTACTTCCCAAGTAAAAGAGAATCCTTTGTAGATTAACTTTTTTTTTTAGAATATGCCTTTTTTCTCATCTTTCATTTTCTTCCCTTTTCACAATTATACAAGAAAATTCCAATCTAAAATTAAGTGTGGAAATTAAGAGCCACAATTAACTCTTTATAATTGGTACCCTCATACTCAATTTACTCTACTCCTGCTGACATCTATATATTTTATATTAAAAAAAACCTTATTTTTGTTATTATTATGAACAAACAACTCTATTTTAGTGATTATGTTCTTTTTTTGTTTTTTTAAAATATTTAGCGGTAATAATAAAAAAAACTGGGGGATTTGAACCTCTAATAATCTCTCTTAGCACAACTTTATGTTAATTAAACTATGCACAGTTTGACAATTATTAAATATAGCAAAATTTAAAACATTTTGCAAGTATGACAAAAAATCAATGGCTTTTGCAAGTATGACAAAAAATTAATGGCTATCACTGATAGACTGTTATCGCTGATATATGACTATCAGACTATTATCAGTGACAGTCACTGACAAAATTCTATAAAAAAACTGAAGTGATAGACTACTATCCGCGATAAACTACTTATTAGTGATAGAAATTGTCATATTTGTAAATTTTTTAAAAAAATGTTATACTTTTAATTATTTTACTCTAAATTGACATCTTCTACAATTTTTTTATTTTTGTTTGTATGTTTTGAATATAAATTATGTTAGCAGGTAAATATCAATAATTTTGATTCTTTTTCTAAGAATAGAATACAATTGAAAGATCTGAGAAATAAGTAAACAAATTTGAACGACTTTAGATCTTAATCCGACGCAAAAGAAATTGTTATTCAAATATTATTTAAGTTAATAAATAAATAAATATGCATTATTTTATTATTTTTTTCTCTTTCTTAATCCACCCAAAGAAAATCTGATCATTAAAATTATTCTTTAAATATTATTATATACATTAAATTAAAAAAAGAGCAAAAATAAATATCAATAATTTCACCTACGAAAAGTTTGTTGTTATAATTGATTTTATTTTTTAAATCAACAACATAAGACAACATATGAGAGTGAGACTATTCAAACTTTTTACCTCACCTTTTGGTGGTCGGTAGATGTCATAGTTATGCTTATGTTACAAACAATTTGTTAAAATTAAAACTACATTAAATGAGACTTAACAATTATTCTTAACTTCAACTAGTGAGAGTTTGACTACTAAATTATGAATAGCATATCACATCACTAAACAATGTCAAATTAAAAATTACATTCATTTAAAATAATTTATAGTTCATCTAATGAACTCTAATACTCTTTTTTCTTTTTTTTTTATAACACCGTAGGGGTCAGCCAAATGAAGGAAGGTCTTCCAGACATGCATCACAAATTTTCAATTCAAGAGCGAGAAGCACCTTCGACCAAAACACTTCTCGCTCTTGAATTAAAAATTTGTTATGCATGTCTGGAATCTCTTAGCTAAGTTGAATGCATTAATTTCACAAGGGCATTGAGGTAAAATAATTTTTAGCTTTCTCAAACAAGTCTACTTTGACATAATCCTTAAAAGGCCAAATTTTGAGCCTTTGACATTTTCATTGGAAAATTGTCACATTACAAGTCTTATATTCATTCTCTTGTTGTTTTTCTTTCTTTAACTCCCTGAATTGAAGGATTAAAAGTGTTTACCACATGATATTTCAATTCATCCAAAGGAGAGAGTTGAATTGTGTCGATAGAGTATTCAAAGGGAATCATTTTTTTCATTAGCTTCTTTTAGAAACAAAAGAAAAAAGAAAGAGAATTTTTTTTTGTTTTTATTTTTGACAACATGTGGGGGTTGAGGATTGAACCTAGGACCTCATAGTCACTATTCAATACATGTATGTTGAGCTATGCTCTTGTTGGCTAATAATATATATATATATATATATATATATATATATTTTGAGTAAAAGAAAAAAATATATATATTTTAAGGTGAAAAAAGAGAGCAAAATAGTTGATTAAGAGATGGAAAATCATTGTTTCAACAAAGCTAAAAAAAGACTATTCATCAGCTTCAAACGAAAAATTGAACTTTCTGTGTGGTCAAGTCTTATATTTCTTCCAATCTAGTAGCTTAAATTGTTCATCCATCTACCATTGCCTAAGTCCAATTACAACCAAAGCGAGACCCTTGAAATTTTACATTCATTCTTTTCATTGATGATGAGGATGCGATATATTAGCAAGCTTATGGTAAAAAAAAATTATGTTTTTGTTTGAGCATTTATCATACATATGCCCTAAATAGTTGAGCGTTTTTAGTGAAATTCTGTGAGGCGTATCAAGTCTTCTACATTCGATTTTAGTAATTTTATGAGGTGCTTGAGTTTTTTTTGTTATAAAATTGAAGTCTAAGATTGTTTAATCTCTTGATTATCACAATGACTCAAGTTATTGATCTGTGTTTAAGCTTCATTGGTATTCGTGGATATTAAGGGAAAATTAACACACGCAAAAGATAAAAATGCTTTGATTTTTAAATTTCTTGTTCATAGGTCGACGTTTAATTTGTCCTTATTTTGTAGTTTATTTGTCTTAAAAACACTGAGATTCGAGTCACGAGCATGCATTCATTGATTCATTTAATCGTTTGTTTTATTTTGCTCGATGACTAACAAAAACTTAAGTTTAGGGGTGTTTGATAGCAAACTAAATGAGTTATCTTTAAGGCCGGTCTTTATTATGCTAGTTTTTAAATAGATGCTTTAATGATATTATTTGTATAAATTGTAGATTTCAAGCATTTGGAGCAAACCGAAGCTTTCTAGAAGTAAGGACGTGAAAAATAACCTTAAAATATGTATTTTGATGACATAGAGCCAAGAGAAGAAAAAACCAAGCCAAAAATGTTGAGAGGATGGCGTCTAGACGCTCCAAAATGAAGGAAATAAGCCAAACAAATTCCTAGGGTACAACGTCTAGACGCCAAAAGTAGCGTCTCGACGCTGTAAATCATAAAAAAATATATATATATATATATTTGCATTGGTTAGGACTCGAACCCAGGTCGGCCTATGCGCGCAGCTCACCCATCGAGCGCAATCCCCATCTTTTAATTTTATATCTTTAGCGTCGAGCTACAACATCTCGACGTTGTGCTCGATGCTATCTTTCCAAAAATATTTCACGCATTTTCTAGGGTAGCGTCAAAACGTTGTTCCTAGCGCCTCGACGTTGTCCTAGTTTTCCTATTTATCCAACTTATTCTCATACAATTTAAGGGAGCCAACTTTAGGAGTTTTGAACCCTAATTCAAAATACACTCATTGATGAGACTAAGGGACACTCTAGAGAGCTGAAGAAGAGATTTGGAAGCTTGGGAACGAAGCTTGACACGCTACAAAAGTTTTTCTCCTTTACTATTGATTTTATTGCATTGTTTTATGGATTTTAAACTAAGTCTAGAGATTTTTTTAGAGATTATGAGTAGCTAGACTCTTACTTAGGGGATTGATGTAATCATTTTAGTTTCCATGTTTGATTAATCTAAGTCATTTCATATTTCAACGGTTATTCATGTGTTTGTTTGTTTAATGTTTTTTTTATCTTTCTAGCCAAAGGATAACTATTGCTTGTTTAAATTCTAGCTTGAAAAACTAGAGTTTAGAGTAGAACTCAAACACATGACTGCTTGCAAATTCTTGCACGAACATGAAGAATTCTCTTCGAGGTCGTTAATAGAAGTTGTGTAATGCTTTTCTTTTCTATTAAAAACTAGACATACCTGTTAGTTTTATAAAAAGGGAAAGAATTAATTAGAATCTAGCGAGTCAATTATGATTTTATTCTTCTCGATCGATAACTGTATGCATGACTATTCTTGGACTGTTAGATTAATTAAGCATGAATTTAATCGATGAAACCAATTCCCTAGTATATTCTCTTCAAAAGGTTTTCCATTAATTTTTTGTATTTTAATTTTCACTTCATCTCAAAGGATTTTTAGTCTAAATGACTTTTTTTGTTAGTATCTATAGTATTCAGTGGATCAAGAAAATCAATCTTGTGGATGATACTCTTTACTCAAATCACTATATTAAAACTTGACATGTACACTTGCGGTACGCAATAAATTACGCAATAGTTACGTGACAATAAAAATTGGTCGTTTCACGAAGGATAATCAATATATCATAAATAGGTGAAACAAACCATTAAAGATCTCCAACGACCACACATGGCCAAACCTATATAAACATGGTCCGATAGAAGGAACAAGTAAACCTAATTCCACCTTCACTATACTCTCTCAAAACTCCCAAAAATACAATTACTAACTTGATCGTCGGAAACTTTGTGGTTAACACCACATCGATGTTAGAAATCACCCCTTTCTTTGTTTTGCAGGCATACCTTTGTTCCTTCAAACATACAAACTTATGGTTGACTAGTTTTCGACATCAATAGTTAGTGTCGTATGTAGGGCCGAAAATATCAAAAGGTGTGCTTCAATCACCATAAAATTCCCAACAACATGAACAACAACTTGAGAGAAACCAGTCGGATAATGGAAGGCAATGAATCAGGTTGGCATCGACATCCAAGATGGGTGGCAGTTCGAGATCAAAATATCCAGGTTAGTAATATTGATCCCAAATGGAGCCAAGCCCACTAGCGGCTCAAGAAACGACGCTGGTGGAGCCAAACCCACCGGTAATTCAAGAAACCATATTGGACGACCGATATGTCGCTTTGGAAAAGAAAGTTCGGGGATTAGATATGAATATAGTCGACATATGGGAACTCTTGGCTCAGTTGAAGCCAGTAGCCGAAACTTCTGAGAAGAATCTTTCAGTCCGGCTAGAAGTCGGAAGATCGAGAAAAGGAGCCAACGTCAGATCAACAGTCAAAGGTTACAGACCTGACCCAGATAGTATGAGATCCAACTTAGGTAAAATAGCCCTCGATTGAAGGCCAATGTGAGTCTCAAATGAGAAGTCACATCCCGATTAAAAAGTTATGACTGTGAGGGAATGAAAAGCGATCAGACCTGCGAGAGCGACTGTGTCACACTCTGTCCCAGATTATCCTACCGAACGTAGGACGTGTTGTGACGACAATAGACCCTGAGCGTGCAATGAAATGTATTGCCAATAATCTCTCCTTTATCTCATAACATAACTTTATTCATAGAATATCAAATAGTAAAAATTACACTTTTTACATACAACATATGATATGAATTGACTCGATGAAGCTGGTGGCAGATACTGATCTCGTCTATCTCTGTTTTAAACTCAAGAGCATCCTGATGGAAACAAATAAGGATAAAATAATGAGCTAAAAGTTCACTGAGTGATACGTTCACAATACAATAATTTTAGGAAAACTCTTTACATCGACAACAGTAGTTCAAAACTTTATAAAACCAATGTAAATCATGAACAATATAAATAACTCGAGATAATCATAACATCATGATCATACTAAGAATAGCGTAACAATCTTTGTCACCTGTAGCCCCCCAGATCCAGTATTTGAAATCCAGATTTGACACTTATTAGCCCTGACATTCCCCTATGGTCTGACCACACCTAGGTCCAGGAGTTGGAATCCGGATTTGGCACTCACTGGCCACGACATTCCCCTATGACCTTCTTAATAGTCTCAGGTTCAGGAATTGGAATCTGGATTTGACACTTACGCCCTGACATTCCCTATGGCCTTATATTCACACTTGTCATGTCTCAAACAACACCCAAATTATATATTTTCTAATCAACATTTCATAAGTTTCCAACATTTCTCAATAATCATACGTTATAAATTTTCCTAAAATTCCACAATAATAATGAAATTTATTTCGTAATTTAAACCACTCCCAAAACTATTGTCGATGACAACTCGAAATGTAATCCATACTTGAATTTCCGTCAAATCCCGAAATTCCAATTACCATATAATAATCATTCTCCACTCCAGAACAATTAATCTAATTTTCAATCTCATTCATTTAATTAAATTCAAATTCCAAATCACACATTTTATCTCATCTAACTGGTGAAAGGGTTGTCGAGGCCCGTCAAAGTAATATTTAAAAGTTGTTTGTGCACTAACTTGTAGAACAGTGAAAGTCAGGTTGATCCACAGGGAACCTAAAATTAGCCTAATCTCAATTTGAATTTTACTTGTGATTTAATAAAATTAAAACAAAAGGGGTTGGTTGGTTTCAATTTAAATTTCAGAAACATGTCGTAATTAAAGTTAACTGAGAAATTGGAGTAGAAAACTGACGAATAAAATAAACGTGCTTAATTTAAAGGATCGGGATTGATCACTAATGTAATTCAGATAATTGATATTCTCAAAACTTAGCTAAGACGTCCCAAGCACATAGTTTGCTTGCGCGAGGTCGTAACAAGCAACCCAACTAATTAATTAAGGCCATGCAATCCTAATTAAACTTGACAATTAATCAACTAAGGGTGATCGTTCCATATCGATTAAAAGTCAGTGACGGGAACAATATGACATATCTTTAACTTGGATAGCCTAAATTAATATTCTAATTTATCCTCTATCCCAAAGCTCGCTAGACAAACTAAAGCGAACATGGATAGTGTTAGGTTTTATGGAGGCAAAAGTTATGGAAAAGTATATATATATATACTTTTCCATAACTTTTGCCTCCATATATATATATAGGGCCAACTACATGAATAAGTGAAATCGAAAAGTGCAAAGTTGAAAAATAGCTAATTCAATTATTTTGTTGAAAAATAGTTAACTTCTATATTTAGAGTAATATTTACAATGTGTTTGGACGAAACTACCCTCTATTGAAACGTGGGAGCATTGAAATCAAACTCCCTACAAAAAAGGAAGATTTATTCAAAGAGAATGATGAAAAAAATAATGATTTATTCAGAAAGAATGGAAAAATAAAGATTTATTCCAAGAGAGAATCATGAAAAAATAATAAAAAATTAAGATATGGTCCATGATAAAAACCACCAAATTAAATCGAAACAGGTAAACAAAATTCAATAAAGTCTAATCTGGAATATTAGTTCAAATTAATTTTTAACTAAAATTTTCATAGACGGTTGTGAAAAAAATGATAATAACGGTGTTGTCGATAATTTCTAATGTGGGTATATATTCGTAGTTACATGTACATGTAAGTATATCATATGGAGTATATGTGCATATACATAAGCCATTAGTTGGTGAATGTACATGTAAGTATAACATAGGCTGTAAGAAAATTACTTAAGCAATTAAATTTCCAAAATAATTGATGTTTATAAAACTAAAATATTCATACACGGTTGTAAGAAAATTATAAGAATGACGCCCTCGATAACTTCTAGTGTGGGTATATATTCGTAGTTACATCTATAACAACGTACATGCAAGTATATCATATGAAGTACATGTGTGTATATACACCATAAGCCATTACTCTGTGAGCATTGGACAAATGATACTAAAAAAATTAAAATGTTCATAGACAGTTGTAAGAAAATTATAAAAATGGATGCCCTCGATAACTTCTAGTGTGGGTATATATTCGTAGTTACATCTATAACAATGTACATGTATGTATATCATATGAAGTATATGCGTGTATATACACCACAAGCCATTAATTTGTGAGCATTGGACAAATGATACTAAAAAAATTAAAATTGGTATGCATGTTGAGTTTACCCGGGAAAACGTTCAATCAATTGTATCCTGTAACATTGAATTAAGAGATTTGCAAATCTTCCATCTTTCAAGTCGATTTGAACCAATCATCGATTCTCAACTTTGAAACTCTCTACCTTGAAAAAACTATCTACCTCAACCTTCTACATCGTTGAACGCTTGAATTAGGCTGAAAATTTCGACTCCCAAAACCTTCTAAGACGTATTTTCGGAGTGAGTAAGGATCTTCGTCTCTCTCAACTTTTCTTTGTACATTGTCGTCGTTTCAACTTTGAAAAACAAAACTTATTTTCAAAATGCATGAATCTAGGAGGGTTGTTAATGGGATGAATTTGTTTTTTTTTTCTTTTTTGCGGTTAAACATTTTCAAATCTAAGTTGTTGATATTTTTTTTTCTTCAAAACGCATGAATCTGATTGTTAAACTCTAAAACAAACAAAATAAAATAAAATTGGTTATGTGGGCTGTCCGTAAATAAGCGTATATATCAGAGGTATAATCAGGATAAAAATTGTCAACTCTATTGCCGAAAATTGTGGTAGTCATTGGATGAAAATATGAAAGTTTCTTAGTTATTTTTCAATTCAATTTTTTATTCCTAGCTATTCTTGAAATTTTCCCATATATATATATGGGAAATCATAATAAATGATCCTTTTTGGGACCACATTTAAACCAATGTCCAATTTCTTAAAATTAAGTTTGGTGTCCCTCCAGTTTTTAGCCTTTCAACTTCTCCTCTCATTTTAAAATTATATCTTTAAAAAAATTTCTATCTCTATCTTCCAAGATTTTCTCCAACAATTTTTTTCTCTCTCCTCTCACCCCTAATTTTCATTTACGGATTTGAAGGTGCACATATCACAAACGCGGAAGCGATTTGGATCAATTGGCACTCTAATTTCATCAATTTAGATAAACAAGAAACATTCTCAAAGCTTGAAAAAATAGAGAAATAAGAACACATACCTTTTGTAGTTCAAATTTTTTCAACTCTGTTGCTTCAATCTTCTCTCGAACACTTCTAGGACCACCTCCGGTAGTCCCAGCTATTCTCAGGCCGAGCAACGAGGTGGTGGGACTTCTTTACAAGAGAAAATTGGAAGGGAGATCGAAGGAAAATGGTCTATGTGATGGAATTTCTTGAGAGAAGGAATGACACTCATTAAAAATCTCTAAGAAAAACAGCCACCAAACTTCAACACTTGGAGCAACCTTTTATAAGCTTCTTAAGCTTAAAGGTTAAGTTTCATCAAGTGGAAATTTTTGGATTAGTCAAGGGCTATGTGTCCTACATGCATTAAACCCATTATTCATAATATGTATTATTTTTATTACTTTTTAAAAAATAATTCATAATTAATTTTAAATAAATAATAATATATATATATATATTAATTAATTAATATTATTATTTAATTTAATATCAAATATTAAAATCCACTTTTCGCACATGAATGCCTATTCATGTTTTAGACCGATCTCATATTTAAATCATATTTAAATATGTCCATCATTCTTCCAAAGCCGAATTTGAATAAATTCAAATTTTTTTTCTCTCATATTGTTACACGGCTTAACTCGAGCTAGCCAGGAGAACCTAAAGGACCTACAGATCATGAGCTCCAACGATAGGAGATTAACCGATCAAACTCTTTAGCCAAGCTAACCAACATTCGTTAACCCCCAGACACTCCACTAAAGTCTAAGGGTTGCACTCTCCTCACCGTAGATATATTTCTGTCCTCTTGATATAACCATCATCAGTAAGTCGATCCTTCACAGGTCGTTCATAATTACAGCTGGGTCATATATATCGTTTAACCCCCGTAATTACTTGTTCCTTAAGTCCCACTGACACCTCTAAGAACAATTGGTTTGTGGTCCAACCACCAAACCAGAATCCCTCTCAGGCCAATGAGAGGGAGAGGCCTCTTGTTCAAGACCCGGAGTCAGTACTCTCTACGAAACTCTAAAGGCGGGTAGGAGTGAATTTCATCTCGCAGGACTATGTTACCAGCTCTCTACTCGGTATTATCCCAAAAATGATAGGCATATTGAGTCGGCGAACCCGGGCCACTCTCACCCATGCAAATCAAAGGATAATCCCGAATAAACAGGAGTTCATAGCGTGCTCAGTATTCAGATCGAGTTACCTAGGTCATCATATGAAAAAGTCAGTCTTTACAGTAAACAAAGTTGTAAAGAAAGAGTGACTGGTTTGCGCGGTTCAGTCTTGTGAAAACTCATTGCACAGGACGCCCCCACTCGCATGTCTCCACATGAACGATTTTGGATCACATCGTTTGTACTATATAAATTGGGTCGCGTCCATAGTGTCCCCAGAATAAGGTACCCAACCCTATCCCTATACTATTGATCGTTCAGGTTATTACTCGAACTTGATCCACAATCATGTTACACATGAAGTTCAAGTATACAACCTATAGCCATGGGTTCTTGTTTATTGGATTAGGTTAAATATAAACACAATTCACTTTATTCAATAACAACTTTATTGAAAATCTCAATAACAACTTTATTGCTAAATAGAATATACATTCTGTTTACAAACCACGAGTTTTAGAACATAAAACCCAACAAGATTCTCTATTCTCTCCCTTCGCACCCCAAATCTCCAGTAATCAATGATTCACTTTCTCTTTACAAATGATATCTATTTTAAAATTTCTTTCTTCTCTCTTCCCTAATTTCATTCTAATTTTAAAATAATAATAATAAAAAAATAAGAATAGGGTTTAAATATCCAATAAAATATGATTCACTCTCTCTTTAAGAATGATATCTATTTTAAAATTTCTTTCCTCCCTCTCCCCTAATTTCATTCTAATTTAAAAAAAAAAAAAATCAGAATAGGGTTTAAATGAAAGCTTCCATCTCTCTCACTCATCTCTCTCCTTAAAGCTAAACAAATTGTCAATTCCTTAAATTAAAGCCTAATCGACCAATCTGGAACAGTCGGATTAGCCCCTAAGGTCCCTTAATACAATTGATTTAACAAAGCATCCTAATTAATTCTAAACTAGCCAATTACCTGGGCACGATATGTTCCATGCCAATTGACTAGCCACCTTAAGCTTTAAGGATTGATTAAAACAATTTAAACTAAATTAATTAATTTAATTTAATTTAAACGCCTTCTTAAATCTAGGGACTATCATCCAAACTATGAAAATTAATTGGAAAAGTCAATTAACTGGCACAAACATGCTTAACCCCAAATGCTACTTAAGCGCAATCGATTACAACAATTACGGATTGCAATCTCATGCTTTAGCAAAATGAACTTCCATGCAAACTAAGTTGTCAATTTAGATAAACAAGCATGTTCATTAAATAAAACAAGAAAATAGGAAGCAAATTAACTAAGGAATAGCTTAACAATCATGAAAAAATCTCACAAAAATTACATAATTTAGCCCGACTTGCCTCCAAAACGGTGTTACGAGCCTAGTCGAGCATCGCCGTAACGATTTCGGACGCCATATGTATCATTAAAGCTCAAAATCTTCAAGAAAATTTCTTACAAAAGTCTAAAAACTACCTAAAAACTACAAAGCCCGAGGCTAATCCTTCTAAAACTATTTTCTCTCTCCAAAATGAACAGTGGCGGCTAACTTTAGGTTAAAAATGGATAAAATATGAAATTTGGCCAATTTTGAGCTTCAAGGGCGGATTGGGACTTCAGCTGAGGGTCGCGCGAGCTTATGGGCTTCGGATGCTGAGGCTCACGCTTCAAAATCTCTCATGGGTCGTTGATAGAAGGCGGGCCGCGCACGTGTTGAGGTGAAGCGCGCGTGCGAGCTGTAGGTGACGAAGTGGGCTGCCAGCCCACGCGGATCAGGTCGATCGTCTGGGCTTCGTTAAGGGGCGAGGTTTGTATTACACAAAAATAGAAGAATAAATGTTGTCCCTAGGTCTCGAACTCAAGCCCTAACCTGCACCAACAAACCATTCTTCACTTTTGTGATAATCTCAGTGTAGTATTTTATATGTTAACAATTTAACACATACAAATTGTTGTTATTTTCAGGTGAACTTTTCAAACAATTTTGAAAATATAAATTTTAGTACTAAAATGTTCATACTATATGAACCTTTTATTAGTAATAAAGTTAGAGAAATTGAATTTCTCCTATGGTAATAAAAACATCGTATTCAACATTAAGTAACAATTATTTCTTATGGATATCTTAATGTCTCCCACTACATCAATTGAGATGGGTTTTCTAGTGCCAACAAGTAGAGATCATTCTACATCATTAAGTATTTTTCAAGAATTACATATAAAATGTAATGAAGAACAAATCTTGATAGTGGATCTGAATCTACTATCTAGGTGGTAAAGATTATTTTCCACCAAAAATCTAGTAAATCAAATTTATTTTAAATTGCAAATAATAATAAAATAATAATAAAATAATTATTAATTAATTACGAGGCTTTAGGGCATAAATCCCAACACTTGGAAAGTCTTTTGGAACAGTTAGAGTCGCCATTTACGGATGAGATTTATAACTCTCCATATGAGAGTTATTTGATATCATATTGAGATAGAATCAACTCTTTTATCAAGTTAATACTTTCAGAATTCATGTTGTTTTGCCGATAGTTGTGAAATTCTCATAAAGTCTTCCTTTTTAGCTTTTGTATAAAATGTTAAGGAAATGTCTACAGGGATTGAAAAGCAAAGTGTAGAGCTTTGCGAGGAAGAGAGATTTGGCGGAGTGGAAGCAAAGTTAGCAGCAAGAATACCGCAGTAATATGGAGCAAGCAAAACTTTCGAGAAAAGTGTACCTAATCACATGGCTTCCCAGAATGTTGTCCCATGTAGTAAAGGATATTCTATTTTTTAGCCAATGAGATTTTAGCAGGTGTTTTAGGGCAACCGTTGGGGGATCCCAATATGGATTTTAGGATGGGATATCCACAAGAGAAAAAATAAGGACTTTTCACCATTTGTCTTCATTCTTCTTTTAGGTTTTTGGGAATTCTCTCAAGAACTTTTACATCATTGTTGCTCAATAGAGTTTTTATGAGCCTTTTAGGTTAGACATTTATTTCCAAGATTTTTTCTTTAGAGATTTTGTTTCTGTTTTGAGAAGAAGAACTCGCTGGAAAAAAAGCTACCCAAGGAGTTCTTGCCAAAGATCTTCATCGTCGGCCATACGTTGAAGCATTTTCTTCTTCATTCCTTCCTTTCTTTTTTTAAGTATTTGTGTTGTGAAACATGTTTTATTTGAGTCGTTTTGTGCTCCTATCTTGTAACATGAACTAATCTTTGAAAGGGGAAGGTTAGAAGGATGAAGTAAAAGGTTCCTTCATGTTTTAGCTATCATTTGTGCAAGCTTCCTAAGTATGTTTGTTTTCATGTTAATAATGCATTTTCGACCAACCATCCATTATACATTAGTGAGTCATTGATCTTTGAGAGAAGTATGGGTCTCTGAATATTCATATTTATGTTACCTTTCATGGTATTGGCAAGGAGTTTAGAGATATTCACTTGACTAGCACACTTGTAAACAACATCTGCCTATGAATAGAAGTACAATGAAAGTTGGCTTCTAATGTGTGAAATACCGAGAGGGTTTCTATGATTATTGTCGCAACGTTTTTGCGACGCGGAGCGGCCGACAACCTTCCTGTTAAACAGGGATTTTCACAAAAAATGGAGTCGCCACCAATCATTTCGGGTGTGATTGGTCACCTTAAAAATACGGTCTACGAAGTAAAAAGACGAGGTTCGGAGGCCGGTTGAGTGTAGGGAAGGTGCTAGCACCCTACAACATCCCGTTTAAAACGGTAGCCAAAACATTTTATCCTAATTACTTATCTAATTTCAAATGGTCCTAAAAAACATAAACAAAGTAAACTATTAAAATTAATGCAATGTCTCAACTAACCATACCCTATCTTTAAAATAAAGTAGGGTTTTGATTTTGTGAGTGAGTTTATTGATTTAGCCATTAACGCCTTAATCTCGATACCGAGATCATAGAACTTTAAAAAATCATTAAATAAAATCATTTTGTTTGAAATTCGATTAAAACTTGAATTAAAATTAAAACATTTTTGCTTTGAAAATAAACAATTTCAAAATTTAATTTAAACTTGATTTGAAATAAAAATCTTTTGTTTCAAAATCAAAGTAAATCGAAATCCAATTTTAAAACTTAATTATAAAAATCAAAGGAAAATCTCTTTTTTAAAACAAGGGCGTTCTTGTAATTAGCGCGTAATGACGATAATAATGAATCCTCAAAAATAGGGAAATCCTATTTATCCCGGGATTCCAATAAAATTAAAATACCCTCGAGATGAGAGGAACAGTCCTTCATCTCTCCCGGGGTAGAGACTTGAATTTAAAATACCCTCGAGATGAAAGGAAGAGTCCTTCATCTCTCCCGGGGTAGCAAATTAAATTTAAAATACCCTCGAGATGAAAGGAACAGTCCTTCATCTCTCCTGGGGTAGCAAATTAAATTTAAAATACCCTCGAGATGAAAGGAACAGCCCTTCATCTCTCCCGGGGTTGCAAATTAAAATTAATTTAACAAAATAAAAAATTAACGAACCTATGCTTTACAATTAGATAACATGCATCGAGATTAAAGAGTAAAATAAGAAGATAAAACAGGGGGTATATATGAAATAAACAGGGGTATATCATGCTCAAAACAGTGGGGATATATGCATATAAACAGGGGTATATATCATGTTCAAAACAGCGGGGATATATGCACATAGGCAGGGGTATATATCATGCTCAAAACAGTGGGGATATATGCATATAAACAGGGGTATATATCATGCTCAAAACAAGGGATATATGCATATAGGCAGGGGTATATATGGATATAAACAGGGGGTATATATGCATATAGGCAGAGGTATATATGAGCACAAAAACCAGTCAGACATACTTCACTAAAAGAATAGGAGCATTTCAGTAATTTTACTAAAAAATCTAAAATGTTGTTACCCCCGTCTGGTTCTTCTTCCGCACGCAGGTTCTTCAGCGCCCCGACCACCGCCGTGCGCCACCGTCTGGGTTCGAGAACGCAGCCGTTGGCCCGAGGCTGCGCCGCCGCTCATCGCCACCGGTATGTTCAAGAGGATGAAGACGCCGCCGCTGTCAGAGATTCAAGCTTGAAGCTCAACGTCGGGGTCATCTGGGTTCAGATCTGAGCTTCGCCGTTGGAGGCTTGCGGCTGCTGCTGTATGGAGAAGCTGATCGTCTGGTTCGAGCTTGCGCCGCCGCAGATCTGAAGGATCGAAGGGACGCCGCCGGTGAGGGTTGAAGATGGAGCTTGGAGCTTCGCCGGCGTCTGGGCTCGAGGAAGAAGAAACTCCGCCGTGGTTCAAGATGCTCGCCGCCGTCGTTGGTTGACCTGAAGGAGACGCACGTCGCGAAAGAGATGAGGCCGCCGCCGTCTTCGCTCGTAGCTTGAAGGTGAAGCTCCGCCGTCTGGTTCAAGGAGAGGAAGACCCGCCGCCGTGGCCTTGGGTTCGAGGGGATGCCGCCGTTCAGCTCGGGTTTGCTGCCAAGTGAGGTCCGCCGTGAGGTTTGGAGAAGACGGTGGAGCTCCGTCGCTGGTCTGAGTTTTTGAGCTTCGAGGCCGAAGAACGAGCTTCGCCGGAGAAGACAAATTGATGGTCCGCCGCCGTGCGCCGCCGTGGATCACCGGAGCTCCGTCGCCGTGCCGCCGCCTTGGGTATTGCCGGAGTTAGGTAGAGGATATGGAGAAGATGATGAATAGTGCTTGGAGAGAGAAATTTGTTTTTTAGGGAGCTTTGGGATCACCACCATTTTGTCTCTATTCTTCCTCCCCTCACTTTTTTTCTCTATTCCCCATGTCCTACTCTCTTTCTATATATAGTATCAAATTAGGTCACAAATGGGCCTTAAACCCTAAATTAAAGACGCCCAAACCGAAACCCTTTAAGACAAAATGCTAAATTGGAGTCCGGAGACCGAGACACCAAAACTTGGAAACCCTAAATTAGAAACGCTAAATTGAAACCTTAAATTAGAAAACCCCAAATTGAAACCCCGAAATGGAAACCCTAAAAACGGAAACCTGGACGCCTAAAATGAACCCTAAATTGGAAACCCTAAAATAGAACCCTAAATTGAAAACCCTAAAAATGGGACCCTAAATTGAAAACCTAAAACCAAAAAAACTAAAAACAAATCGCAGCGGAAAACCGAGATCGAAGCGCTAAACCCTAAAACAAAACCCAGGAAGCTTCGAACGACCCACTAACGGAATACAATTTTTTTTGTGATTTTCTTGAAAACTTCGAAAATGACGGAAAAACGCGAAATTAAAGACAAACTCCAAAAATACTTAAAAATGAGTGAAAAACATAAAATATGTGAAAAATCCAAAATGATGATAAATAAGGCCGGACGAAATACGGTGTCAACAATTATGCGATGTGGTTAGCTTATGCATTTGTTTCGCTAAAGCATCATCGTGATCGATTTACTTCAAGTTACTTCTAACCTGACCCTGCTATTCTTATCTAGTGAAGAGTTATGTATTTTTTCCTTTTGCGTTTACTTTGTCATCGTAATGTTATCGTGTCATTCTCTGTGGTTGTGTCTCTATTCCTAGTTATTTTGCTACGATTTTACCTCAACATCTTTGTATTTACTTGTTTCAGCATTTTTATGTTCTGTCATTATTTTTGCAACCCAACCAACATCATTTTGTCACTGGTTACTGGTGTTAGGATTTTTGGAATATCCTACTAATTCTCAAGCTGTCGAAGCTTGCCCAAAATAAATTTATAAACCTGTAGCTTTTAGTTTTGCAGCTAGCGGTAACAGGGTCAAACCACAGAGAGAGATTAAAAATTGAGATTAATCGTTCGAATTTTAAATGGGTTGATTGATCAATTGTCACAAAACTGAGAGTTTTTAATCATGCAAGTTAAGTGTGAAAAGCGCTAACGGAAAAATGTAATTGAGATTTAAAAAGTGTTGGATTTGGGAGATTCGGGACTTTGTTAAGTATTATAATATCTATCATTTAATTCTAAAGCATGGCTATCAATATATTATGCACGTGAACGGCTGTCCGACAACCCTAAAGCAACCGGCCTCATAATAATTAATCAGAATTTCGCAATCCTAATTAAACAATGCTCGCAATTAAATTAGAGTGATCAGCCCCAAATTAACCCAAACAGTCACTAGCACTTCACGACGAACGTTCAATCAAACACGCTAAATGCTAATTGACTACCCGACAACCCTAAAGTAATCAACATTCAGTATGATCAATGTGATACTTCAATTTGTTATACCATTCTGTGTTACTAAATCGACAAGGAGAGGCAAGACATCGCTAGTCTATAACAATAGAACATGCTAGAAAACGAGATTGTCCGTCTAGAAATCTAATACATTCATGGATTAAGCAAGAAGAGTAGATGCACATCAACAAATAAGCCAAAACACAGAATTTAAAGTTCTAGATTATCAAAACATTACAAACTTAACAAAAATCCCTAAAATCTTCCCAAATCCTACACGTTACCTTACCCTTCCATGGGGACCTTGGACATAATCCCAAACCAAAAAGAAGAAGAAAGCTAAAAAAAATGCCTAACAATGGCGGAAACCCGAGAGATTTTTGCGGAGAAGATGAAGAAAAATCGTTAAAATGGCCTATATAATCCGTCAGAGCGTCGAGACGCCAGGCCAGCGTCGCGACGCTGCGACCTAAAAATCCCAGCGCGCATTGTCGCGATGGCGTCGAGACGCTCGGTCAGCGTCTCGACGCTGGCCCGATAATCTTCAGCGCGCGCACCTCTTCGGAGCGTCTCGACGCCGGGCAGCGTTAAACAGCGTCTCGACGCTTGCTCTCGGGTTTGGGGCTGGAAAAATTGCCTTTGCACGACAATTTTCTCCAAATCTTCATGGTTGAATTTTCCCTTTTCCCGATGCAATCTCGGAGTGCTAAAACAGCTTCCTAAGCCACGAAACGCGTCCAATGGACACCATGAGCTCTTTGCCGCGAATCACCTATAAACAAGATAAATTAAACGTTTAAGCACGACTTTTAGCTAGAGTTAGGGAGTGATATTTAGCTCCAAAATGGAGTTATCAAACACCCCCAACCTAAATCTTGCTAGTCCTCGAGCAAGGCAAACATAGAATTTGACTCTAAAGGACCATGCATACATGCTTCTAATTCAAACCTCAATGCTTTTTACAAATCTAAACATTACATATTCAAGAAAGCAATTGGCGCATGCATTTAATCAAGAACACATCAAAAATTAACTATCGCTCCCTAACGTGTGTGTGTGCTAGCCAACCTATCTTAAACTTACGTAAACCCGGAAAAACCGCATGCAACATGTCATCCCATTTTCCCCCTACTTCTAGCATTTAAGAACAGTCTAAACTTGATCACATAAGAGAGAGCAACAAATTAAGAGGCCTAAAACAATTTCCTCATACTTTTTCTTTTTCTCTTTTTGAGTACTTTGTACTCTTTGTTTGGTTCTTTGAACCCAACTTTTTCTTTCTTTTTCTTCCCAAACCCGAGAAGCCTAACATGTCAAGCTCATGCATAAACTTCACATTTTTAAGGACTAACGCTCACTTCTTAAGTGCACCATTAAGAAGGAGGAGCGCCTCGGGAGAATTTTCTAAACAACATGCTTTTCTATTTTTTTTTTTTAGGCTTAATAGCTTTTGCTAACTCGATTAATCGATCACTAACTCTCATGCAACAAGCTACCCTAGGGGTGCCTTTCGGGGTGACAACAAGAATTATGCAACATGCGATTAAACTAAGCCTACAGAGTCTAAGAAGAGGTTGTTAAGTGCTCGATAGATGCAAGTGAGCAACAATTTTTTTTTAAAATTTTTTGACATGGACCTAATAAATGCAAAGCTACCTCATGCAAAAACTAGATATGCAAATGCTAAGATTCCAAAAAGCACTTCCTAAATCATCATAATTAGAAAGCAATAAACAGAGTCCCAAGCACTTCAAATTCTAAGTTGCACTGCTCAACAAACTGCACATGGAAATCCAAAACATCCACCCCCAACCTTAGAAGATAGCATTGTCCTCAATGCTTTTAATCAGATGCACAAAAATAGAAAGAAAGGAAAACGACACTTTCCTGATCTTTGCGAGGTTGGCGAGGGACGAGAGGCGGTGCTTTCTTACCCAAGTCCAATTTCCTCAACTTCTCCTCATCCTCCTAAAAAAAACAGCAAGCAAATTAAACTAAATTAAACTACGAAACTTAAACAAAAGCAATAAAACTAAAGACTTAAAAATAGTTCAACACTCGGGTGCCTCCGAAAAGCGCATAATTTTTAAAGTCGTTTGCTCGACTGAATTCTCCCCAAGAACTCAACCATAATTCGACAGCGCGAGGGGCGTTCCAATCATTTCCTCGTCCACGTTGATCCTGCAAACATCATTGAAAAACATTTTTTCTCTTCGTGCTTCGAGCACGTGAATATCATCGTTATTAGTTCCATAAAAAACAACACCTTCATCATTCAAATTTAAATTGTTTTTCTTAACAGAGATATAAGAATTATCCCTCAAGCTCGAGGTCAAACTCTTATTCTCAACACAATCCAGACAACCAACAGTTTCCACAGACTTCACTTCAAACATAGAAAATTCATCGATAGTTTCATCAAACTCTAAAGAAATGACGCCCTTATACACATCAATTTTGACCCTAGCGGTCTTTAAAAAAGGATGCCCCAACAACATGGAGAGATGAGACATTCAGAGATTTTCCATTCATATCTAAAACAAAAAAGTCTGCAGGAAACATCATACTTCCTACTCTAACAAGAATATCCTCGACCTTTCCTCTAGGACAAATACAAGACCCATTGGCTAATTGCACAACCACATCAGTTTCATGCATTTCCTTTAATTTAAGATCTTGAAACAATGCATAAGACATCACATTCACAGATGCACCTAGGTCTAGCATGGCATTTTTAACTACTTTACTACCTATCATGCATGGGATAGTAAATGTACCTGGGTCATTGCACTTGGTTGGCAACAAACCTGGAAGAATTGCCGAGACATTCTCTTTCTTATTCTCATCAGTCACTCTCGACTTTCTTTTCTTCGTGCACCAACTCTTGAGAAACTTGGCGTATTTTGGAATTTGACTCACCGCCTCTAAGAGTGGAATGTTCACCATCACCTTCTGGAAGGTTTTGAGGACCACCTCATCTTCGTTCACCATGGTAGGCTTCGCAAGCCTACTTGGGAAGGGTGTTGCGGGAACGTTCTCTCGCACAATTTTCTTTTGCTCTTCCTTTTTCTCAACATTCTCATTCTCAAGATGGCTCGGGGAGGACACATTCAGGTTGTCCTTCTTTGCTTCCTTCACAGCTCTTGAGGGAACTGCTTTCCCACTTCTCAGCTGGATTGAACTCACATTCTCACACGAGTTCACTGTGGTTTGGGAAGGAAGCTTTCCTAAGCTCTTATTCTCGATCTTACCAATCGACACGGCCATTTGAGTGAGCTGCTTGTTCAAATTTTGCAGCTCCGCCTTGTGCGAATTTAGCTCTTCACGAGCTTCCTTCTGAAACTGGCTCGTCGAATTTACGATGGTCCTTACCATCTCTTCCATAAAATTGGAGGAACTGGAGGCTTGAGCTTGGGTGGAGTTCTGAGGTCTATCGAATGACTGACCTTGATAACGTTGTTGTCCATCTCTGTTCCCATAGCTCAAATTTGGGTGGTCTCGCAAACCGGGGTTGTACGTGTTCGAATATGGATCGTACTTCCTAGGGTTGGAAGCATATCCTCCTATGGCATTGACCTCCTCTGCCTCGCGGTTTCCTCCTCCAATAAACTTTTTCAACAAATTCCCTATCTCGACCACCTGGGCCTTCATTTCAGTCATCTCATTAATCTGACTAACCTGGTGGACTTGTCCTGCTCCACGAATACCGAACTGCTGCGAGTTAGCCGCCATGTTGGCTATCAACTGTTTGGCCTCAGCTGGGGTCTTGTCAATCAGTGCCCCTCCACTCGCTGCGTCGATTATCTGCCGATCATGAGGAGTCATACCCTCATAAAAATACTGAATGAGTAGCTGGTCGGCGATCTGATGATGCGGAAAGCTTGCGCATAGGCGCCCAAAGCGTTCCCAATACTCGTGCAGGGACTCACCCACGTCCTGGGTAATCCCATAAATTCTCTTCCTCAGCGTGGTGGCAAGAGAGGCAGAAAAATATTTTTCCAAGAAAACCCTCTTCATCTCTTGCCACGTCGTGATGGATCCGGAGGGCAAGTAATAAAGCCAGTCCTTGGCTTTGTCCTACAAGGTAAAGGGGAATGCCCTTAAGTTCAGCTGCTCCTCCGTGACGTCTGGGGGCTTCATCCCCGAACACACGCAATGGAACTCCATCAGGTGCTTGTTCGCGTCCTCGCCTGCATTGCCATGAAAAGAAGGCAACTGGTGAATTAAACTTGACTTTAATTCAAAGTTACCTGCTACCACTGGGTACGTGATGCAGAGCGGCTGCTGGTTCAGATCTGGCGCTGCCAGCTGCTTCAATGTCCTTGGCACTTCTCCTTGTGCCATCTCCTCGCGCAAGAAGGGACCAACTCCTTCTTCGTCAAACAATCTACGGCCCTCGCGGCCTTCTCTCCTCAACCTTCATTCCTCTCTGTCTATTTCAGGAATGAACTGCAATCCACTTAACTCAGAAGAACGGGTCATACAACAACAAAAATTTCAAACACACACAAACAAATTCAGAATTTTTTTTCTTCAGAAAAACAACCAATAACCCGATCAACCTAAATCTAAATCAAACATAATTTCAATTTTAGTTGCTCTCCCCGGCAACGGCGTCAATTTTGGTGTTAGGATTTTTGGAATATCCTACTAATTCTCAAGTTGTCGAAGCTTGCCCAAAATGAATTTATAAACCTGTAGCTTTTAGCTTTGCAGCTAGCGGTAACAGGGTCGAACCACAGAGAGAGAGTAAAAATTGAAATTAATCGTTTGAATTTTAAATGGGTTGATTGATCAATTGTCACAAAACTGGGGGTTTTTAATCATGCAAGTTAAGTGTGAAAAGCGCTAACGGAAAAATGTAATTGAGATTTAAAAAGTGTTGGATTTGGGAGATTCGGGACTTTGCTAAGTATTATAATATCTATCATTTAATTCTAACGCATGGCTATCAATATAATATGCACGAGAACGGTTGCCCGACAACCCTAAAGCAACCGGCCTCATAATAATTAATCAGAATTTTGCAATCCTAATTAAACAATGCTCGCAATTAAATTAGAGTGATCAGCCCCAAATTAACCCAAACAGTCACTAGCACTTCACGACGAACTTTCAATCAAACACGCTAAATGCTAATTGACTACCCGGCAACCCTAAAGTAATCAACATTCAGTATGATCAATGTGATGCTTCGATTTGTTCTACCATTCTGTGTTACTAAATCGACAAGGAGAGGCAAGGCATCACTAGTCTATAATAATAGAACATGCTAGAAAACGAGATTGTCCGTCTAGAAATCTAACACATTCATGGATTAAGCAAGAAGAGTAGATGCACATCAACAAATAAGCCAAAACAGAATTTAAAGTTCTAGATTATCAAAACATTACAAACCTAACAAAAATCCCTAAAATCTTCCCAAATCCTACACGTTACCTTAGCCTTCCATGGAGAAATGGAGTACAATAGCTTCCATGGAGACCTTGGAGATAATCCCAAGCCAAAAAGAAGAAGAAAGCTAAAAAAAATGCCTAACAATGGCGGAAACCCGAGAGGTTTTTGCGGAGAAGATGAAGAAAAATCGTTAAAATGGCCTATATAATCCGTCGAAGCGTCGAGACACTAGGCCAGCGTCGCGACGCTGCGACCTAAAAATCCCAGCGCGCGTTGTCGCGATGGCGTCAAGACGGTGGCCCGATAATCTTCAGCGCGCGCGCCTCTTCGGAGCGTCTCGACGCAAGGGCAAACGTCTTGACGCCGGGCAACGTTGAGCAGCGTCTCGACGCTTCCGCTCGACGCTTGCTCTCGGGTTTGGGGGTGGAAAAATTGCCTTTGCACGGCAATTTTCTCCAAATCTTCATGGTTGAATTTTCCCTTTTCCCGATGCAATCCCAGAGTGCTAAAACAGCTTCCTAAGCCACGAAACGCGTCCAATGAACACCATGAGCTCTTTGGCACGAATCACCTATAAACAAGATAAATTAAACGTTTAAGCACTACTTTTAGCTAGAGTTAGGGAGTGATATTTAGCTCCAAAATGGAGTTATCAGTTACCTTGTCTTCAATCGATCTAAAACTTAGCATAAGATTAATCAAATCTCTGTGGATACGATATAAAAATACTTAATACTTGTTGTTGTAGACCATGTATACTTGCATGATTTGAGCGTTCCACATCTGTTTTGCACACATTGAGCGCGGAACAAATATCATGCAGGAAGAAGTACTGGAGAAGTTCAAAACTCCCTTAATGCAAGCTTATGATGAGTCAAAAGACCCCTAGAGCACATCGACAAGTTTCAGGCGTGGATGGAGTACCACAACGTGAAAGAGGACATAAAGTGTCGGTTCTTCTCGTTTACCTTAACAAGACTGACTGAAAAATTGTATGAGTAACTCAAAAGAAGTGAGGGCAGGCAACATGAATACTCTCCACCTCCCTAATAAATAAAAATTATACTCGGTGGATTAATTGGAGAAAAGTATGAAAGGAAGAAAAAGGTAATTAAAGACACGAGAAGCACGAAGTAGCCTACCAGCATAGGAAGTCTTCTTGGTCATGGAACAGGAAACTACTGTAAGTTTCACCGAGGCGGAAGCAAGACAATTGCACCAACCACACAACAATGCCTTGGTCGTTGCAGTAATGGCAGCCAATGTAAAAATTCACCACATCTTGGTTGATGATGAAAAGTTTCAATCGAAGCGACAAAATAGATTGAAGTACGAAAAAAATCAGACAAAGCAACAAAGAGAGTCAAATCAGATGTCACAGAACTCTAGAATATAATCAAAGAAATTCTCATTCATAGCATCACCAAAGTCTTCAAAACCGGGAGGGAGGTCCCAGATCTCCTTGAACCGACTAGGGGTGTACATGGGTTGAGTTAGGTTGGATTGGAGGGTTTTTCAACCCAACCCGAAAATTTCGGGTTGGTGAATTTCCAACCCAACCCAACATTTGAGTCAACCCAACCCTTCAATTTTCGGGTTGGGTTGGGTTGTCGGGTTGACATTTTTTATAACAATTTAATTTTTAAAATTATGTTGTTCTTAATTATCATTATTTTCCCTAAAAATGGTTGGTTCATAATTTTTGTTTGAAGAATAAGCTCTTTTTTTTAAATTAAATTAAATTATCCTTTATATATATATATATATTCAATTAAATTCTCCTTTTTTTTTTTATTAAATACTTAATTTGTTCATCAAGTGATATTAACTAATAATCCTTGAAACAATCTCTCAACTTCGTGAAATCAAATCTAACTTTAATTCAAAGATTTGTGTTTAATGTCTTGAATAAACCAAACCATTTATTTTTAAAGGCATATATCTCTCTTCTTCCCTCACTTCTCTCATCCACAATCATAAACAACCTAAAAATGGGATGATTAACTTCCGCCAAACAATCTCAAATATCATAAACAACTTAAATTAACATTAAACAAAAATTTACTCAAATCCACAAAAAAAAAAAAAAAAAAATTGCAAGCTAAACTAACATTAAACAAAAAATTACTCAAATAAAAAAAATAATAAATAAAATGTTACAGAGTTTCCAGAAACAATTTAATCCTAAACAACCTACCAATCATCCAAAAAAAATAAATAAATAAAATGTTAGAGAGTTTCCAGAAACAATTTAATCCTAAACTACCTACAAATAATCCAAATAAATAAATAAATAAAATGTTACTGATTTTCTATAAACAATTTAATCTTAAACAACCTACAAATCATCCTCCGAGGCGGAGATCTACGACGGTGAGGTGGAGATCTACAGCGACGACGACGATGCTGAGAGCGGCGACATTAAGTTGAGAAGCGGAGGGCGACAACGGCAAGAGAGACGAGAGAGAGGTAGGTGAGGGAAGCGAAGGGCGACGAAACTGAGAGAGAGACGTGAGAGAGAGAAGAAGATGAAGGGCGACGGAGGCAAGAGAGTGAGAGAGACATGAGAAAGAACTGAAAATGAAGCTACTAAGAGAGAGGAAGGTGAGGAGGAATGAGGAGGAATGAGGATCTGAGGGGAAGCGGCGGAATGAAAGGGAAAGAAGACCTAGATTTATTTATAATTATATATATAATATTTTTTTTAACATATGTAACTCGGTTCGGTTCGGGTTGAACCGAGCCAAAATTGGTTCAACCCGCGATCCGAACCAAAAATTCAGTTTTTAAAATTTGCAACCCAACCCAACCCATATTTAAAAAAAAAAAACCAAACCAACCCGAAAAGTTGGGTTGGGTTGGGTTGGGTTTGGCGGGTTGCAAGTTTTTTGTACACCCTTAGAACGGACTGTGCAGAAACTCAAAAGTCACGGTCAGGATAACGTTCCTTGGCAAAATCAACTAATCAGGTCACTTCAGTCTTCATCAACGATCATACTGCATAACGATGTATTGAAGACTCTTCTTGAACTCGTCAACCAGAAATGTCGGATCCTTCAACATAGCCCCCGTTATGGAGAATTTCTCCTTAGTCTTTGTAAGATCCAGCTAAGATAAAGTCAAAGATGCTTTAACATCCATCAAGAGTTGAGTAGCGTTGAGGTAAGGGCGTCCATACGCTCCAGCTAAGACCGATGAGCAGAAGACCAACGAAGATGAATAATCTCGTTGGAAAGACGATGAGTCGATGTAGTCATATCCAGAAAAGCTTGCAAGCAAAACAAAAGTCAATCAGAAAAACCGACAACCCGATCGCCACTAGGAAGTGGGTGGATATCAAAACACACACACATATATATATACATATATTTATACATACATACATATACATATATATACATATATATACATATATTTATACATACATACACATATATATACATATATTTATACATACATACATATACATATATATACATATATTTATACATACATACATATACATATATATATACGTGGATATAGTATATATATACTTCATCCAAGAGAAAGCAAAAGTGCTAAGTCAAGAACACTAAAACCCTCAGCTCAAACAGTCTTCCACAAACATGTCATGAACATAAGACATACCAAAAAGACCAATCCTTGTAGAGGTCACCAAGAATAAGAGAGGGCAGTCCTAATAAGATCGACCGAGTCTCGAGAAGATCAACTTTCGCAAGGGTTGTTGGTAAACGGGTTGTCGAGGCCCGCCAAATTTATATTTATAACTAGGCTTGTGCTCTATGGCTTATAGGACAGTGGAAGCCTGGTCGAACCACATGGAACTAAAATGAGTCTAATCTCAATCTAATTTAATTGGGGGGAGGAGGGGTGTTAGATTCAGACTTAGGAAAATGCAAAGATTAAAGTTAGCGAAAATTAGAACAAGAAATTGACGATTAATACAAGCGTGCTTAATTCAAAATATCGGGATTGATCACTATTGTAATCCAGTTCATCGATATTCTCAAGATTTAGCTAGGATGCTCAAGCACACAGTTTTCTTGAAACAACCCAATGAGTTAACTAGAATCATGCAATCCTAATTAAACTTGACACTTAATTAACTTAGGGTGATCAATCCTAAACCGGTTAAATTCCAGTGACGGGAACACTACGACGGATTACTCTGTCGAATAATCTAATTTATCCCTTACCCAAAGTCTAGCATGCTAACATAAGTAACGCTACCCCTACCCTATGTCACCTAGGCTCGACATCACTTAGCCATGCCTAAACCCTTGTTACCTGGCGATTAAGGCATAACATAAGTCTTAATCTTTAACAATCTAACATGCATAACAACTAAGGTGTCAATCCTAATTAGATATGCTTGCTAATTTGATACAAACATGGAAAGAAGATGCATTGAGCTAATAAAATGCTAAATAGGAATTACCATGCTAATCTCCCTTTCATACAATAGTTTCAACAATCCCTAACCTTAAAATTAAGCACTAACCTTTTTAGCCTTCCATGGAGAATGAATTCCTCCAAGAATCCATGGAAGACCTTAAGTTCATACACAAATGGAGAAGAAAAATCCAAAATTTGGGAAAGAAAGTCGCAATCTCGAGGTAAATTGAAGAGAGAATGACCTAAAAATCGGAATAAGTAAAATTTATACTCAGAGTACCGTCGAGATGCTACAGGCAACATCTCGACCCTACGGATGGAAAAATCCTCTCGCGCGCCTTTTTGAAGCGAAACTCCAGCGGATGAACATCGTCGTAGCGTCGCTACGCTGAAGGTGCATAGTCAAGACGTCTGCTCTTGGGTTTGCAATTTAAAATCGGATTGCACAACATCTAGGCGCGGGACCTTGAGCGTCAAACGACCCTTTTGCCTCTTTTTCTTGCTTGGTTCATCTTCGAGGCCTTAAAACACTTCTTTTAGCTTCAAAATGCGTTGTTTAACTTCTCGAGCTCTCAACCGCTCAACACCTATAACAAGGCAATAAAACATTATTGAGCACGATAATTAGCCAAAATAAGGGAATAAATAATAGCACTTTTAGAGCGCTATCAGTTCCCACAATGAAATGGACATCAACCTTGACTCGGGTCAGCCAAACCTCTAGAAGGCCGATCTCGATGAGGGTCGGCCAAGGAAGAAGAAACGTGACCCCTTCTAGAGAAGCAAATATATGTGATTGGCATCCTTGGAAGGAGTAACCTCCTCGGAGAGGAACGAAAAAAAATAGATGACCCCCTTGGGAGGAACCTAAAGGATGACCCCTCGGGAGGCCAATAAGATTTCACTCTGACAAACACCATGAGTTCCACCTCAAGTAAACTGTTAACCAAGGTGCAAGGAAATGACCATCCAAAGAGGAGATCGCCCAACTGAAATTTTTTAGCTCCAGAGTGGGAGCAACTGTTATGGGCTAAACTATAAGGTAAGACCCAAGGGAATGAGGTCGACGTTCTTAGGGTTCTGCCAAAACAAGGATAGTCGACCCCCATCGACCAAAACCAAGAGCAACATGGCCGACCTCCATAGGCTTTGACCGAAAAGGAACCAAGTTGACCTGCATAGGGGTTAGCTAGAAGAAGCAAAGCGGACACAAGATGAGCTCAAGGTGACCTAGCCAACCCCTGTAGGGGCAGTTCAAGAGCGAGAAGCGTCGACCCTTTTGGGGTCTGCCAAAATGTGTAAAATTGGCCTATGTAGTTGATTACGTGACAATAAACATCGGTTGTTTCACGAAGGACGATCAATACACCATTCAATACGTGAAACAGGCCATTAAAGAACTCAAATGGCCAAACTTATATAAGGAGGGCCCGATAGAAGGAAATGGTAAGCCGAATTCCACAATCGATATACTATCTCAACACTCCCAAAAATACGATTAATAACTTGATCGTTGGAGATCTATGTGGCTAGCACCACACTTGTGTTAGACACAACCCCTTTATTTGTTTTGCAGACACACCTTTATTCCTTCAAACATAAAAAATTACGGTTGACCATTTTTTGGCATCAACATGTTTTATATAGAAATTGTTGCACACTAGCAAACAGATTTCAGTGCAACTGGCTACAAGCAATTACAGAGTAAATATAACTACAAACTTTGTAAATAATAAAAATTACAAAGTAAATATATAAACCAAATCACAAGCTCCAATGGTTGTACTTGATCAACAACAACAACAATGTCAAACAAACATAATTTGAATAACATATGATTGAAAAAATTGGTAGTTGAGACACGCTTCCAGAGTGTTGAGCTCTAGAGAATTATTCGCTATGCACGGGTTGGTAGCAGACTTGATAACACACAAAATGAGCTATCTTTAAGACCTATTTTATGCTAGTTTAGAGAATTAAACGTGTATTTTTCACGACTATATTTTATTATTTTATAGATATCGAGCATTTTGGAGCAAACCGAAGAATTTAGAAGCTTTGTGAGGAAAACTAAGTTATTTGAATGCAATTTGAAGTTCCCAAGTGACAAGAAGAAGGAAAACCAGTCAAAAAACCCAGGAGCATGGGCGACGCCTAGGCGCTACAAAACTGAAGTTTTCGTTGAACCAGCTCAGAACCAGACAGGACCACTGCCAGAACCGAATCAAACTGTTGTAATAAAAATGATGAGAAAAGAAAAGAAAATTTGAGCACAAACTTAAGACACAGGCACACTTTTCAATTTTTCCTTTAACACTCCACCAACTCGGCCAAACACCAATTATAATGTTAAATCTAGCAAACATTAATTTATGACTTGAGCCAAGCTATGGGTTTATTATTGTGACTATTTTTATATCAAGGATTTATTTGAGGTCGAGAGACGAGGTAGACATATCCATATTTTCATTTGTGATATTTTATTTGCACAAAATTGCACAACAAGTTCTTGGCGTTGTTGCTGGGGATCGAACCTTGGTCACCCACATGATAGACAAGAATAATTACCACTATATTACAATGACATGATTTTGAGCATGCTTTTCATGATTGAGTCTTTGTTGCATTACTTGTGATTATGACAACCTGGGAAGTGTTCTAGTTTTTGTTATATTTTGCAATTGTTGAACTATGAGTCCATGCCTTTAAATTGAGTAATTTTTTTTTAATCCTTCTTGGTATCCTTGAATGTTTTGTAAACTAAGGGTGCATCTTTGTTTTGAGTTTAATGCATGTTAGGATTTGACCGTTCTTTACATGATTTTTATATCAATGATTTGAGGTCGAGAGATGATTATTATTGATGATCTTGAATTATTTTTTCTGATTAATACTGAACTTCAAAATCACTACAAAACAATCCTAAGGATGATATCCGTATTTTCATACACTATATTAAAACTGAACATGTGCCACTTGTATTATTTTATTTGCACAAAAAGTTTTTAGCACCATTGTCGGGATCGAACCCGAGTCACCCGGGTGACAGGTGAGAATACTTACCACTATATTACAACGACATGATTTTGAGCATGACTTTCATGATTGAATCTTTGTTGCATTGCTTGTGATTAGGACAACCTAAGAAGTGTTCTAGTCTTTGTTATATTTTGCAATTGTTGGATAAGACCATGCCTTATTTTTTTTTTTTTGAAACAAACCATGCCTTATTTTATATCAATGATTTGAGGTCGATGAATTTTTTTTTTCTAATTAATACGGTGAACTACAAAACCAATCACAATATCCGTATTTTCATACACTATATTAAAATTAGACTCGTACCACTTGTAGTATTTAATTTGCACAAAAAGTTTTTAGCGCCGCTGCCGGGGATGAAACCCGTGTTACCCGCATGACAGGCGGGAATACTTACCACTATACTACATGATTTTAAGCATGATTTTCATGATTGAAGTTTTGTTGCATTGCTTGTGATTAGGATAACCTAGGAAGTGTTCTAGTCTTTGTTATATTTTGCAATTGTTGGACTATGAGAGGATGCCTTTAAATTGAGTAAATTTTATTTATTTATTTTTTAATCCCTCCTGGTATCCTTGAATGCTTTGTAAGCTAAGGGTGCATATTTTTCTTTGTTTAATGCATGCTAGGATTTGACCATTCTTTGCATGATTTTATATCAATGATTTGAGGTCGAGAGACGATTATTATCGATGATCTTGAATTTTTTTTCCTCATTAATACTTTAGATAGACATATCCTTGTAGATTTTGTGACGGTTGTAGTTTTACGTTCTTCATATTTTGATTGTCTAAATTGTCATAGAAATATAGTCAATTTACTTTTCGAAGAATATTCTTACTCGAGAGATAATATCAAGTCTATATGGTAGAACTTGTCAACAATCTTGAAATAAAATAATTTCAACTTTTAATGAATGAAGAATAGGAGGAGACAACGGTGAAATCATTGCTCAAGTCAATTCCTTAGGACATATTTCTCCTTGTTCTCCATATATATATATATATATTTTGTTTTTTTTTCCAATCATATTCTTCTATTTTCATTTTCTAAATAAAATTGAGTGGTAGTATTCGTGGTAATTTAGATGAACTAGAAAACCAATCCTGAGGGCGATATCCGTATTTTCATACACTATATTAAAACTTGACTCGTATAGTTGTAATATTTTACAACGGTAGAACAACAACTTCGAACTACACGGATCTAACAGAACTCTTGGATACTTTGTCTCAATTCAACTCAAAGAACAAGAGAAGAAATAGAGAAGAATAGTTCAAAATGTGATATCCAAATGAAGAAAACAAGTAGTTTTTTTTTTTTTTTTTTTTGACAACATGTGAGAGTGGGGGATTGAACCTAAGATCTCATGGTTACTAGAGAATACATCATGCGGTATGCTCTTGTTGGCAAAAAAATAAGTTATGTATTAGGTAAACAACTTAATAACTCTCCAAAATAAAATAAAATAAAATTCACATTTTAAACATATGTCAAATGCAATGTAATTGAATAATTTTTAATTACTTGCAAAATTCAAAACTTACATAATTCAAATTTAACTTTCATATATTAAATTGGTAAACTAAAATTCAATCTATTTCAACCAACAAATTAGAAGGAACAACTAATTTAATTTCCATATATTAAATCTGTTTTTAATTTTCTTTCACGTTAACAAAATCCAACAAGAGTTTCAATTTCCTAACATTAACCAAAATGTATTATAATAATTAGATTTTTTTTTTGGAAAAAAAATCAAATTTTACATTTTTCTCAGGCATAAATAAAAGTATTATTTTCTCATTTAAAAAAAACAAAATTGTCAGAACTCGTTATTATCCATTTATGAACCTTAAACTCAGATAAGTGTTAGAAATTTTTACCTCCTATTTAATATTTGCTAGTTCACCCACCAAATTTTAAGAAAAGGCAAGATAAAAATTCATCAAAACACATTAATTTCAATAAAAATTAAAATTTGTTTAAAATTAAGTCCAACCAATGCGCCAAAACCAGCATGGTTCAACTACGATCAAGAGGTCTGTGGTTCGAATCCTCCACCCCAATGCACTCAAAAAAAAAAAAAAAAAAAAAAAAAAAAAAAAAAAAAAAATCCATTATAAAGTTCTCCCAAAAGTTTCAACACAAGTTAACTTGAATGTTGTTTTCATCTTTAACTTCTATCTATTTTCTATCAAATATATGTTTTATAGTTTATTAAACACACATTAGATTATCAAATATATGTTTTATAGTTTATTAAACACACATTAGAATATTTCTGTATTGTTTTTTTTTTTAAATTAGAACACTTTTTAAAACACTAATCTAAGTTTATGTTTAAGGTATAATGAGATGAAGTTGAAAATTAGAGTATCTAAGGTACCCAGTACTATGTTTTTTTTTTTTTTTTTTTTTTTTATACAACATGTTGGGGTGGAAGATTGAACGTAGGACCTCATGGTCACTAGGCGATACATTATGCTGTTGAACTATGCTCTTGTTGGCCCCAATACTATATCTTATACCAGGAGTAAAAGAAAATTTTGTGACTGAATTTCTTTATTTGCTGTATTTCTTCAATAGTTTCGTTGAGACAACAATTTGGAAGATGGATGATGCATGCTTAGCTTACAAGACTTTAAAAAGAATGAAAATTAGGAGTCGATTTATAGCATTCATGTTTTCGATTTCTAGTTTCTTGTTTTTTGTTTCTCAATTTTTTTGAGAAAAAAAGGGTTTGGTAACCATTCTCGTTACTCTTTTCTCATTTTTCAGAAATGTTTCCAAAATTATGTACAAAAATTCAAAACATCAAAATCAAATTTCTTGTTTTTGATTTTGTTTCCACTTTTCTCCGGATCATACATAAAAGCATTATTTTTGGATTATTGACTTATAAAATGCATAATAAATATAACATAAAAACAATTTAGATATTTTATTTTAAAAACTAATTTTCATAAAATAAAAATTACATTTTTAATTTAAAATTCCATAGAACAAGAAATAAGAAATGATTTTCAAACATGTTTATGTTTTTTTTTCAATAAAAAAGAAAGGACAAGAAACAAGAAATCGTTAGAACACAATTTTGTTATATTTTATTATTATTAAAAAAATAAGAAACAAAAACAAACAACGAATAAACAAGAAACACAAAACGAGAAACAAAAAACTAGAGGATTACCAAACCGGCCCAAGAAGTCTCTTCAATAACCATTTTGGTTTAAGGTCATATGCCAAACAATAAATAAGAAAACTTACAAGAAATATGAGAATTAAATTACACTGGGAAGCTATCTCCTTCGCCAAGTTTTTGGTTGAAATGAAATTAGAAATTAACATTGTTATCGAGTGATTCCCGGAGTTCCCCCAAACACTTCAGTAAGAATATCTAATTTCTAGACATTTCCATCTGAAGTGCTTGCAAGGGAACCCCAGGAGACGCCCGATTAATCATTTTTTTTATCTCTACATTCAATTGATTTCCTTAAGGCCATCTATTTATAAGTGGCCTACACATGCTTCATGGTTAAGATGCTCAAAAAGATCAAAATATTTACCAAGGAGCCATTAGGGTTTGAACCAAGACGCAAAGCTGGGATATATGCAATTCATATGTGAAAGAGAATCCTTTTTTATATACCTTTTCTTATCTTTCTTTTTCATCCTTTTTCACAATTACAAAAGCAAATTCCAACACGTACGATTACAATCTAGAAACCCTAAGTTTACAATTTATTTATGAAATCATAATGTCTAATCTCATATAGTGAGACTTTTAAAATTTTAGAAGATGCTCTAACTATTTTAGAAAGAAAAAACCTAAATATAACACGACATTGGGCTGTATGCTAAAAAGAACTTTAAGAAATACTTAAACCTACTTTATTTTTTGAGTTCAAGTGGAGATTGCGCATATTAATTAAAGTTAAGCTATGTTCAATTTGGCTAATTAAGAGTATTTTTTTTGACTTTTTTTAATTCACGAAAAAATGTATATTTATATAAAATTAACATTCCTCAACTTTGATTGGGCCAAACATGTTTTTTATTCTTTGTTTTCAACCACGTGCTTGAAAATTACTCTTTTAGGTTTTTTAAAAATTAGGGTTTAGGGTTTTTGGTTTTTGGGTTTAGGGTTTAGGGTTAATGATGCTCCTAAACCCAACATTAAAAAAGAAAATGAAAAATGTACTTGTAAAAAACTGAGAAAAAATGAACATTTTTTTTACCAATATTTGAGTACTATAGTAAACGATTTTTTGATTTTTTTTAATTCACGAAAAAAGTGTACATTCATATAAAATTAACATTCCTCACTTTTTATTGGACCAAACATGTTGTTTATTAATGGTTTTCAACCGCGTGCTTGAAAATTACTCCTTTCGGGTTTTTTAAAATTACGGTTTATGGATAGATGGTGTTTTTCTTACAGATTTTGGTCCTAAAGTTATGGGCATGTAGATTAATGAAGCTCCAAAACCCAACATTGAAAAAAGAAAATGAAAAATATACTCGTAAAAAAATGACCAAAATGACCATTTTTTTTTACCAAAATTTGAGTACTATAGTAAACGTTTTTTTGGACGTTTTTTAATACACGAAAAAAGTGTATATTCATATAAAATTAACATTCCTCACTTTTTATTGGACCAAACATGTTTTTAATCATCGTTTTAAACCACGTGCTTGAAAATTACTACTTTAGGGTTTTTTAAAATTAGGGTTTAGGGATCGAGTTTTATGGTGTTTTTCTTACGCATTTTGGTCCTTAAGCTATTGTGTTGTAGGTTAATGAAGTTCCAAAACCAACATTGAAAAAAGAAAATGAAAAATGTACTCGTAAAAAATGACCAAAATGTGAGGACTATAGTAACGGAGTTTTTGACTTTTTTTAATTCACGAAAAAAATGTATATTTATATAAAATTAACATTCCTCAACTTTGATTGAACCAAACATGTTTTTTATTCTTTGTTTTCAACCACGTGCTTGAAAACTACTTCTTTAGTTTTTTTAAAAAAATTAGGGTTTAGGGTTTTTGGGTTTAGGGTTTAGAGTTTATGGTTTAGGGTTAATGATGCTCCTAAACCCAACATTGAAAAAAGAAAAAGAAAAATTTACTTGTAAAAAAATGACAAAAAATGAACGTTTTTTTACCAATATTTGAGTACTATAGTAAACGTTTTTTGGACGTTTTTTAATGCACGAAAAAAGTGAATATTCATATATAAAATTAACATTCCTCACTTTGTAGGGTAAAACTTGCTTGCATGTCGAGCTACAACCCATCTTTTGCAGCCTAGTCATGTTGCACATTGTGATTGGATAAATCTTTATATATATTTTTTTTTAAAAAACCCTCCCTAATTTTCTAACTTCGTTACTTTAATTCGATTTTTTTATTTCATTTTCTCTCTCCTCTCACCTCCTCCTTCCTCTTTTGAAGGCTCCCCTCCCATCTTTCAACCCCCTCCTCCTAACATGGAAATCGATTTCCATCTTTCTTCTCATTCATTCCTCCCACGGATCAATGTCCAACACTAAAATTAAATTTAAAAAATAAAAAAGAATAATCTATTTTTTTACTCCCTAAAAAAAGCCTCAAATTGAAATTTGTATCAACCAACATTGTCTTCTTCTACTCTAATCCAAAACTTTACAACTTCCATTACAATCCACACACACCAACATTGTCTTCTTTTTCTCTAATCCAAAACTTTACAACTTCCATTACAATCCACACACATCATCACAAATCTCACGCCGTCGGGATCCCAATCGAACAAAATCTCTAATTTTCCCCTTCCTCCAATTTCAAAACCATCGCCGTCATTCCGATCAGCCTCCCCTTCACAAAAACCGTTGAAACTTTGTTGTTTCAAAGAGAGAAGAGAAATGGGAATGCAACTACTACATTTTCATTCAATAAAATATGTTCTTAAATACACTTTCTAAATGCTAAAATAGCTTAGTTAACTCCATAAAAACAACCACTAACTCCACTAACTCTAAATATATCAATACTTACCCCCACTAACTTCAAATATAGCAATTTACTAAAAATAGACTTTAGCTTTGAGTTAACTAACATACTCCTCCTAACTCAAATGCTGCAAACATCTAGCTTGCTTCTAACACAACTACACACTACTTCTCTCATATACCTCACTCAGCAGTCTAGTCCCTTTAACTGGTGCATCATCAACCAGTTCATAAGGATCCAGAGAAACTTCTTGTTTCTTCACCTCTGCTTCTTCTGTCGAGTCCCAATCCTCATCCTCCAAGAATTGAACATCCCTACTAATCACCATCTTCTTTTTGTGAGGTTGATAGATCTTGTACGCTTTGGACATCACGGTGTAGCCTACAAAGATTCTGGTTTTTGCCTTTTCACTCAACATGTCTCTCTCCACCTGTAGAACATGAGAAAAGCACAAACAACCAAACACCTTCAAATTTTTCAGTTTTGGTTTAGTACTAAACCAAACTTCATAGGGTGTCTTATTCTCCAATACCCTTGTAGGTAGTCTATTCAATAAAAACAGGGATGTATTTGTTGCTTCACCCCGAAACTCCTTTGACAAGTTCTTCTCATGCAACATGCATCTTGTCATCTCCATAATACTCCTGTTCTTCCTCTCACTAACTCCATTTTGTTGTGGAGTATATGGAACAGTGAGCTGATGCTCTATTCCAGCTTCTTCACAAAAGGTATTGAACATTTGTGACGTGTATTCAGTCCCGTTATCGGACCTTACCACCTGAATATGACAACCACTCTGATTCTCAACCCATCTTTTAAACTTCAGAAACACTTCAGCTACTTCAGACTTATGCTTCATGAAGTAAATCCAACACATTCTGGTATAATCATCAATAAAGATAATGAAATACCTGCTACCATTGAGTGAGAGAGTTGGTTGTGGTCCACACAAGTCAGTGTGGATGACCTGCAACTTCTCTGTTGCTTTCCAAATTGACTTCTTGAATGGCAACCTCGTTTGCTTCCCTGTCAAACAAGCTTTGCAGTTTGCTTTCAGCTCCTCCAGAATTGGTACTCCAACTGCCATCTCATTCTTCTGCAAATACTGCAACCCCTTCTGATGAAAATGCCCCAACCTCTTGTGCCATAGCTCAGTGTCACTCACTTGACACTTGAAAGCTATTTGTTCCTTCTCGAGTGGATCCAATAAGAAACTCTTGTGCTACATCTTTATTTTGAACAACTCATTTCCACTGGAATCGAAAATAAGGCATTTTCCTTCTTCAAATAACACTTTGAATTTCTTCTCTACTAGTTGACCAACACTTAACAAGTTTTGATCAATCTCAGGAACTAGGAGCACTTCAGTAATCAACTTGGTTCCTGCACAGCTCTCTATTGACACTGTGCCTTTCCCTTTCACTTCTAGATACTCACCATTTCCTATCTTCATCCTTGACTTGAATGACTTGTCAAGGTCCTTGAACAACTCCTTGTCACCTGTCATGTGATTGGTACACCCACTATCAACCAACCAACTGTCACATTGAGTGACTGATGAGAAATAGGTAGCCACAAAAAGTCGATCTTCTTCTTGTTGTACTGCAGCATGTGCTCCTCCTTGCTGTTGAGACCCCGTACAAAATCTCTCAATGTGCCCCATTGAATGACACCTTCTACACTTCACATCTGGCCTTCTCCAACATCTGAAGTGTGGATGATTATGTTTCTCACAGTGCTTGCATGCACTGCCCTTGCTGAAACCTGCACTTCCATCATCCTTTACAGCATAATCTGAGCTGTTGCTGCCACTTTCCTTTCTCCCTCTCCACTTGTTCACTCTTCCACCTTCTCCTTGTTGCATTCTGACTTTCAGTGCCCCCTCAATGCTTCCTTCTTGCCTCATCAACCTCATTTGCTCTTGTGCTTGCAAAGCACTTACTAACTTTATCACCTTGAGTTTAGAGAGGTCTTTGATATTTTCTAAGGAAGCAATGGTTGCTTCATATTTCTCAGGAACTGAAACCAGAATTTTCTGAACCAATCTATTGTCAGATAAATCAGTTCCTAATGCTCTTGCCTTGTCGGCAATCGCAATCAACTTGTCTGAGTATTCTTTAATGGACTCAGAATCCTTCATTTGCATTCTCTCGAATTTCCTCACCAAGTTCAACACTTTCATGCTCTTGATCCTCTCATCACCTTCATACTCACCTTTGAGGAAGTCCCAGATCTCCTTTGCTGACTTCAAGGCCATAATTCTGTTGAATATGGATGAAGACACAGCTGCATATAGGCAAGCTCTAGCTTTTGCCTTCCTGGTGACCCTCTCCTTGTGAGTCTTGATCTGGTTGATTGTTGAATTATCGGTAAGTGCAGCAACCTCATAGTCGCTCTCAACTGCTTCCCAATAATCACAAGCCTCCATGTAGGCTTGCATTCTGATAGCCCATGCTTGGTAGTTTTCTCCATCAAACACTGGAGGAGCCAGTGAAGAAAGACTGCTCGATCCTGATTCCATCTCACTCAAATCTTAAAGTGTATCACTCGGTTTCTCTAAGGGATATCTCACTAACTCTCACTCACAAGCCCCTTAAGAATTTTAGCTCTGATACCACTGTTGTTTCAAAGAGAGAAGAGAAATGGGAATGGAACTACTACATTTTCATTCAATAAAATCTGATCTTAAATACACTTTATAAATGCTAAAATAGCTTAGTTAACTCCATAAAAACAACCACTAACTCCACAAAAATAGCCATTTACTCCACTAACTCTAAATATATCAATACTTACCCCACTAACTTCAAATATAGCAATTTACTAAAAATAGACTTTAGCTTTGAGTTAACTAACAAACTTTCACCTCTTTTAATCTTTAACATCCACAGTTCCTGTTTGAAATGGGGAAACATTTAACGTCCTCATCCTGTCGAAGAGAAAATGAGAATTATTTTTTAATCCATTGAAGGTTGGAGCTCAATTTTCATGGTTGAGGGGTTGAAGGACAAGAGAGAAAGGGAAGGACAGTTGAAGGAGGAAGGAGAATGTGGGAGGAAGAGAGAAAATGGACAAAAAAAAAATCTAGATAACGGACCTTAGAAAATTAAGGAGAATTTTGTTTTTAAAAAAATAATATAAATACTCATCCACTCACGTACCACATGGCTGGGCTCCAAAAGATGCTTGTAGCCCAGGCAGCAAGCAAGTTTTACTCCACTTTTTATTGGATCAAGCATGTTCTTAATCAAGGTTTTCAGCCAGTGCTTGAAAATGACTCCTTTAGGGTTTTTTAAATTAGGGTTTAGGGATCGAATTTTATGGTGTTTTTCTTACAGATTTTGGTCCTAAAGCTATGGGGTTGTAGGTTAATCTCCAAAACCAACATTGAACAAAGAAAATGAAAAATGTACTCGTAAAAAAACTGATCGACCAAAATGACTGTTTTGACTACCACGAAGTGATTCTCTAAATGTTAGAGTTAATTACTTTATATGTCTTAAGATCTTGCCTTTAATGCAAGATAATCAATAGGTTTTTGTTGGAAAAGCCTACAGGCCAAAGAACACTGATGAATATTTCATCACTCTAGCGGATGATTATTCAAGAAATAAGTATCGTAACCTAATGCAACATAAGTCTGAATATTTTGAAAAGTTCAAGGAATATAAGACTAAAGTTGAAGGTCAATTAGGTAAATCTATCAAGACACTATGATCAGATCACAGTGAAAAGTACAGGAACCTTATGTACTAAGACTAATTGATAGAAAGTGAGATTTTATCTTAACCCTAGCACAAAGTACAATTGTGTGAAATTGTGCTGTAAGAGGAGAAACAAGACCTTGTTAGACATGGTCAGAACAACAAAGAATTACACGTCATTATCAGACTCTTGTTACGATATACAATATAGATTGTATAGTGAACATGATTCTATCTAAAAGATGTCCATGAGACAACTTTGAGATTATAGAAAAGTAGTAAAGTTAGTTTACAACCCTTCGAGTTTTGGGAGTTTTAAGCATACATGCTGAAACTTGAATATGTTCAATAGTGTTGAAAAGTTTGTTCCAAGTGAAGCCACTAAATAGTTAATAAAAGTTGTTAACAATTTAATTACATTTGATAGTCAAATGGATCCTAGTCATGAATTGGATAAGCATCATCGTAGTGGGAGAGTTATGAGATAACCGGACCGTTACAAGAGCTTATATGAAGCCTGTTGCCAATGCTAATCGAATTGTTCGTGAAGCACATGATTAATAAATCAATATAACGAGATGGCTTATACAAATTTTATATTTGACATATTAGATGTCAAGCTAAGAAGATAAAGAAGATGACAACAACATATGAGATGTTGTTAAAGTCAATAAAAGCTAGATTTAGATATTTATCTAATTAATCTAAAAAATTAAGTATTACCAAAATCCAAGAAAAGAAACCATATGACTGTAGCTAAAAGAAAATAGTTTCTAAATTAGCAAAGTAGTCATAATGAGAGGAATTTGTGAAATACCTCTGTGAGAAGAACATGGAAAAAAGTAAATTTGATTTACTAGATTTTTGGTGGAAAATAATCATTACCACCTATATAGTAGATTCAAATCCACTATTAAGATTTGTTCTTGATTACACTTTATATAATTCTTGGAGAATACTTAATGATGTAGAATGATCTCTACTTGTTGGCACCAGAAAACCCATCTCAATTAATGTAGTGGGAGACATTAAGATGTCCATAAAAAATAATTGTTATTTAATGCTGAATATGGTGTTTTTAGTACCATAGGAGAAATTCAATTTCTCTAACTTTATTACTAATAAAATGTTCATATAGTATGAATATTTTAGTACTAAATTTTTATTTTCAAAATTGTTTGAAAAGTTCAGCTGAAAAATAAGAATAATTTGTATATGTTAAATTGTTAACATATAAAATACTACACATTGAGATATTCAGGATTATACAATCCAGAATATAAAGACAATTTATATTCTCCTAAAATATGATACTTGTCTTTGGCATTCAAGATTGATTCTGATCAATTTGAATAAAAAGACTACCACGAAGTGATTCTCTAAATGTTAGAGTTAATTACTTTATATGTCTTAAGATCTTGCCTTTAATGCAAGATAATCAATAGGTTTTTGTTGGAAAAGCCTACAGGCCAAAGAACACTGATGAATATTTCATCACTCTAGCGGATGATTATTCAAGAAATAAGTATCGTAACCTAATGCAACATAAGTCTGAATATTTTGAAAAGTTCAAGGAATATAAGACTAAAGTTGAAGGTCAATTAGGTAAATCTATCAAGACACTATGATCAGATCACAGTGAAAAGTACAGGAACCTTATGTACTAAGACTAATTGATAGAAAGTGAGATTTTATCTTAACCCTAGCACAAAGTACAATTGTGTGAAATTGTGCTGTAAGAGGAGAAACAAGACCTTGTTAGACATGGTCAGAACAATAAAGAATTACACGTCATTATCAGACTCTTGTTACGATATACAATATAGATTGTATAGTGAACATGATTCTATCTAAAAGATGTCCATGAGACAACTTTGAGATTATAGAAAAGTAGTAAAGTTAGTTTACAACCCTTCGAGTTTTGGGAGTTTTAAGCATACATGCTGAAACTTGAATATGTTCAATAGTGTTGAAAAGTTTGTTCCAAGTGAAGCCACTAAATAGTTAATAAAAGTTGTTAACAATTTAATTACATTTGATAGTCAAATGGATCCTAGTCATGAATTGGATAAGCATCATCGTAGTGGGAGAGTTATGAGATAACCGGACCGTTACAAGAGCTTATATGAAGCCTAAGTTGTCGTATTAGATGACAAAATGTAGGGCTTCTTGACCTCAAAGTTGAAATGAGGGTCAAAGACAAAGACTAGTAGACCAAAGTCATAAATCTCGAGATAGAGTAGATGTACTCATCTTTATCTAGAACTTGTAGATATTCGTGATGGGGTAAAACCCATAGATTTTGAATATATCTACAAAAGCAAAAGATTTGTAAATAAAAAGGTACAGACCTTCAAAATAAGACTAATGGCAAATATAGTGGGAGAAAGTAAACTATGGATAAACTTTCTCATTTTTTGTCATATTAGAGTATATAAGCATTTCCTAATTCATAGTTGCATATAAGATATGTCAAGTGAAGGTTTAAGAAATCTTTTTTGAAAAGAAGTCTTAAAGAATGCATTTACAAATCAATTACATGAGTTCAATTTCAAAAATCAAAAGCAAAAGGTTTGCAAGCAGTAAAGGTTCATTTATGAAATGAATTTAATCACTAGATTTTTTAATGTAAGGTTTGATAAAAGTATCAAAAACTATGACTTTGAATAAATATTAATGATATTGTATAGACAAGAAAATCATTAATTACTTAGTGGAATTTTCTCATATTTCATGTGGATGACTTACTACTCATTGTGAATGATGTAAGATTTCAATCCAACATAAATTATTGACTATCTAACCAACTCCAAATGAATGATTTAAATTACTGGGTATGTCCTAAAATAGAGTTTTCGAGGACAAAATGTTATTTATGTCTCACACATCTTATATTGACAAATTTGTTGTCAAGTATATGATGTAATACTTCAAAAATGATAATGTATCATTCTTACATGAAGTTTAGATTATCTAAGGAATAGTGTCCTCAGACATTTCAAAATGTTGAGAACATAAGATTGACTATCTACGTTTGAGTGGGAGAAAATCTAATGTACACTTGAGACATGACATTTGACAGTAAAATTGGTTAGCATTTATTAGTTAACCCAATGGTATGACCATTGCGTGGAAAAATAAAAACTTTTCTCAAAATATCTATGGATAAAATGAGAAATTATATTTTTGTGTATGAGGTAAAGATTTGATCTTTACGAGATGCACTGGTTTTAACAAAGATTTATGGAAATCTATGTTTACCCTAGATGGTGGAGCATGGTATGCAAGTTAAATGTTCTTGCTTATGAAGTAAAGAACTTGCATAACTCAAATAATTTCTTATTGGTCTGAAAGATGTTTCAGATATAGTTAAGCCTAAAACGTTTTATGTAATGGCTAAACTTAAGGAACTTAGATAACATCAATATATAGGGTATCCTGAGAGAGAAAGAATCGTGGTAGGACCAAGATGACTTTTAATTGACAGTCATTTTGATCTATATAAAAAGACTTTCCAGGCTAAAGTGTTTGAAAGCCACCTAGAATGTCTAGGATTATGAGACATGTCTCATCTTCACTAGGGCAAGTGGGAGAACATGTTGGGTGTAGAGTATGCCCTAGGATACATGTCTCACCGGCTTTAGTGCGAGTGGGAGATTGTTGGGATTTATGCCCTAAAGCCTCGTAATTAATTAATAATTATTTGATAATTATTTTATTATTATTATTTGTAATTTATAATATTCATTATATAAATAAAATCAAAGGTTATTAGTGTAATCTTGAACTGTATGTAGTTGACATACGGGAGGATCATGTTCAAGTAATAACCTAAAGGGTCTATAGTATATGGATAAGGTTGGGTGCCTTATCCTGGTAACACTATTGATACGACCCACTTTGTAATTGTTACAAATGATTTGATCCAAAGACATGTGAGTGGGGGTATCCTATACAATGAGTTTGTATAAGACTGGACCACGAAATATATAATCTCTCTTTATAAATCCGTTATTTGAGAAGATTAATATTTCACAGGATGATCATATGTGACTCGATATTAATCCTGAGTGATTTATGAACTCCTGCCTGTGAGGGCTCGTCCTTTGATTTGTATGGGTGAGAATGGCCTTTATAGCCGATTCAATAAGCCTACCATTTTGGGGACTTGACCAAATAGGGAGTTGGGAACATAAGTTTCACAAGATGGAATTCACTTCTTCCCATATAGGGAAAGTAGATGAGTAGTTCCCTTAAGTGCTGATTTCGGGACTTGAACAATGGGGCCCCACCCTCTCACTGGCCTGAGAGGGACTTCGTTTATGGTTGGATCATAAATAGGTTGTTCATTAGAGAATCAGTGGTACTTAAGGTGTAAGATGTAATTACAGGGGTAAAACGGACTTTTGACCCAGCTGTAATTACGAACAACTCGTGAAGGATCGACTTGCATGTAATGGTTATATCCATGGACACAACTTGTCCTACAGTGCATAAGAGTGCAACTCTAGGCCTATAGTGGAGTGACCTAGAGTTAATGAATGAAAGTTAATTAATTAAAGAGTTTAATTAATTAATTTTGTATCATTGGAGCTTATAAATCTGTAGGTCCATAAGGTCCCCTTGCTAGCTCATAGTAACACTAAAAGGATCAATTTAGTTGAAAGAAAAAATTGAAATATTCAAATTAATATTTAATATATTTGATATATTAAATGTAGAAGAGTAAAATATATTTATTGTATTTGATACATTAAATATTAGAGGAAATAGTTTATGTATATGATACATTAATATTAAAAACTATATACATATGTTATTTGAATGAGATTCAAATTGGTTTAAAATCTCATTGGTTTAAAGTATATTATAAAAGATTAATTTTATAATATTTGAATAAGATTCAAATAAATATAAAATACATATTTTAATATATTAGATATTAAAATGTATTTTATAAAATAAAATTAATTCCTAAAAGTCTTATTATAAATAAGACATTTAGGTTTAGCCAAAGGGTTGGCAAAACATACTACTCATCCTCTGCCGAGAGAATTGTTCTCTCATTCTTTCAAAGAGCTCCCACAAGCCTTGATCCCGTGTTCGAGTCATAGCGAGGAAGACTTCGTGGAAAAAGGAACACAAGAAGATTATTGTTCTTCAAAGGTAATACATATGCTTAACCTTGTATTTTTAGTTTAATTTTAAATAAACTTAAAGTAACGATTCCAAACGCTTCCGCTGCGGGGAATGAATAGTTCATTCCCTTCAGTGCCGCGTGACTTAAAGGAAAGAATTTTTGAATGTATTCAGGTATGTTTTTTATTACATCGTTTATAATGTATATTATATCGTTTTGATTTTTTGGTTTAATTCGTATATGGTTGTAGATGTCATTTGAGGTGGACCCCGTTCGCAATACAATATCATTCAATCTGCTGGGAAAAAGTATAGATCATTTAAAAGCACGTTGACCCAGAAGTATGTCATCCCGTTCAAAGATCAACCATCTTGTCTGGCCCATCCTCCAGAAAAATATAGTTTCATCGAACAAGCTGATTGGGATGCATTTGTTTGAGCGAGATTATCTAAAGAATTTCAGGTAATTTATATAATTTTACATAACCTATAAGGAAAATGTATTTGTATATAGTGTAACTTTTGTAATATACATTTTTTGGATTCTTTCTAGAAACATAGTGATGAACAGAAAGATCGAAGAGCTAGTCTTAAATACAATCATAACATTTCGCGTAAGGGGTATGCGAATTTGGCCGAGGAGTTGGTAAGTCTTAATGTCGTTAGTGTTCAAGCGTTCTAGTACTTAGATGATGTACTTAATATCTTTTTAAATTTGGGTTCAGAAACATGCTGGGAAATCGACACATCGGTCGAGTCTATGGAAAAGTGCAAGATTGAATAAGAAAACAAATGATTACGATGATGATGTCACACGTAAAGTGGCATACAAAATTGTAAGTTTAATTTTCAATGTTAGTGTATGTTATGTAATTATGTATATTCAATAAAATTTTATCACTTTCGGATAGGATGAGTTGGAGGAAGAATGTGGAGGAGAAGACATTCTATCACAAGCATTGGGTACACCCGAACATTCTGGACGGGTAAGAGAAGTTGGAGGTTTCGTGACGCCTTCTACATATTTTAACATTGTAAGGCCCAAGTCGAAGGAAGAAAATAAACCAGCTGACGTGGTTTATCCTTCAAAGACCCCAAAAACTAAATCTACCCAAGACGTGATTGAAAGAAAATCAAAGAATAAAGGTGTTGATTTAGATAAAAATCTTGACGTTGAGACTGAGCAACCTTTAAAGGTAAGCATATGATTCATATAATATTATTATGCATTAGTATATTATATTTTTTAAGTAATTGATGATTTTATTTCATTTGTTTGAAGAGTACACCATGCAACTTAGCAATAGGCTCAATTTCGAACATTGTTGCCGTTGGCACAATGTTCGAAGGGATGGAGAATGAGAGAGTTCATGACATACTTCTAGGAAAACAAAATGTGAAGGTCCTTGTGGAGATGATTTATGGACAAGAAGACATTCTTATTCCTATTTCGGTGAAGGGGAAGATAGAGCCTCTTTTCGTTTGTCAGGATAACATAGTGGCTTGGCCTCGTAGCCTTGTTATTCCCATAGTCGGGAAGGTATGTTACTCGAGTAAAGTATTTAAATGTGAATGTTCTCATTGGCCTCGTAGTCTTTTGAATCCCACATTTATCGCATTTAACTTATATATTGTGTTTTTTTATAGGATCTTAAACCGATGACACGAATCACACATAGTTTTCCTAGTGAAGCGTTTGTTCCTCCATGCATCAAGATGTTGTATCGGTACGCTGAAACACTCGATAAGGATCGGTCCTTGCAGGTTCCTTTAAGTGAAGATGTCTTTGGAAAAGGGTTAACTCTCTACATTATGCCAGAAGATGTCATGCAATTCTGTGCAATGGTAGAGATATCGAATACGTGCATTCTAGTATATATTGCGTAAGTACATATTCTTAATCATAGTATAATTAGTTACAACTATTACGTTATCTATAGTCTCATGCATATATCTGTGAAAAAATGTGATACAGGTTTCTTTGGAAATCATTAGAGAATCAAGGAGTACTAGATATGATAACTGTAGTTGACTCAAATGAAATTGCACCCTTTTATGGGACAGTGGAGAGTCGAACCAAAAAGTTGGCATCTATTTTTTCACAACAACAACCTGGACAAAAAGTACTCATTCCATATAATCCTAGGTAAGAGTCTACAACTACCTGTATTTTAGTATTTAATATGTTCATTACATTTATGCTTCTCATTATTGGTTTCTGAGTATTATGATAGTTCTGTGGATTTTAGGAATTTATTGTTGGATATGTGCAATAAGACATATTTTGTAGTATGATTTGAGAAACGATATTTTGGGAGTGTATGTATTCTTTTTTTCAGGAATGTGTTAGTCAATTTTCAAACGAAACTCTGCTCAAATTTTTATGAATCTATGGTTTCAATTGTAAGTTACTATATTAAAAATGTGTAGTTATGCTTCTCATTATTGGTTTATGAGTATTATGGTAGTTCTGTGGATTTTAGAAATTTATTGTTGGTTTATGTGCAATAAGACATATTTTGTAGTATGATTTGAGAAACGATATGTTGGGAGTGTATATATTCTTCTTTTCAGGAATGTGTTGGTCAATTTTCAAACGAAACTCTGCTCAAATTTTTATGAATCTATGGTTTCAATTGCCAGTTACTATATTAAAAATGTGTAGTTATGCTTCTCATTATTGGTTTATGAGTATTATGGTAGTTCTCTGGATTTTAGAAATTTATTGTTGGTTTATGTGCAATAAGACATATTTTGTAGTATGATTTGAGAAACGATATGTTGGGAGTGTATATATTCTTCTTTTCAGGAATGTGTTGGTCAATTTTCAAACGAAACTCTGCTCAAATTTTTATGAATCTATGGTTTCAATTGCCAGTTACTATATTAAAAATGTGTAGTTTTTTATAATGATAATTACATGGTTGGTTTTGATAGTAATCATTGGATATTGTGCGTTGTGGAAGTATATGAGAATACAGCTTATATTTTCGACTCCCTCCATCCTACCATGTTAGAGGACTTGAAACGTATCGTAAATATGTAAGTTTGTTTAATATTAATTGAAGTTGATTTAGTGTATGGTTAATAAATGAATTATAATAAATTGTTATTATATGTTTGACCAATTTCAAATATTCTTATTTATTTCTATATTTTGTATAGTGTCCTCGCCAAGAAGGTAGCGTCGAATGTGGGTACTATGTGCTCAAGTTTATTACAGAAATTTTATATAATTTACGGACTCCTTTGAACTCTCTTGTAAGTAATGCATCTTTACTATTATATTTTAAAATATACATTGTATTTTCTTCATTATCATAATATTTATCTTTTGTTTTCGTGTAGTTTGATAGTAAGAAGTCATTTACACGAGAAGAACTCGACGTAGTACGGACGGAATGGGCAAATTATATTGCAAGCATCACATTTGGGTAAACTAGTGTAATGTAGTGAACTTTGTAGTTTTTGTGCAAATTTTGGATATAAATATGAATTATGGGAACACACATGTTTGTACTTAGACTCTTTACAAGAACCAATATCTGTTGTAGTTTATTTGGATGTAAATGTTAAATATTTTGTTGTTTTGAATGAAATGACAAGAATTTAGTTTAATTTCACATCCAACATTGAATTCATTCAATTAGCAGAATTTCAGTTATAAAACGTTCACTGAAACAAAACAGGATTAAAACAAAACAACAATAATCCGTATTAGGTAATGCTCAATAATCTGTATCTGAAACGAAACATGACCTTTTAAGCCCGTCATTAAAACTATTTACAATGGCGGTTTTCCACCGTCATTAAAAATATTAAGATGGCGGTTACAAACCGCCATCTTAGGGTTAAGATGGCGGTTTTACAATCCAAAACCGCCATTGTAAGGTTTATGGCGGTTATAAACCGCCATTATATCCCTACGATGGCAGTTTCAAAACCGTCATCTTAGGCTTACGATGGCGGTCACCTTTAATGGCGGTTTTGGACCACCCTTAAAAGGTAACCGCCCTTATACCCCTAAGATGGCACCACTTTAGAGGGCGGTCGTAAAACCGCCCTCATATACCTAAGATGGCAGTTCAGAACTGCCATCGTAGGTCTAATTTGTTGTAGTGTTTTTATTCGACCAAACATGTTGTATATTCATGGTTCTCAACCACGTGCTTGAAAATTACTCCTTTCGAGTTTTTTAAAATTAGGGTTTATGGATAGATGGTGTTTTTCTTACGAAATTTTGTCAAAGCTATGAGGCTGTAGGTTAATGAAGCTCCAAAACCAACATTGAAAAAAGAAAATGAAAAATGTACTCGTAAAAAAATGACCAAAATGAACGTTTTTTGACAAAAATTTGAGGACTATAGTAAACGATTTTTGGACTTTTTTTAATTCATGAAAAAAGTGTATATTCATATAAAATTAACATTCCTCACTTTTGATTGGACCAAGCATGTTTTTTATTCATGGGTTTCAACCACGTGCTTCAAAATTACTCCTTTAGGGTTTTTTAAAATTAGGGTTTTGGGGGTTTAGGTTTAATGATGCTCCTAAACCCAACATTAAAAAAAGAAAATGAAAAATGTACTCGTAAAAAAATGACCAAAATGAACGTTTGTTGACCAATATTTGTGTAGTAAACGATTTTTTGACTTTTTTTTATTCACGAAAAAGTGTATATTCATATAAAATTAACATTCCCTACTTTTGATTGGACCAAACATGTTTTTTATTCATGGTTTTCAACCACTAGGGTTTTTTCAAATTTGGGTTTAGGGTTTTGGGGTTTTAGGGTTTGATTGGACCAAACAAGTTTTATATTGTCTCTTACTCTCATATTAATGGTAATGCAAGAGAGATGAAAGATTTAAGGGCATTTGAATCACATAATTTGCCGATGAGATGACGATGGGGAGAAATAGTCGTAAACATCGAAGCAAATGATAATGCAACCATAACCCTTAGCCCAAAGATCCAAGCTTATGTTGAATGAGGAACTCTTGAATCAAAAAAGTTAACATTTCCTTATGCAAATTTAGGATCATTGAAAATACATGACTAGAATTAGATTACCTCTTAAGATCTAGAAGCAAGATTGATTTTTTTCTTTCTAGATTGAGTAACTCCACAATCAAACTTGATCAAGGTTCGATTGAACGGATATGTTGCAATCTATCACAAGAATTGCAAGAACACTTAGAAATGCAAAAGATGTTCCTAGATTTCTAACAAAATTATCTCAACTTGAGAGTTGTGATTTCACTCATTAATAATCTACCGTTACAAAGTAAATTTTGTGGGGATGTATAGCCTCCCCTCAAAAGTATCCATAAACCTTTCATTCCCAAAAAAACAGTTACAAAAAGTAAGGGTCATGATTGACAAGTTTGGTAACTCCTAAACAACAATTATTTTATAATGATACAACTATTAATAATTAATTCTAATCAGAGTGGCGCAGCGGAAGCGTGGGGGCCCATAACCCACAGGTCCCAGGATTGAAACCTGGCTCTAATATAATGATTAAATTATATTTCATTTTAAAAAAGAATTGTTAATCTTACACAAATTTAAAATTAGGGTGTAATTGGGATATGAAAAACAAAAAATTTCTATATAGTATTAATTCCATTTCTTTATCTCCTACTTCCCTCTCATAAATATTAATTGTTTCCCTACATGTATCTAGTCTGTGGGGTTTGGTTTAAGTTGCATTCAGGAGTTTTCGAATTCAACAATTTTGCCCCTAAAGTTTGCTTTTAATAACATTCTTTGTCACGTCAATTATTCCTTTCATTACTAACGAAAAGTTGACGTGACAGATATTTATTCTAATTTTTTAACTATTAAACGTAAAAAAATATTTTCTCTATTGAAAAAAGAAAATGAAAAATGTACTCGTAAAAAAATGACCATAGTGACCGTTTTTTGACCAAAGTTTGAGTACTGTAGTAAACGAGTTTTTGACATTTTTAATTTGTGAAAAAGTGTATTTTCATATAAAATTAACATTCCTCACTTTTGATTGAACCAAGCATGTTTTTTATTCATGGTTTTCAACCACGTGCTTGAAAATTACTCCTTTAGGGTTTTTAAAAATTAGGGTTTTAGTGTTTAAGAAAATTAAAAATGTACTCGTTAAAAAATGACCAAAAGAAACGTTTTTTGACCAATATTTGAGCACTAAACGATTTTTTTGACTTTTTTTAATTCACCGAAAAAGTGTATACTCATATAAAATTAACATTCCTCGCTTTTTATTGGACCAAACATGTTGTATATTCATAGGTTCTCGACCACGTGCTTGAAAATTACTCCTTTCGAGTTTTTTAAAATTAGGGTTTATGGATAGATGGTGTTTTTCTTACGGATTTTGGTCAAAGCTATGAGGGCTGTAGGTTAATTAAGCTCCAAAACCAACATTGAAAAAAGAAAATGAAAAATGTAGTAAAAAAATGACCAAAATGAACGTTTTTTTGACCAAAATTTGAGGACTATAGTAAACGATTTTTGGACTTTTTTTAATTCACGAAAAAATTGTATATTCATATATAATTAACATTCCTCACTTTTGATTGGACCAAGCATGTTTTTTATTCATGGGTTTCAACCATGTGTTTCAAAATTACTCCTTTAGGGTTTTTAAAATTAGGGTTTTGGGGTTTAGGGTTTAGAGTTTAGGGTTAATGATGCTCCTAAGCCCAACATTGAAAAAAGAAAATGAAAAAATGTACTCGTAAAAAAATGACCAAACTGAACGTTTGTTGACCAATATTTGTGTAGTAAACGATTTTTTGACTTTTTTTTATTCACGAAAAAGTGTATATTCATATAAAATTAACATTCCCCCACTTTTGATTGGACCAAACATGTTTTTTATTCATGGTTTTCAACCACTAGGGTTTTTTCAAATTTGGGTTTAGGGTTTTGGGGTTTTAGGGTTTGATTGGACCAAACAAGTTTTATATTGTCTCTTACTCTCATATATTAATGGTAAATGCAAGAGATATGAAAGATTTAGGGGCATTTGAATCACATAATTTGCTGATGAGATGACGATGAGGAGAAATAGTTGTAGACATCAAAGCAAATGATAATGCAACCACAACCCTTGGCCCAAAGATCCAAGCTTATGTGTAATGAGGAAACCCTTGAATCAAAAAAGTTAACTTCTCCTTAATTATGAAAATTTAGGATCACTTAAAATACATGACTAAAATTAGATTACCTCTTAAGATCTAGAAGCAAGATTGATTTTTTTTTTCTAGATTGAGTAACTCCACAATCAAACTTGATCAAGGTTCGATTGAACGGATCTGTTGCAATCTATCACAAGAATTGCAATAACACTTAAAAATGCAAAATATGTTCCTAGATTTCTAACAAAATTATCTCACTCGAGAGTTGTGATTTCACTCATTAATAATCTACGATTACAAAGTAAATTTTGTGGGGATGTATAGCCTCCCCTCAAAAGAATCCATAAACCTTTCATTCCCAAAAAAACAGTTACAAAAAGTAAGGGTCATGATTGACAAGTTTGGTAACTCCTAAACAACAATTATTTTATAATGATACAACTATTAATTATTAATTCTAACCAGAGTGGCGCAGCGGAAGTATGGTGGGCCCATTACCCACAGTTCCCAAGATCGAAACTTGGCTTAGATATAATGATTAAATTATATTTCATTTTAAAAAAGAATTGTTAATCTTACACAAATTTAAAATTAGGGTGTATATTGGATATGAAAAACAAAAAATTTCTATATAGTATTAATTCCATTTATTTATCTCCTACTTCCCTGTCATAAATATTAATTGTTTCCCTACATGTATCTAGTCCGTGGGGTTTGGTTTAAGTTGCATTCAGGTCTTTTTCGAATTCAACAATTTTGCCCCTAAAGTTTGCTTTTAATAACATTCTTTGTCCCGTCAATTATTCCTTTCATTACTAACGAAAAGTTGACGTGACAGATATTTATTCTAATTTTTTAATTATTAAACGTAAAAAAATATTTTCTCTATTGAAAAAAGAAAATGAAAAATGTACTCGTAAAAAAATGACCAAAGTGACCGTTTTTTGACCAAAGTTTGAGTATTGTAGTAAACGATTTTTTGACTTTTTTTAATTCGTGAAAAAGTGTATTTTCATATAAAATGAACATTCCTCACTTTTGATTGAACCAAGCATGTTGTTTATTCATGGTTTTCAACCATGTGCTTGAAAATTACTCCTTTAGGGTTTTTAAAAATTAGGATTTTAGTGTTTAAGAAAATAAAAAATGTACTCGTTAAAAAATGACAAAAAGAAACGTTTTTTTGACCAATATTTGAGGACTAAACTATTTTTTGACTTTTTTTAATTCACGAAAAAAGTATATACTCATATAAAATTACTAGACTAAACTATTGGTTTTCAAGAATTGCAATAACACTTAGAAATGCAAAAGATGTTCCTAGATTTCTAACAAAATTATCTCAACTTGAGAGTTGTGCTTTCACTCATTAATAATCTACGTTACAAAGTAAATTTTGTGGGGATGTATAGCCTCCCCTAAAATGAATCCATAAACCCTTCATTCCCAAAAAAATAGTTACAAAAAGTAAGGGTCATGATAGACAAGTTTGGTAACTCCTAAACAACATTTTTTTTATAATGATACAACTATTATCTATTAATTCTAATAAGAGTGGCGCAACGGAAGCGTGGTGGGCCCATAACCCAGGTCCCAGTTTCAAAATTTTTTTATATAGTATTAATTCCATTTCTTTAAGTACTTATATAGTAAAAGAACCTTGAAAGTTGAAACTACGTTGTTCTCAGTTGTGTTAAACTGATTTGATGATTGGATTCTATTATGGTTTCATATTTGACTATGTTGTTAGGATTGTTATGAATATTTTATTCTTGTTAGGATTTCATTGTTATGAGTCTCACTAGGTTATTATTATTCTCCTACTTTTACGTTTTAGTTCACCTATTTATACTGTTCTCTTCCGGAACAATTTCTTGCTATCAAGATTATCTCTCCTACTCTAGCATTTTTTAGCGTGGAACTCTTGTTTGACTTATTACATTCAAGCTTACTTGATTTCTGTATGCTTGTAATGTTGCTTAAGAAATCAGTATATGGCAAGGAGTCATGGTTGACTTGCAAAAGTTCTCTTGATATGGTTATTTTATTATATTGGGTTGGCTTGGTAAGGGAATAAGTTATGCCAATAGTGTTAAGAATTTGATTGACTAGAGTTTAGATTCTTATAAAGTTAATTGTCGATTTTAAATTTAGTTGACAATCATAAATTTTTTCCTTCTTCCCCTTAATGTCTCTGTTCTTCGATCTCCTTTTCAACTGGACAATGACTGTGATTCAAATAAAACAGGTTTATGATCGTGTAGATCGGGTCGAACATGTAGATCATGCTCGTCGATCGACTCATCGTCGAGTGGAGATGACAACTTGCTTAACTTTTTTTTATAGATGATACTCATGTTACTCTAATTTTGAATACTTTATTTTTTTATTCTATATTTTAGCCAACTTGTGTTTCAAATTACTTGATGAATGTATTTCATTGTTGGATAGTTATTATTTTTCTCACTTCTTTTTATGCATTTGTTTATTTTATTTGTTAAATATGTTTTGCAGTAAGTTTGCTTGAAATTAAATGATTTGGTATGGTATTTTAAAGAATGTAAATGAAATTATCTATGACACTAAAAGTATGTTTTAAAATGTGTTCATTATAGCCATTAATAATTATTAGCGGTAAGAAATGACTATAAAACATACAATATCATTAAAAATAAAAAGCAAAAAACGAATGCAATAGAAACAAGCATTGCATTGACGTTAAAAAACCTATTAAAAGTTTTCATTGCATTAAAATTAGGCAATAAAAAATGGACTTTCCATAGCATTTTCTATACTGTGAAAATCATGCTATGAAATGTTCGGGACTTTCAATAACATCGGCTATCACAGCATGCATAAAAACGCTATTAAAAGTTTTCATAGCTTTAAAATTAGGCAATAGAAACTTTGTTTTCTATAGCATTTTCTATAGTGCTGAAACCTCGCTGTGAAAAGTGAGGGACTTTTAATAACATGGGCTACCACCGCGTGCCTAAAAACACTATCAAAAGGTTTCTATAGCGTGTTTTTAACGTTATTAAATACGTTATTAAAAGACAATAATAGTATTTTTTGATACCGCTATAAAAAGTTTCCATAGTGTGAAATATTCGCAATCGAAAATGAGTTTTCTATAGCGTTTTTCATAGCGTTGAAAATACGCTATGAAAAGTAAGAGACTTTCAATAACATGGGCTACGACCGCGTTTAAAAAACGCTATGAAAGGCCTACGATAGCGGTTTTTTCATGGCATGTGATATTTGTTGTAGTGTATTTAGCTCTAGGAGTTCACAGAGAGGCTTCGAAATTTTTGAAAAGTCCTTAATAAACCTTATGTAAAATCCTGCATGGCCTAGGAAACTCCTAACTCCCTTAACATTTGTTAGCGGGCTTAATTTCTCTATGACGTCTACTTTAGCTCTATCAACCAAAATCCCTTCCTTAGATACTCTGTGCTGGCACTATCCCTTCCTCTACCATGAAATGACACTTTTCCCAGCTAAGAACAAGATTAGTCTCCTCACATCTAGCTAATACCTTTCCCAAGTTCATTAAGCATTGCTCAAAGGAATCACCAAACACAGAAAAATCATCCATGAAAATTTCGACAATCGACTTAGTTTAGATCAGAAAAAATGGCCAGCATGCACCGCTGAAATGTTGCGGGTGCATTGCATAGTCCGAAAGCCATTCTGCGAAAAGCAAACATACCAAAAGGACACGTGAAGGTCTTTTTTTCTTGATCTAATGGGTCAATGGTTATTTGGTTATACCCTGAATATCCATCTAGGAAACAATAAAAAGCTTGTCCTACTAATCTATCCAGCATTTGATCAATGAATGGGAGTGGAAAATGGTCTTTCTTAGTTTCTTTGTTTAGCTTTCGATAGTCCATACAAACACGCCAACCAGTTACGGTGCGCGTAGGTATCAACTCATTCAGCTCATTGACCACAACAGTCATTCCACCTTTCTTAGGGACACACTGAATAGGGCTAACCCATCGACTATTAGAAATAGGAAATATCACTCCAGCGTCTAACCATTTTATAATTTCCTTTTTAACAACTTCCTTCATAGATGGATTAAGCCTTCTCTGATGATCAATTTTTGGCACATGCTCTTCTTCTAGCAAGATTTTATGCATAGAGTATGAGGAGCTAATTCCCTTAATGTCAGCTAGAGTCCAGCCTATGGATTTCCTATGCTGTTTAAGCAGAATTAATAATTCAGTTTCATGCTCCCTATGTAGTGTGGATGAAATTACAAAATGAATGTTTTTGGACCAAAATTTGAGGACTATATTAAACGATTTTTTGACTTTTTTTAATTCAGGAAAAAAGTGTATACTCATATAAAATTAACATTCCTCACTTTTTATTGGACCAAACATGTTGTATATTCATGGTTCCCGACCACGTGCTTGAAAATTACTCCTTTCGAGTTTTTTAAAATTAGAGTTTATGGATAGATGATGTTTTTCTTACGGATTTTGGTCCTAAAGCTATGAGCTGGCTGTAAGTTAATGAAGCTCCAAAACTAACATTGAAAAAAGAAAAAGAAAAATATACTCGTAAAAAATGACCAAAATGAACGTTTTTTGACCAATATTTGAGTAATATAGTAAACGATTTTTTGACTTTTTTTAAAATTACGAAAAAAGTGTATATTCATATAAAATTAACATTCCTCACTTTTGATTGAACCAAACATGTTTTTTATTCATGGGTTTCAACCACGTGCTTGAAAATTACTCCTTTAGGGTTTTTTAAAATTAGAGTTTTGGGTTTTGGGGTTTTGGGGGTTTTGGGTTTAGAGTTTAGGGTTAATGATGCTCCTAAACTCAAGTGCTCGAAGGTTTATTTCAACCACGTGCTCGAAGGTTTATTTCGACAATTTTCGAAGGTTTAATTAACCTTCGGAAAAAGCTTTTTCGAAGGTTTATTTAGGATTTTTTCGAAGGTTGTGACCTTCGAAAAAAATCAAGTTTCTTGTAGTGATATGATGGCTTTGTTGTCTCTGCTATACGAAAAACATCTGTAAGTAAGTGTTATAAGTTTCCAAGCTTAATATATGCCAGACATTAGTAACTTACCATCAATTTAAAACAACAAACTTCTCTATATGGTTAAACATAAAAGAACCTTGAAAGTTGAAACTACGTTGTTCTCAGTTTGTGTTAAACTGATTTGATGATTGGATTCTATTATGGTTTCATATTTGACTATGTTGTTAGGATTGTTATGAATATTTTATTCTGGTTAGGATTTACTTGTATTGTTATGAGTCTCACTAGGTTGTTATTATTCTCCTACTTTCACGTTTTAGTTGACCTATTTATACTGTTCTATTCTTCATCAAAGAATATCAAATAGAACAATTTCTTGCTATCAAGATTATCTCTCCTACTCTAGCATTTTTTAGCTTGGAACTCTTGTTTGACTTATTACATTCAAGCATACTTGATTTCTTGTATGCTTGTAATGTTGCTTAAGAAATCAGTATATGGCAAGGAGTCATGGTTGACTTGCAAAAGTTCTCTTGATATGGTTTTTTTATTATATTGGGTTGGCTTGGTAAGGGAATAAGTTATGCCAATAGTGTTAAGAATTTGATTGACTAGAGTTTAGATTCTTATAAAGTTACTGTCGATTTTAAATTTAGTTGACAATCATAAATTTTTTCCTTCTTCCCCTTAATGCCTCTGTTCTTCGATCTCCTTTTCAACTGGACAATGACTGTGATTCAAATAAAACAGGTTTATGATCGTGTAGATCGGGTCGAACATGTAGATCATGCTCGTCGATCGAATCATCGTCGAGTGGAGATGACAACTTGCTTAACTTTTTTTTTTGTAGATGATACTCATGTTACTCTAATTTTGAATACTTAGTAATTTTTGTATTCTATATTTTAGCCAACTTGTGTTTCAAATTACTTGATGAATGTATTTCATTGTTGGATAGTTATTATTTTTCTCACTTCTTTTTATGCACTTTGTTTATTTTATTTGTTAAATATGTTTTGCAGTAAGTTTGCTTGAAATTAAATGATTTGGTATGGTATTTTAAAGAATGTAAATGAAATTATTTATGACACTAAAATATGTTTTAAAATGTGTTCATTATAGCCATTATTAATTATTAGCGGTAAGAAATGACTATAAAACATACAATATCATTAAAAATAAAAAGCAAAAAAAAAAAATGCAATAGAAAAAAGCATTGCATTGACGTTAAAAATGCTATGAAAAGTTTTCATTGCATTAAAATTAGGCAAGAAAAACGGACTTTCGATAGCATTTTCTATACCGTGAAAAAAATGCTATGAAATGTCTGGTACTTTCAATAACATCGGCTATCACAGCATGCATAAAAAGGCTATCAAAAGGTTTCTATAGCGTGTTTTTAAGGTTATTAAATACGTTATTAAAAGACAATAATAGTGTTTTTTGATACCGCTATAAAAAGTTTCCATAGCATGAAATATTCGCAATCGAAAATGAGTTTTCTATAGCGTTTTTCATAGCTTTGAAAATATGGTATGAAAAGTAAGAGACTTTCAATAACAGGGGCTACGACCGCGTTTAAAAAACGCTATGGAAGGCCTACGATAGCGGTTTTTTCATGCTGACGCATGTGATATTTGTTGTAGTGTATTTAGCTCTAGAAGTTCACAGAGAGAGGTTTCGAAATTTTTGAAAAGTCTTTAATAAACCTTCTGTAAAATCCCGCATGGCCTAGGAAACTCCTAACTCCTTTAACATTTGTTGGCGGGCTTAATTTCTCTATGACGTCTACTTTAGCTCGATACTCTATGTCCTGGCACTATCCCTTCCTCTACCATGAAATGACACTTTTCCCAGTTAAGAACAAGATTAGTCTCCTCACATCTAGCTAATACCTTTCCCAAGTTCATTAAGCATTGCTCAAAGGAATCACCAAACACAGCAAAATCGTCCATGAAAATTTAGACAATCGACTCAGTTAGATCAGAAAAAATGGCCATCATGCACCACTGAAATGTTGCGGGTGCATTGCATAGTCCGAAAGGCATTCTGCGAAAAGCAAACATACCAAAAGGACACGTGAAGGGCTTTTTTTCTTGATCTAATGGGTCAATGGTTATTTGGTTATACCCTGAATATCCATCTAGGAAACCATAGAAAGTTTGTCCTACTAATCTATCCAGCATTTGATCAATGAATGGGAGTGGGAAATGGTCTTTCTTAGTCGCGCCAACCGGTTACGGTGCGCGTAGGTATCAACTCATTCAGCTCATTAACCACAACAATCATTCCACCTTTCTTAGAGACACACTGAATAGGGCTAACTCATCGACTATTAGAAATAGGAAATATCACTCCAGCGTCGAACCATTTTATAATTTCATTTTTAACAACTTCCTTCATAGATGGATTAAGCCTTCTCTGATTATCAATTTTTGGCACATGCTCTTCTTCTAGCAAGATTTTATGCATAGAGTATGAGGGGTTAATTCCCTTAATGTCAGCTAGAGTCCAGCCTATGGCTTTCCTATGCTGTTTAAGCAGAATTAATAATTCAGTTTCATGCTCCCTATGTAGTGTGGATGAAATTACAAAATGAACGTTTTTTGACCAAAATTTGAGGACTATAGTAAACGATTTTTTGACTTTTTTTAATCACGAAAAAAGTGTATACTCATATAAAATTAACATTCCTCACTTTTTATTGGACCAAACATGTTGTATATTCATGGTTCCCGACCACGTGCTTGAAAATTACTCCTTTCGAGTTGTTTTAAAATTAGGGTTTATGGATAGATGGTGTTTTTCTTACGGATTTTGGTCCTAAAGCTATGAGCTGGCTGTAGGTTAATGAAGTTCCAAAACCAATATTGAAAAAAGAAAATGAAAAATATACTCGTAAAAAAATGAGCAAAATGAACGTTTTTTGACCAATATTTGAGTAATATAGTAAACCATTTTTTTACTTTTTTTTAAATTACGAAAAAAGTGTATATTCATATAAAATTAACATTCCTCACTTTTGATTGAACCAAACATGTTTTTTATTCATGGGTTTCAACCACGTGCTTGAAAATTACTCCGTTAGTGTTTTTTAAAATTAGGGTTTTGGGTTTTGGGGGTTTTGGGTTTAGAGTTTAGGGTTAATGATGCTCCTAAACCCGACATTGAAAAAAGAAAATGAAAAATGTACTCGTAAAAAAATGACCAAAATGAACGTTTTTTACCATTATTTGTGTAGTAAACGATTTTTTGACTTTTTTTAATTCACGAAAGAGTGTATATTCATATAAAATTAACATTCCTCACTTTTCATTGGACCATGCATGTTTTTTATTCATAGTTTTCAACCACTAGGGTTTTTTTAAATTTGGGTTGAGGGTTATGGGGTTTTAGGGTTTGATTGGACCAAGCAAGTTAATGAGGAAACCCTTGAATCAAAAAAGTTAACTTCTCCTTAATTATGAAAATTTAGGATCACTTAAAATACATGACTAAAATTAGATTACCTCTTAAGATCTAGAAGCAAGATTGATTTTTTTTTTCTAGATTGAGTAACTCCACAATCAAACTTGATCAAGGTTCGATTGAACGGATCTGTTGCAATCTATCACAAGAATTGCAATAACACTTAAAAATGCAAAATATGTTCCTAGATTTCTAACAAAATTATCTCACTTGAGAGTTGTGATTTCACTCATTAATAATCTACATTACAAAGTAAATTTTGTGGGGATGTATAGCCTCCCCTCAAAAGAATCCATAAACCCTTCATTCCCAAAAAAACAGTTACAAAAAGTAAGGGTCATGATTGACAAGTTTGGTAACTCCTAAACAACAATTATTTTATAATGATACAACTATTATTTATTAATTCTAATCAGAGTGGCGCAGCGGAAGCGTGGTGGGCCCATAACCCATAGGTCCCAGGATCAAAACCTGGCTCTGATATAGTGATTAAATTATATTTCATTTGCAAAAAGAATTGTTAATCTTACACAAATTTAAAATTAGGGTATATATTGGATATGAAAAACAAAAAATTTCTATATAGTATTAATTCCATTTTTTATCTCTCACTTCCCTCTCTACATGTATATGGTCCGTGGGGTTTGTTTTAAGTTGCATTTAGGTCTCCGAGTTTTCGAATACAACAATTTTGCCCCTAAAGTTTGCTTTTAATAACATACGTAAAAAACTATTTTATAAATTATCGTTTTTTGTCCAAAGTTTGAGTACTATGGTAAACGAGTTTTTGACTTTTTTTAATTCACGAAAAAAGTATATACTCATATAAAATTAACATTCCTCACTTTTTATTGGACCAAACATGTTGTATATTCATGGTCCCCGACCACGTGCTTGAAAATTACTCCTTTCGAGTTTTTAAAAATTAGGGTTTATGGATAGATGGTGTTTTTCTTACGGATTTTGGTCCTAAAGCTATGAGTTGGCGGTAGGTCAATGAAGCTCCAAAACCAACATTGAAAAAAGAAAATGAAAAATATACTCGTAAAAAATGACCAAAATCAACGTTTTTTTGACCAATATTTGAGTAATATCGTAAACGGTTTTTTGACTTTTTTTAAAATTACGAAAAAAGTGTATATTCATATAAAATTAACATTCCTCACTTTTGATTGGACCAAGCATGTTTTTTATTCATGGGTTTCAACCACGTGCTTGAAAATTACTCCTTTAGGGTTTTTTATTCATGGGTTTCAACCACGTTCTTGAAAATTACTCCTTTAGGGTTTTTTAAAATTAGGGTTTTGGGTTTTGGGGGTTTTGGGTTTAGAGTTTAGGTTTAATGATGCTCCTAAACCCGACATTGAAAAAAGAAAATGAAAAATGTACTCGTAAAAAAATGACCAAAATGAACGTTTTTTGATCAATATTTGTGTAGTAAACGATTTTTTGACTTTTTTGAGTTCACGAAAAAGTGTATATTCATATAAAATTAACATTCCTCACTTTTGATTGGACCATGCATGTTTTTTATTCATGGTTTTCAACCACTAGGGTTTTTTTTTTAAATTTGAGTTTAGGGTTTTGGGGTTTGATTGGACCAAACAAGTTATATATTGTCTTTTACTTTCATATTAATGGTAATAATGCAAGAGAGATGAAAGATTGAAGGGCATTTGAATCACATAATTTGCTGATGAGATGACGATGGGGAGAAATAGTCGTAAACATCGAAGCAAATGATAATGCAACCATAACCCTTAGCCCAAAGATCCAAGCTTATGTTGAATGAGGAACCCTTGAGTCAAAAAAGTTAACATCTCTCCTTATGCAAATTTAGGATCATTGAAAATACATGACTAGAATTAGATTACCTCTTAAGATCTAGAAGCAAGATTGATTTTTTTTCTTTTTCTAGATTGAGTAATCCCACAATCAAACTTGATCAAGGTTCGATTGAACGGCTCGGTTGCAATCTATCACAAGAATTGCAAGAACACTTAGAAATGCAAAAGATGTTCCTAGATTTCTAACAAAATTATCTCAACTTGAGAGTTGTGATTTCACTCATTAATAATCTACATTACAAAGTAAATTTTGTGGGGATGTATAGCCTCCCCTCAAAAGAATCCATAAACCCTTCATTCCCAAAAAAACAGTTACAAAAAGTAAGGGTCATGATTGACAAGTTTGGTAACTCCTAAACAACAATTATTTTATAATGATACAACTATTATTTGTTAATTCTAATCAGAGTGGCGTAGCGGAAGCGTGGTGGGCCCATAACCCACAGGTCCCAGGATCTAAATCTGGCTCTGATATAGTGATTAAATTATATTTCATTTGCAAAAATTATTGTTTTTTTTTTTGAAGTATTAAAAAGAATTGGAAATCTTACACAAATTTTTAAATATATATTGGATATGAAAAACAAAAAATTTCTATATAGTATTAATTCCATTTTTTATCTCTCACTTCCCTCTCTACATGTATCTCGTCCGTGGGGTTTGGTTTAAGTTGCATTTAGGTCTCCGAGTTTTCGAATCCAACAATTTTGCCCCTAAAGTTTGCTTTTAATAACATACGTAAAAAACTATTTTATCTATTGAAAGAAGAAAATGAAAAATGTACTCGTCAAAAAATGACCAAAATTATCGTTTTTTGTCCAAAGTTTGAGTACTATGGTAAACGAGTTTGACTTTTTTTAATTCACGAAAAAAGTATATACTCATATAAAATTAACATTCCTCACTTTTTATTGGACCAAACATTTTGTATAATCATGGTTCCCGACCACGTGCTTGAAAATTACTCCTTTTGAGTTTTTTAAAATTAGGGTTTATGGATAGATGGTGTTTTTCTTACGGATTTTGGTCCTAAAGCTATGAGCTGGCTGTAGGTTAATGAAACTCCAAAACAAACATTGAAAAAAGAAAATGAAAAATATACTCGTAAAAAATGACCAAAATCAACGTTTTTTTGACCAATATTTGAGTAATATCGTAAATGGTTTTTTGACTTTTTTTAAAATTACGAAAAAAGTGTATATTCATATAAAATTAACATTCCTCACTTTTGATTGGACCAAGCATGTTTTTTATTCATGTGTTTCAACCACGTGCTTGAAAATTACTCTTTTAGGGTTTTTTATTCATGGGTTTCAACCACGTTCTTGAAAATTACTCCTTTAGGGTTTTTTAAAATTAGGGTTTTGGGTTTTGGGGGTTTTGGGTTAGAGTTTAGGTTTAATGATGCTCCTAAACCCGACATTGAAAAAAGAAAATGAAAAATGTACTCGTAAAAAAATGACCAAAATGAACGTTTTTTGATCAATATTTGTGTAGTAAACGATTTTTTGACTTTTTTTAATTCACGAAAAAGTGTATATTCATATAAAATTAACATTCCTCACTTTTGATTGGACCATGCATGTTTTTTATTCATGGTTTTCAACCACTAGGGTTTTTTTAAAAAAAATTTGGGTTTAGGGTTTTGGGGTTTGATTGGACCAAGCAAGTTATATATTGTCTTTTACTCCCATATTAATGGTAATAATGTAAGAGAGATGAAAGATTGAAGGGCATTTGAATCACATAATTTGCCGATGAGATGACGATGGGGAGAAATAGTCGTAAACATCGAAGCAAATGATAATGCAACCATAACCCTTAGCCCAAACATCCAAGCTTATGTTGAATGAGGAACCCTTGAATCAAAAAAGTTAACATCTCCTTATGCAAATTTAGGATCATTGAAAATACATGACTAGAATTAGATTACCTCTTAAGATCTAGAAGCAAGATTGATTTTTTTTCATTTTCTAGATTGAGTAACTCCACAATCAAACTTGATCAAGGTTTGATTGAACGGCTCGGTTGCAATCTATCACAAGAATTGCAAGAACACTTAGAAATGCAAAAGATGTTCCTATATTTCTAACAAAATTATCTCAACTTGAGAGTTGTGATTTCACTCATTAATAATCTACATTACAAAGTAAATTTTGTGGGGATGTATAGCCTCCCCTCAAAAGAATCCATAAACCCTTCATTCCCAAAAAAAACAGTTACAAAAAGTAAGGGTCATGATTGACAAGTTTGGTAACTCCTAAACAACAATTATTTTATAATGATACAACTATTATTTATTAATTCTAATCAGAGTGGCGCAGCGGAAGCGTGGTGGGCCCATAACCCACAGGTCCCAGGATCGAAATCTGGCTCTGATATAGTGATTAAATTATATTTCATTTGCAAAAAGTATTGTTTTTTTTTTTTGAAGTATTAAAAAGAATTGGAAATCTTACACAAATTTTTAAATATATATTGGATATGAAAAACAAAAAATTTCTATATAGTATTAATTCCATTTTTTATCTCTCACTTCCCTCTCTACATGTATCTCGTCCGTGGGGTTTGGTTTAAGTTGCATTTAGGTCTCCGAGTTTTCGAATCCAACAATTTTGCCCCTAAAGTTTGCTTTTAATAACATACGTAAAAAACTATTTTATCTATTGAAAGAAGAAAATGAAAAATGTACTCGTCAAAAAATGACCAAAATTATCGTTTTTTGTCCAAAGTTTGAGTACTATGGTAAACGAGTTTGACTTTTTTTAATTCACGAAAAAAGTATATACTCATATAAAATTAACATTCCTCACTTTTTATTGGACCAAACATTTTGTATAATCATGGTTCCCGACCACGTGCTTGAAAATTACTTCTTTCGAGTTTTTTAAAATTAGGGTTTATGGATAGATGGTGTTTTTCTTACGGATTTTGGTCCTAAAGCTATGAGCTGGCTGTAGGTTAATGAAACTCCAAAACCAACATTGAAAAAAGAAAATGAAAAATATACTCGTAAAAAATGACCAAAATCAACGTTTTTTTGACCAATATTTGAGTAATATCGTAAATGGTTTTTTGACTTTTTTTAAAATTACGAAAAAAGTGTATATTCATATAAAATTAACATTCCTCACTTTTGATTGGACCAAGCATGTTTTTTATTCATGGGTTTCAACCACGTGCTTGAAAATTACTCTTTTAGGGTTTTTTATTCATGAGTTTCAACCACGTTCTTGAAAATTACTCCTTTAGGGTTTTTTAAAATTAGGGTTTTGGGTTTTGGGGGTTTTGGGTTAGAGTTTAGGTTTAATGATGCTCCTAAAGCCGACATTGAAAAAAGAAAATGAAAAATGTACTCGTTAAAAAATGACCAAAATGAACATTTTTTGATCAATATTTGTGTAGTAAACGATTTTTTGACTTTTTTTAATTCACGAAAAAGTGTATATTCATATAAAATTAACATTCCTCACTTTTGATTGGACCATGCATGTTTTTTATTCATGGTTTTCAACCACTAGGGTTTTTTTAAAAAAAACTTGGGTTTAGGGTTTTGGGGTTTGATTGGACCAATCAATATATATATTGTCTTTTACTCCCATATTAATGGTAATAATGTAAGAGAGATGAAAGATTGAAGGGCATTTGAATCACATAATTTGCCGATGAGATGACGATGGGGAGAAATAGTCGTAAACATCGAAGCAAATGATAATGCAACCATAACCCTTAGCCCAAACATCCAAGCTTATGTTGAATGAGGAACCCTTGAATCAAAAAAGTTAACATCTCCTTATGCAAATTTAGGATCATTGAAAATACATGACTAGAATTAGATTACCTCTTAAGATCTAGAAGCAAGATTGATTTTTTTTCATTTTCTAGATTGAGTAACTCCACAATCAAACTTGATCAAGGTTTGATTGAACGGCTCGGTTGCAATCTATCACAAGAATTGCAAGAACACTTAGAAATGCAAAAGATGTTCCTAGATTTCTAACAAAATTATCTCAACTTGAGAGTTGTGATTTCACTCATTAATAATCTACATTACAAAGTAAATTTTGTGGGGATGTATAGCCTCCCCTCAAAAGAATCCATAAACCCTTCATTCCCAAAAAAAACAGTTACAAAAAGTAAGGGTCATGATTGACAAGTTTGGTAACTCCTAAACAACAATTATTTTATAATGATACAACTAATATTTGTTAATTCTAATCAGAGTGGCGCAGCGGAAGCGTGGTGGGCCCATAACCCACATGTCCCAGGATCGAAACCTAGCTCTGATATAGTGAATAAATTATATTTCATTTGCAAAAAGAATTGTTAATTTTACACAAATTTAAAATTAGGGTATATATTGGATATCCCTAAAGTTTGCTTTTAATAACATACGTAAAAACCTATTTTATCTATTGAAAAAAGAAAATGAAAAATGTACTCGTCATAAAATGACCAAAATTATCGTTTTTTGTCCAAAGAAGTTTGAGTACTATGGTAAACGAGTTTTTGACTTTTTTTAATTCACGAAAAAAGTATATACTCATATAAAATTAACATTCCTCACTCTTTATTGGACAAAACATTTTGTATAATCATGATTCCCGACCACGTGGTTGAAAATTACTCCTTTCGAGTTTTTTAAAATTAGGGTTTATAAAATTAACATTCCTCACTTTTGATTGGACCAAGCATGTTTTTTATTCATGGGTTTCATCCACGTGCTTGAAAATTACTCCTTTAGGGTTTTTTATTCATGGGTTTCAACCACGTTCTTGAAAATTACTCCTTTAGGGTTTTTTAAAATTAGGGTTTTGGGTTTTGGGGGTTTTGGGTTTAGAGAGTTAGGTTTAATGATGCTCCTAAACCCGACATTGAAAAAAGAAAATGAAAAATGTACTCGTAAAAAAATGACCAAAATGAACGTTTTTTGATCAATATTTGTGTAGTAAACGATTTTTTGACTTTTTTGAATTCACGAAAAAGTGTATATTCATATAAAATTAACATTCCTCACTTTTGATTGGACCAAGCATGTTTTTTATTCATGGGTTTCAACCACGTGCTTTAAAATTACTCCTTTAGGGTTTTTTATTCATGGGTTTCAACCACGTTCTTGAAAATTACTCCTTTAGGGTTTTTTAAAATTAGGGTTTTGGGTTTCGGGTTTAGAGTTTAGGTTTAATGATGCTCCTAAACCCGACATTGAAAAAAGAAAATGAAAAATGTACTCGTAAAAAAATGACCAAAATGAACGTTTTTTGATCAATATTTGTGTAGTAAACGATTTTTTGACTTTTTTTAATTCACGAAAAAGTGTATATTCATATAAAATTAACATTCCTCACTTTTGATTGGACCATGCATGTTTTTTATTCATGGTTTTCAACCACTAGGGTTTTTTTTTTAAAATTTGGGTTTAGGGTTTCAGGGTTTGATTGGACCAAGCAAGTTATATATTGTCTTTTACTCTCATATTAATGGTAATAATGCAAGAGAGATGAAAGATTGAAGGGCATTTGAATCACATAATTTGCTGATGAGACGACGATGGGGAGAAATAGTCGTAAACATCGAAGCAAATGATAATGCAACCATAACCCTTAGCCCAAAGATCCAAGCTTATGTTGAATGAGGAACCCTTGAATCAAAAAAGTTAACATCTCCGTATGCAAATTTAGGATCAATGAAAATACATGACTAGAATTAGATTACCTCTTAAGATCTAGAAGCAAGATTGATTTTTTTTCATTTTATAGATTGAGTAACTCCACAATCAAACTTGATCAAGGTTTGATTGAACGGCTCGGTTGCAATCTATCACAAGAACTGCAAGAACACTTAGAAATGCAAAAGATGTTCCTAGATTTCTAACAAAATTATCTCAACTTGAGAGTTGTGATTTCACTCATTAATAATCTACATTACAAAGTAAATTTTGTGGGGATGTATAGCCTCCCCTCAAAAGAATCCATAAACCCTTCATTCCCAAAAAAAACAGTTACAAAAAGTAAGGGTCATGATTGACAAGTTTGGTAACTCCTAAACAACAATTATTTTATAATGATACAACTATTATTTATTAATTCTAATCAGAGTGGCGCAGCGGAAGCGTGGTGGGTCTATCACCCACAGGTCCCAGGATCGAAACCTGGCTATGATATAGTTATTAAATTATATTTCATTTGCAAAAAGAATTGTTAATCTTACACAAATTTAAAATTAAAAAATTCCTATATAGTATTAATTCCATTTTTTATCTCTCACTTCCCTCTCTACATGTATATGGTCCGTGGGGTTTGTTTTAAGTTGCATTTAGGTCTCCGAGTTTTCGAATACAACAATTTTGCCCCTAAATTTTGCTTTTAATAACATACGTAAAAAACTATTTTATCTATTGAAAAGAAAATGAAAAATGTACTCGTCAAAAAATGACCAAAATTATCGTTTTTTGTCCAAAGTTTGAGTACTATGGTAAACGTGTTTTTGACTTTTTTTAATTCACGAAAAAAGTATATACTCATATAAAATTAACATTCCTCACTTTTTATTGGACCAAACATGTTGTATATTCATGGTTCCCGACCACGTGCTTGAAAATTACTCCTTTCGAGTTTTTAAAAATTAGGGTTTATGGATAGATGGTGTTTTTCTTACGGATTTTGGTCCTAAAGCTATGAGCTGGCGGTAGGTTAATGAAGCTCCAAAACCAACATTGAAAAAAGAAAATGAAAAATATACTTGTAAAAAATGACCAAAATCAACGTTTTTTTGACCAATATTTGAGTAATATCGTAAACGGTTTTTTGACTTTTTTTAAAATTACGAAAAAAGTGTATATTCATATAAACTTAATATTCCTCACTTTTGATTGGACCAAGCATGTTTTTTATTCATGGGTTTCAACCACGTTCTTGAAAATTACTCCTTTAGCTCCTTTAGGGTTTTTTAAAATTAGGGTTTTGGGTTTCGGGTTTAGAGTTTAGGTTTAATGATGGTCCTAAACCCGACATTGAAAAAAGAAAATGAAAAATGTACTCGTAAAAAAATGACCAAAATGAACGTTTTTTGATCAATATTTGTGTAGTAAACGATTTTTTGACTTTTTTGAATTCACGAAAAAGTGTATATTCATATAAAATTAACATTCCTCACTTTTGATTGGACCATGCATGTTTTTTATTCATGGTTTTCAACCACTAGGGTTTTTTTTTTTAATTTTGGGTTTAGGGTTTTGGGGTTTGATTGGACCAAGCAAGTTATATATTGTCTTTTACTCTCATATTAATGGTAATAATGCAGGAGAGATGAAAGATTGAAGAGCATTTGAATCACATAATTTGCTGATGAGATGACGATGGGGAGAAATAGTCGTAAACATCGAAGCAAATGATAATGCAACCATAACCCTTAGCCCAAAGATCCAAGCTTATGTTGAATGAGGAACCCTTGAGTCAAAAAAGTTAACATCTCTCCTTATGCAAATTTAGGATCATTGAAAATACATGACTAGAATTAGATTACCTCTTAAGATCTAGAAGCAAGATTGATTTTTTTTCTTTTTCTAGATTGAGTAACTCCACAATCAAACCTGATCAAGGTTCGATTGAACGGCTCAGTTGCAATCTATCACAAGAATTGCAAGAACACTTAGAAATGCAAAAGGTGTTCCTAGATTTCTAACAAAATTATCTCAACTTGAGAGTTGTGATTTCACTCATTAATAATCTACATTACAAAGTAAATTTTGTGGGGATGTATAGCATCCCCTCAAAAGAATCCATAAACCCTTCATTCCCAAAAAAAACAGTTACAAAAAGTAAGGGTCATGATTGACAAGTTTGGTAACTCCTAAACAACAATTATTTTATAATGATACAACTATTATTTATCAATTCTAATCAGAGTGGCGCAGCGGAAGCGTGGTGGGCCCATAACCCACAGGACCCAGGATCGAAACCTGGCTCTGATATAGTGATTAAATTATATTTCATTTGCAAAAAGAATTGTTAATCGAAAAGTGTATATTCATATAAAATTAACATTCCTCACTTTTGATTGGACCAAGCATGTTTTTTATTCATGGGTTTCAACCACGTTCTTGAAAATTACTCCTTTAGGGTTTTTTAAAAATAGGGTTTTGGGTTTCGGGTTTAGAGTTTAGGTTTAATGATGCTCCTAAACCCGACATTGAAAAAAGAAAATGAAAAATGTACTCGTAAAAAAATGACCAAAATGAACGTTTTTTGATCAATATTTGTGTAGTAAACGATTTTTTGACTTTTTTTAATTCACGAAAAATTGTATATTCATTTAAAATTAACATTCCTCACTTTTGATTGGACCGTGCATGTTTTTTATTCAAGGTTTTCAACCACTAGGGTTTTTTTTAAAAAATTTGGGTTTAGGGTTTTGGGGTTTTATTGGACCAAGCAAGTTATATATTGTCTTTTACTCTCATATTAATGGTAATAATGCAGGAGAGATGAAAGATTGAAGGGCATTTGAATCACATAATTTGCTGATGAGATGACGATGGGGAGAAATAGTCGTAAACATCGAAGCAAATGATAATGCAACCATAACCCTTAGCCCAAAGATCCAAGCTTATGTTGAATGAGGAACCCTTGAGTCAAAAAAGTTAACATCTCTCCTTATGGAAATTTAGGATCATTGAAAATACATGACTAGAATTAGATTACCTCTTAAGATCTAGAAGCAAGATTGATTTTTTTTCTTTTTCTAGATTGAGTAACTCCACAATCAAACCTGATCAAGGTTCGATTGAACGGCTCGGTTGCAATCTATCACAAGAATTGCGAGAACACTTAGAAATGCAAAAGATGTTCCTAGATATCTAACAAAATTATCTCAACTTGAGAGTTGTGATTTCACTCATTAATAATCTACATTACAAAGTAAATTTTGTGGGGATGTATAGCCTCCCCTCAAAAGAATCCATAAACCCTTCATTCCCAAAAAAAACAGTTACAAAAAGTAAGGGTCATGATTGACAAGTTTGGTAACTCCTAAACAACAATTATTTTATAATGATACAACTATTATTTATTAATTCTAATCAGAGTGGCGCAGCGGAAGCGTGGTGGGCCCATAACCCACATGTCCCAGGATCGAAACCTGGCTCTGATATAGTGCATAAATTATATTTCATTTGCAAAAAGAATTGTTAATCTAAAAGTGTATATTCATATAAAATTAACATTCCTCACTTTTGATTGGACCAAGCATGTTTTTTATTCATGGGTTTCAAAACGATTTTTTGACTTTTTTTAATTCACGAAAAAGTGTATATTCATATAAAATTAACATTCCTCATTGGACCATGCATGTTTTTTATTCATGGTTTTCAACCACTAGGGTTTTTTTTTTTAAATTTGGGTTTAGGGTTTTGGGGTTTGATTGGACCAAGCAAGTTATATATTGTCTTTTACTCTCATATTAATGGTAATAATGCAGGAGAGATGAAAGATTGAAGGGCATTTGAATCACATAATTTGCTGATGAGATGACGATGGGGAGAAATAGTCGTAAACATCGAAGCAAATGATAATGCAACCATAACCCTTAGCCCAAAGATCCAAGCTTATGTTGAATGAGGAACCCTTGAGTCAAAAAAGTTAACATCTCTCCTTATGCAAATTTAGGATCATTGAAAATACATGACTAGAATTAGATTACCTCTTAAGATCTAGAAGCAAGATTGATTTTTTTTTCTTTTTCTAGATTGAGTAACTCCACAATCAAACCTAATCAAGGTTCGATTGAACAACGGCTCGGTTGCAATCTATCACAAGAATTGCAAGAACACTTAGAAATGCAAAAGATGTTCCTAGATATCTAACAAAATTATCTCGACTTGAGAGTTGTGATTTCACTCATTAATAATCTACATTACAAAGTAAATTTTGTGGGGATGTATAGCCTCCCCTCAAAAGAATCCATAAACCCTTCATTCCCAAAAAAAACAGTTACAAAAAGTAAGGGTCATGATTGACAAGTTTGGTAACTCCTAAACAACAATTATTTTATAATGATACAACTATTATTTATTAATTCTAATCTGAGTGGCGCAGCGGAAGCGTGGTGGGCCCATAACCCACAGGTCCCACGACCGAAACCTGGCTCTGATATAGTGATTAAATTATATTTCATTTGTAAAAAGAATTGTTAATCTAAAAGTGTATATTCATATAAAATTAACATTCCTCACTTTTGATTGGACCAAGCATGTTTTTTATTCATGGGTTTCAAAACGATTTTTTGACTTTTTTTAATTCACGAAAAAGTGTATATTCATATAAAATTAACATTCCTCATTGGACCATGCATGTTTTTTATTCATGGTTTTCAACCACTAGGGTTTTTTTTTTTAAATTTGGGTTTAGGGTTTTGGGGTTTGATTGGACCAAGCAAGTTATATATTGTCTTTTACTCTCATATTAGTGGTAATAATGCAGGAGAGATGAAAGATTGAAGGGCATTTGAATCACATAATTTGCTGATGAGATGACGATGGGGAGAAATAGTCGTAAACATCGAAGCAAATGATAATGCAACCATAACCCTTAGCCCAAAGATCCAAGCTTATGTTGAATGAGGAACCCTTGAGTCAAAAAAGTTAACATCTCTCCTTATGCAAATTTAGGATCATTGAAAATACATGACTAGAATTAGATTACCTCTTAAGATATAGAAGCAAGATTGATTTTTTTTCTTTTTCTAGATTGAGTAACTCCACAATCAAAACTGATCAAGGTTCGATTGAACGGCTCGGTTGCAATCTATCACAAGAATTGCAAGAACACTTAAATATGCAAAAGATGTTCCTAGATTTCTAACAAAATTATCTCAACTTGAGAGTTGTGATTTCACTCATTAATAATCTACATTACAAAGTAAATTTTGTGGGGATGTATAGCCTCCCCTCAAAAGAATCCATAAACCCTTCATTCCCAAAAAAAAACAGTTACAAAAAGTAAGGGTCATGATTGACAAGTTTGGTAACTCCTAAACAACAATTATTTTATAATGATACAACTATTATTTATCAATTCTAATCAGAGTGGCGCAGCGGAAGCGTGGTGGGCCCATAACCCACAGGTCCCAGGATCGAAACTTGGCTCTAATATAGTTATTAAATTATATTTCATTTGCAAAAAGAATTGTTAATCTAAAAGTGTATATTCATATAAAATTAACATTCCTCACTTTTGATTGGACCAAGCATGTTTTTTATTCATGGGTTTCAACCACGTTCTTGAAAATTACTCCTTTAGGGTTTTTTAAAATTAGGGTTTTTTAAAATTAGGGTTTTGGGTTTCGGGTTTAGAGTTTAGGTTTAATGATGCTCCTAAACCCGACATTGAAAAAAGAAAATGAAAAATGTACTCGTAAAAAAATGACCAAAATGAACGTTTTTTTATCAATATTTGTGTAGTAAACGATTTTTTGACTTTTTTTAATTCACGAAAAAGTGTATATTCATATAAAATTAACATTCCTCACTTTTGATTGGACCGTGCATGTTTTTTATTCAAGGTTTTCAACCACTAGGGTTTTTTTTTAAAAATTTGGGTTTAGGGTTTTGGGGTTTGATTGGACCAAGCAAGTTATATATTGTCTTTTACTCTCATATTAATGGTAATAATGCAGGAGAGATGAAAGATTGAAGGGCATTTGAATCACATAATTTGCTGATGAGATGACGATGGGGAGAAATAGTCGTAAACATCGAAACAAATGATAATGCAACCATAACCCTTAGCCCAAAGATCCAAGCTTATGTTGAATGAGGAACCCTTGAGTCAAAAAAGTTAACATCTCTCTTTATGCAAATTTAGGATCATTGAAAATACATGACTAGAATTAGATTACCTCTTAAGATCTAGAAGCAAGATTGATTTTTTTTCTTTTTCTAGATTGAGTAACTCCACAATCAAACCTGATCAAGGTTCGATTGAACGGCTCGGTTGCAATCTATCACAAGAATTGCAAGAACACTTAGAAATGCAAAAGATGTTCCTAGATTTCTAACAAAATTATCTCAACTTGAGAGTTGTGATTTCACTCATTAATAATCTACATTACAAAGTAAATTTTGTGGGGATGTATAGCCTCCCCTCAAAAGAATCCATAAACCCTTCATTCCCAAAAAAAACAGTTACAAAAAGTAAGGGTCATGATTGACAAGTTTGGTAACTCCTAAACAACAATTATTTTATAATGATACAACTATTATATATTAATTCTAATCAGAGTGGCGCAGCGGAAGCGTGGTGGGCCCATAACCCACAGGTCCCAGGATCGAAACCTGGCTCTGATATAGTGATTAAATTATATTTCATTTGCAAAAAGAATTGTTAATCTAAATGTGTATATTCATATAAAATTAACATTCCTCACTTTTGATTGGACCAAGCATGTTTTTTATTCATGGGTTTCAACCACGTTCTTGAAAATTACTCCTTTAGAGTTTTTTAAAATTAGGGTTTTGGGTTTCGGGTTTAGAGTTTAGGTTTAATGATGCTCCTAAACCCGACATTGAAAAAAGAAAATGAAAAATGTACTCGTAAAAAAATGACCAAAATGAACGTTTTTTGATCAATATTTGTGTAGTAAACGTTTTTTTGACTTTTTTTAATTCACGAAAAAGTGTATATTCATATAAAATTAACATTCCTCACTTTTGATTGGACCATGCATGTTTTTTATTCATGGTTTTCAACCACTAGGGTTTTTTTTTTAAATTTGGGTTTAGGGTTTTGGGGTTTGATTGGACCAAGCAAGTTATATATTGTCTTTTACTCTCATATTAATGGTAATAATGCAGGAGAGATGAAAGATTGAAGGGCATTTGAATCACATAATTTGCTGATGAGATGACGATGGGGAGAAATAGTCGTAAACATCGAAGCAAATGATAATGCAACCATAACCCTTAGCCCAAAGATCCAAGCTTATGTTGAATGAGGAACCCTTGAGTCAAAAAAGTTAACATCTCTCCTTATGCAAATTTAGGATCATTGAAAATACATGACTAGAATTAGATTACCTCTTAAGATCTAGAAGCAAGATTGATTTTTTTTCTTTTTCTAGATTGAGTAACTCCACAATCAAACCTGATCAAGGTTCGATTGAACGGCTCGGTTGCAATCTATCACAAGAATTGCAAGAACACTTAGAAATGCAAAAGATGTTCCTAGATTTCTAACAAAATTATCTCAACTTGAGAGTTGTGATTTCACTCATTAATAATCTACATTACAAAGTAAATTTTGTGGGGATGTATAGCCTCCCCTCAAAAGAATCCATAAACCCTTCATTCCCAAAAAAAACAGTTACAAAAAGTAAGGGTCATGATTGACAAGTTTGGTAACTCCTAAACAACAATTATTTTATAATGATACAACTATTATTTATCAATTCTAATCAGAGTGGCGCAGCGGAAGCGTGGTGGGCCCATAACCCACAGGTCCCAGGATCGAAACCTGGCTCTAATATAGTTATTAAATTATTTTTCATTTGCAAAAAGAATTGTTAATCTAAAAGTGTATATTCATATAAAATTAACATTCCTCACTTTTGATTGGACCAAGCATGTTTTTTTCCTAAACCCGACATTGAAAAAAGAAAATGAAAAATGTACTCGTAAAAAAATGACCAAAATGAACGTTTTTTGATCAATATTTGTGTAGTAAACGTTTTTTTGACTTTTTTTAATTCACGAAAAAGTGTATATTCATATAAAATTAACATTCCTCACTTTTGATTGGACCATGCATGTTTTTTATTCATGGTTTTCAACCACTAGGGTTTTTTTTTTAAAATTTGGGTTTAGGGTTTTGGGGTTTGATTGGACCAAGCAAGTTATATATTGTCTTTTACTCTCATATTAATGGTAATAATGCAGGAGAGATGAAAGATTGAAGGGCATTTGAATCACATAATTTGCTGATGAGATGACGATGGGGAGAAATAGTCGTAAACATCGAAGCAAATGATAATGCAACCATAACCCTTAGCCCAAAGATCCAAGCTTATGTTGAATGTGGAACCCTTGAGTCAAAAAAGTTAACATCTCTCCTTATGCAAATTTAGGATCATTGAAAATACATGACTAGAATTAGATTACCTCTTAAGATCTAGAAGCAAGATTGATTTTTTTTTCTTTTTCTAGATTGAGTAACTCCACAATCAAACCTGATCAAGGTTCGATTGAACGACTCGGTTGCAATCTATCACAAGAATTGCAAGAACACTTAGAAATGCAAAAGATGTTCCTAGATTTCTAACAAAATTATCTCAACTTGAGAGTTGTGATTTCACTCATTAATAATCTACATTACAAAGTAAATTTTGTGGGGATGTATAGCCTCCCCTCAAAAGAATCCATAAACCCTTCATTCCCAAAAAAACAGTTACAAAAAGTAAGGGTCATGATTGACAAGTTTGGTAACTCCTAAACAACAATTATTTTATAATGATACAACTATTATTTATTAATTCTAATCAGAGTGGCGCAGCGGAAGCGTGGTGGGCCCATAACCCACAGGTCCCAGGATCGAAACCTGGTTCTGATATAGTGATTAAATTATATTTCATTTGCAAAAAGAATTGTTAATCTAAAAGTGTATATTCATATAAAATTAACATTCCTCACTTTTGATTGGACCAAGCATGTTTTTTATTCATGGGTTTCAACCACGTTCTTGAAAATTACTCCTTTAGGGTTTTTTAAAAATAGGGTTTTGGGTTTCGGGTTTAGAGTTTAGGTTTAATGATGCTCCTAAACCCGACATTGAAAAAAGAAAATGAAAAATGTACTCGTAAAAAAATGACCAAAATGAACGTTTTTTGATCAATATTTGTGTAGTAAACGATTTTTTGACTTTTTTTAATTCACGAAAAAGTGTATATTCATATAAAATTAACATTCCTCACTTTTGATTGGACCGTGCATGTTTTTTATTCAAGGTTTTCAACCACTAGGGTTTTTTTTTTAAAATTTGGGTTTAGGGTTTTGGGGTTTGATTGGACCAAGCAAGTTATATATTGTCTTTTACTCTCATATTAATGGTAATAATGCAGGAGAGATGAAAGATTGAAGGGCATTTGAATCACATAATTTGCTGATGAGATGACGATGGGGAGAAATAGTCGTAAACATCGAAGCAAATGATAATGCAACCATAACCCTTAGCCCAAAGATCCAAGCTTATGTTGAATGAGGAACCCTTGAGTCAAAAAAGTTAACATCTCTCCTTATGCAAATTTAGGATCATTGAAAATACATGACTAGAATTAGATTACCTCTTAAGATCTAGAAGCAAGTTTGATTTTTTTTCTTTTTCTAGATTGAGTAACTCCACAATCAAACCTGATCAAGGTTCGATTGAACGGCTCGGTTGCAATCTATCACAAGAATTGCAAGAACACTTAGAAATGCAAAAGATGTTCCTAGATATATAACAAAATTATCTCAACTTGAGAGTTGTGATTTCACTCATTAATAATCTACATTACAAAGTAAATTTTGTGGGGATGTATAGCCTCCCCTCAAAAGAATCCATAAACCCTTCATTCCCAAAAAAAACAGTTACAAAAAGTAAGGGTCATGATTGACAAGTTTGGTAACTCCTAAACAACAATTATTTTATAATGATACAACTATTATTTATTAATTCTGATCAGAGCGGCGCAGCGGAAGCATGGTTGGCCCATAACCCACAGGTCCCAGGATCGAAACCTGGCTCTGATATAGTGATTAAATTATATTTCATTTGTAAAAAGAATTGTTAATCTAAAAGTGTATTTTCATATAAAATTAACATTCCTCACTTTTGATTGGACCAAGCATGTTTTTTATTCATGGGTTTCAAAACGATTTTTTGACTTTTTTTAATTCACGAAAAAGTGTATATTCATATAAAATTAACATTCCTCATTGGACCATGCATGTTTTTTATTCATGGTTTTCAACCACTAGGGTTTTTTTTTTAAAATTTGGGTTTAGGGTTTTGGGGTTTGATTAGACCAAGCAAGTTATATATTGTCTTTTACTCTCATATTAATGGTAATAATGCAGGAGAGATGAAAGATTGAAGGGCATTTGAATCACATAATTTGCTGATGAGATGACGATGGGGAGAAATAGTCGTAAACATCGAAGCAAATGATAATGCAACCATAACCCTTAGCCCAAAGATCCAAGCTTATGTTGAATGAGGAACCCTTGAGTCAAAAAAGTTAACATCTCTCCTTATGCAAATTTAGGATCATTGAAAATACATGACTAGAATTAGATTACCTCTTAAGATATAGAAGCAAGATTGATTTTTTTTCTTTTTCTAGATTGAGTAACTCCACAATCAAACCTGATCAAGGTTCGATTGAACGGCTCGGTTGCAATCTATCACAAGAATTGCAAGAACACTTAGAAATGCAAAAGATGTTCCTAGATTTCTAACAAAATTATCTCAACTTGAGAGTTGTGATTTCACTCATTAATAATCTACATTACAAAGTAAATTTTGTGGGGATGTATAGCCTCCCCTCAAAAGAATCCATAAACCCTTCATTCCCAAAAAAAACAGTTACAAAAAGTAAGGGTCATGATTGACAAGTTTGGTAACTCCTAAACAACAATTATTTTATAATGATACAACTATTATTTATCAATTCTAATCAGAGTGGCGCAGCGGAAGCGTGGTGGGCCCATAACCCACAGGTCCCAGGATCGAAACTTGGCTCTAATATAGTTATTAAATTATATTTCATTTGCAAAAAGAATTGTTAATCTAAAAGTGTATATTCATATAAAATTAACATTCCTCACTTTTGATTGGACCAAGCATGTTTTTTATTCATGGGTTTCAACCACGTTCTTGAAAATTACTCCTTTAGGGTTTTGGGTTTCGGGTTTAGAGTTTAGGTTTAATGATGCTCCTAAACCCGACATTGAAAAAAGAAAATGAAAAATGTACTCGTAAAAAAATGACCAAAATGAACGTTTTTTATCAATATTTGTGTAGTAAACGATTTTTTGACTTTTTTTAATTCACGAAAAAGTGTATATTCATATAAAATTAACATTCCTCACTTTTGATTGGACCGTGCATGTTTTTTATTCAAGGTTTTCAACCACTAGGGTTTTTTTTTAAAAATTTGGGTTTAGGGTTTTGGGGTTTGATTGGACCAAGCAAGTTATATATTGTCTTTTACTCTCATATTAATGGTAATAATGCAGGAGAGATGAAAGATTGAAGGGCATTTGAATCACATAATTTGCTGATGAGATGACGATGGGGAGAAATAGTCGTAAACATCGAAGCAAATGATAATGCAACCATAACCCTTAGCCCAAAGATCCAAGCTTATGTTGAATGAGGAACCCTTGAGTCAAAAAAGTTAACATCTCTCCTTATGCAAATTTAGGATCATTGAAAATACATGACTAGAATTAGATTACCTCTTAAGATCTAGAAGCAAGATTGATTTTTTTTCTTTTTCTAGATTGAGTAACTCCACAATCAAACCTGATCAAGGTTCGATTGAACGGCTCGGTTGCAATCTATCACAAGAATTGCAAGAACACTTAGAAATGCAAAAGATGTTCCTAGATTTCTAACAAAATTATCTCAACTTGAGAGTTGTGATTTCACTCATTAATAATCTACATTACAAAGTAAATTTTGTGGGGATGTATAGCCTCCCCTCAAAAGAATCCATAAACCCTTCATTCCCAAAAAAAACAGTTACAAAAAGTAAGGGTCATGATTGACAAGTTTGGTAACTCCTAAACAACAATTATTTTATAATGATACAACTATTATTTATCAATTCTAATCAGAGTGGCGCAGCGGAAGCGTGGTGGGCCCATAACCCACAGGTCCCAGGATCGAAACCTGGCTCTGATATAGTGATTAAATTATATTTCATTTGCAAAAAGAATTGTTAATCGAAAAGTGTATATTCATATAAAATTAACATTCCTCACTTTTGATTGGACCAAGCATGTTTTTTATTCATGGGTTTCAACCACGTTCTTGAAAATTACTCCTTTAGGGTTTTTTAAAAATAGGGTTTTGGGTTTCGGGTTTAGAGTTTAGGTTTAATGATGCTCCGGGTTTCAACCACGTTCTTGAAAATTACTCCTTTAGGGTTTTTTAAAAATAGGGTTTTGGGTTTCGGGTTTAGAGTTTAGGTTTAATGATGCTCCTAAACCCGACATTGAAAAAAGAAAATGAAAAATGTACTCGTAAAAAAATGACCAAAATGAACGTTTTTTGATCAATATTTGTGTAGTAAACGATTTTTTGACTTTTTTTAATTCACGAAAAAGTGTATATTCATTTAAAATTAACATTCCTCACTTTTGATTGGACCGTGCATGTTTTTTATTCAAGGTTTTCAACCACTAGGGTTTTTTTTTAAAAATTTGGGTTTAGGGTTTTGGGGTTTGATTGGACCAAGCAAGTTATATATTGTCTTTTACTCTCATATTAATGGTAATAATGCAGGAGAGATGAAAGATTGAAGGGCATTTGAATCACATAATTTGCTGATGAGATGACGATGGGGAGAAATAGTCGTAAACATCGAAGCAAATGATAATGCAACCATAACCCTTAGCCCAAAGATCCAAGCTTATGTTGAATGAGGAACCCTTGAGTCAAAAAAGTTAACATCTCTCCTTATGCAAATTTAGGATCATTGAAAATACATGACTAGAATTAGATTACCTCTTAAGATCTAGA